>JAQHUG010000345.1:140878-197012 GCA_028555095.1 Dicrostonyx torquatus | reverse complement strand
GCCTTTAATCCCAGCACTCGGGAGGCAGAGGCAGGTGGATCTTTGTGAGCTCAAGACCAGCCTGGAGCTATAGTTCCATGCAGGCCCCAAAGCCACAGAGAAACCCTGTCTCGAAAAACAAAAAACAAAAAAAAAAATTTTAAGTTGCTGGGTGGTGGTGGCGCACACCTTCAATCCCAGCACTCAGGAGGCAGAGGTAGGCAGACCTCTGAGTTCAAGGCTAACCTGGTCTACAGACCAAGTTCTAGGACAGCCAGGGCTACTCTAAAAAAATAAAATTAAATAAAATAAATTAAAATTAAAAAATAAATAAGTAAAATTGAGGTGGTGATTTTAGCTCATTTTGAGTGGCAGGCAAGTTTTGCCTTCATGGGACACATCACATTCAGCCGGATGTCTTATCATTTTACATATTGCTCGAGTTGCTAACATTAACATCTTCTTCAGTATCTTTGCATTTTAATTCATGGAAGTGCTAGCTTGTCATGTCCAGAACTTGATGACCAGCTTGGGCAGAACTCAGACACTAAGTCAGGAAGTATTTTCCCCTTTTCTTCTCCAGAGGAATCTGTGGATTGATACATTTTATCCTCTGAGGTCTGTGAAGATTGGCCAGGGAGGCTTCCTGCACTTAGTGTTTTCTTCATGAGAAGGTTTTAACTCACCAATTTAATTCCTTTAATAGATATAGGACTATTTGATATTTAAATTTCTTTTAAAATCCATTTTAGTATGTCATGATTTTCTAGGAATGTCTGTATCAATTGAACTATTCAGTTTCTATCATAAAGATGCTTATGGTCTTTCCTAACTATCTTTTAAGTGTCTGTAGCAGCTGTAGTGATGTCCTTTTTTAATTTCAAGACAGGGTTTCTCTGTAGCTTTGGGGCCTGTCCTGTAACTTGTTCTGTAGACCAGGCTGGCCTTGAACTCACAGAGATCTGCCTGCCTCTGCCTCCTGAGTGCTGGGATTAAAGGCGTGCACCACCACTGCCTGGCCATGATGTCCTTTCTTTATTCAAGTTTATAACTTATGTTAGAATTTGTATTCGCCTTCTCCCCCTCCCCTCCCCTCTTCTCCTCTGCTTCTCAGAACCAGTTTTTGTGTCTGTGAGTCAAGGTCTCACTACGTTTGCCCGGCTCTGTCCAGGGCCTCTCAGGGAATCTTGCCCATGCTGTGCCTTTGGTCATTCTTTCTCCAGGCTCAACCTTTCCCCTCATTGCCTATTTTCCTGGCATTGTCTTACAAGGTTCTGTAGAGTGTGGAGACTCCTTGGGAACAGAAGAAAAGCCTTGACCTTGAAGGTAGAGTACCAGCCTCACACAACTCCGAGCCGGACCTTCTGAGGAAAACCATCCCCTCATCCAGCCTCATGTGACATATGGCCCTTCTTTATTACTCCAAGACAAGGAGCCCCCAGGAGAATCAGCTGACAGGTGACTCCAAGATGCCTCTCACTGAAGTCCCAGCTGGGTTTTGAGGACTCCTTCCTGTGCCTAGACTTCCAGCCCCCAAAACCAGAACCCCATTTCTGTCCTTTTCCCTTACCTCCTCAGGGCTCCAACAGGACTGTGGAGATGACCTCCTGGGCATCTCCCTGGCTTTGCCTTCCTCTCCCCACACCAGGCAGGTCTAGATCCTAACAGCTCTCCTCACGACACTCTCCATAGCCCTTCTCCCCACAGCCTCACCCCCCCGCACACAGTCCCACCTCCTCTCCACAGCTCTCCTCCATCCTAGCCTCTGAGAGATCTGGCAGTGCAGTGCCTGCTCACACCCTGTCTGCGTGCTGAGCCTCAGGCTGGCTCTGCTCTGATTCTGAGATGAATGCAAAGCCCTCTGTCTGCAGCCGAGGGTTTTTCCTGAGCCAAACTCCTCAGACACACTTGGACAGTGCCCCCGTCCCTTTCCCCATCCTCTTCTGTCTTGCCAGCCCTGGCCAGAAACCCTTCCCTTCTTTCCCTGACTGCTGCAGACCCACAGTAAGACCTGTCCTGCAGTGTAGCCCATAGCCCTCCAGTATGAAAGAAAGGCAGAAATGATCTGGACCCACACAGAGCACACCCATGTGGGTGTGGCTATGGAAATTTTTTGTGAATTGACTAGGTCTCCTCTAAAACCAAGGTGTGGAGCAGTGGGACCAACCAGACTGGGTTGCTCGGGATTCCCAGAGGACACACAGGTTAGGGTTGTGAGACTCTGAATGGGGGCTCACAGGGAGCTCAAGCAGGTGGGAGCTGGATGTTCTTCTGCAGGTGTGTGTGTTTCCCTGGTGACACTGACTTCAGGGCTAGCTTGAGAGTGTAGGGGCTAGAGAAGGCCTGTGACATATCTGTCCACAGCCTTTCATTCTTCCATTTCCTTTGCAAGGGTTAATGGCCTCCTGCACACCCACCCATGTCCAGCCAGGTTTTTTATTTTTGGTCTCTTGAGACACATTTTGTGTTGTCCTGGGAATGGCAATAAAGCAAGTGCTCTCTGTCCTTTAGAGCTTAACTTGAGACAGTCTCCTGACTCTGCTAATTCCTCCGTTTATGAGCAAGTTCACGTTTATGAGCCTCGGCTTTCTACTTGGACAATGGGATTTGTAAATCCAGCTGGGGCATCAGGAGGAGCAGTTGAAATGCCTCTCTGAAACCTCACGGGAAATAACGTGTGAGCATTTCAAGGCAGGTGACCTTTTTCTTTTTCCTCTTCTTCTTCAACTTATCTATTTGTTTTTGTATGCATTGGTGTTCTGCCTGCATGTATGTCTGTGTGAGAGTGACAGATCTGGAACAGGACTTACAGACAATTGTGACCTGCCATGTGAGTGCTGGGATTTGAACCCGGGTCCTAGTTTTATTAACCGTTGAGCCAACTCTCCAGCCCCAAATATTTTTGTTCGTTTGTTTTGCTTTTGAAACAGGGTTTCTCTGTGTTGCCTTGGCCGCTCTGGAACTTGCTCTGTAGACCACGCTGGCCTCTTTGTTCTTCCTTTCTAAGATGGGGTTTCATGTAGCCTAGGCTGAACTCAAACTCACTGATTCTTCTGCCTCTGCCTCCTTATGCTGGGATCATGGGTGTGTTCTACTATTCCTAGTTCATGTGGTGCTGGGGATTGAACCCAGGGCTTTGTGAATGCTGGACAAACACTCTACAACTGAACTGTTAATGTTTCTGATGCCTGAGGAGACCTAGTCTTATTTTAAACTGAGACACTCCTTCATCTCTACCAGCTTGGGCCTCCCATATAATCAGGCCCACAAAGGTGTTTGGAATTACAAAGGAACTGGGGAGGCTGGCCAGGTCCTGGCCAGGACATTAGGATTTGGGATGAGAGCTCTCTTCACAGTCTCAAACACCTCTCTGCCTTCAGACACTGCAGATCCTGGGCCTGATTCATGTGTCTTGAGACGGAAACAAGGACAGCAGGGCTACAAGGCTTGCTCTGCTTGCCAGGAGGTCCGGCCCGGAGCTCAGAAAGTGTGTGAAGGCCAGGCCAGCACATAGTAGGTGCTCAGAGTACAGGACTCAACCTCTCCCGCGGCTTATTTCTCTCCTCCCGGTTCCCTTTCTTCTGTGTGAGAGATGTCTCCAAGGAAACCGTAGGAATTATTTTAAGAAAAGAGCTGAGGGCTTGGGTAGGAGCAGATGGTGGCTTGGGCATCTGGGAGACAGAGGCAGGCTGCTCTGGCCCTCGGAGGAGCCAAGGAGCCCCAGATGCCTCCACATCCCAGAAAGTGCCAGGGCAGAGCCTGGAGGCACATCTGTATTGGAGAGCCTGAAGGCACATCTGTATTAGAGGGCAGAGGCAGAAAAGGTTTCTGGCATCCAGAAGGAGACAATGTGTGGCCTTGACAGTGTGTTTGCCTCCTCAGGTGGCCCTAAAACAGTGCCAGCCTTTAGCCCAGTGGCCTCTGTGTGAGCAGGAGGCCGAAGGTAAGGGATGAAACAGGAAGCAGGGTGGCCTGAGGCTGAGTCCTGAATGCAGACCAGCAGGTGTTCCTGCGCTGGGCAGAAGTTCATTAACTTGTTCACTTACTCATTCACCCCACACCCTTCTTCCTCCCGCCACCCTCTTCAGAGCATCCTTCTTGTGGGATTTTTGTCCCAGTCACACTGATGAGGAAAGTCAAGTATTGAGAAACAAAATGAATCCTGACAGTCACACAAAAATTTCTCTCCCAGCCTTGTCCTCATTTTCTCTAGACCCCATCATCACCTTGAGCAGAGACCTCCTACTCCTTGCAAGGACATGACTCGTCCCCTGCTAACCTTCACAACTTCTCCTTTATCTCCATGAGCCGCTGGCACCTGCCTCTGCACCTGCCTTTAGGACGGAGTGTCCTCCCTGCCCTCCTCCTGTACCTCAGTTTACGCCCTGCATGCACCACTCCACGTCATATTTCTCCACACTGTGGGTGATGGGCTGGGGTCCCTCTGAGACAGCTATGCTCTCTCTAGTCTCCTCCAAAGACCGCAAATGCCCGAGGCATAGTCTGGATGGGTATCCATGAAAATGCCGAATGAGCGAGTGAATGAATGAGAGGAAACACTGTGGGATTTCCATTCTGAGCTTCCGCTTGTTCTCCAAACATTTCTCAGGCACCTCCTCCATGCCAGGCCTGGTGCCAGCCCCAGGGACAGTGACAGCTCAGTCTCACAATCCACTCTGCAGTCTGCCATGTGCTTTTGTCGTACAAGAAGTCATAACCCCTGCCACGCTTGTTTGTGCTTGTGTCCACCTTCCACTCGTCGAAACTAAGGCCCAGTGAGGTTGGTTACAGTCACAGCCAGTTGTACCATACCCAGGACTAGAGTCTAGGTCTGTTCCCGCCATCCATACTCCTTCCACAATGAGAAGATGGCAAAAGCAAGCAGAGAGATCTAGGAATATTGGGAAATGCTGGTGAGGAACAGGAAGAGGATAGTCCTTGTCACACCTGTGCTAAGAGAGAGTTTATTCACAGTTTCAGGATCTCCTATTAGTAGGCAGTTGAAGGTGCTCAGCAGGTAAAGTGCCTACTGCCAAGCCTGATGACCTCCCTTCCAACCTCAGAACCGACATGGTAAAGAACTGATCCCTGCAACCTGTCCTCTGACCTCCACACACATGCTATGGTACACACACACACACACACACACACACACACACACACACAAACATACACACACACAATTTTTTTTTTTTTTTTGGTTTTTCGAGACAGGGTTTCTCTGTGGCTTTGGAGCCTGTCCTGGAACTAGCTCTTCTAGACCAGGCTGGTCTCGAACTCACAGAGATCCGCCTGCCTCTGCCTCCCGAGTACTGGGATTAAAGGCGTGTGCCACCACTGCCTGGCCACACACACACAACTTAAGAAGAATCTCCTCCTTGCTTTGACTGAGCCCGTGGGTATGAAGTCACACAGATGCAAGAGGTTTGATCGTGGTGGGTACCAAGTCTGACAAACTCTTCAATTTGAGAAGAACTTGCGGTAATCCTGAGCCTCAAGGAACTACGTCCAGTTTCACTGTTGGCCTGAGTCCCCCTAAGCAAACCTCAAACCAGGCGCTTGAGTGTAGGTTGTTATCTGGGAGGTGATGGAGGTGGCCTGAGGGAGAGAAAAGGATGAGGAAGTACAGGAGGGGGTGTTAACAAAATGTGCACTAGGGAGCAGGTGACCACCTTGCGCCACTGGCCCTCATTCCCAGAGCCATCTCTCCCAAAGAGAGGCTGGGTCTTTAGCTGTGACTTTCCTGCAAGCTTTCAAAGCTTCTCCCGGGAGTGTTGATCCCCCTGTACTCCCAGCTATTCTGGGCTTGACTGGAGCAATTCTAGACTCAGTCAACATAGCCAGGCAGAGAAGAGTGGTGATGCGGGCACCTGTGGGTCAGGCGCTGTCCACTGCCACTGAAGCTGGAGTCCAGGGTCAGTGCTCACCACGGTGTTCCAGACAAATGTGTCTTTATTGTGTTTTCCAGGTGAAGCAGGGTGGGTGACGCTGAAGCCGTGGCTTGAAAGGTGAGCATGTGACGGGCGAGGAGGTAAAGGCGCGGGTGTCTCAGAAAGAAGCTGCAGTCTAGACCTGAGTCATGAGCTGTCACTAGGTCTGAGTGAGGGGAGCTCCAGGAGCTGCAGGGAGGAGGCTGCCAATCCTGGGTTCCAGAGTTCAAGCTCTACTCTGAGTGCAGGGAGCTAAGACTGGGTTTCCAGCAAGGAAGCCAGAGACGTGCCAGAACACTTTCTTGAGGGCTGACATGAAGGATGGTTTGGAAAGGGGAGCCTGGGACAGGAGATCTGGGAGGAGACTGCCTGCAGAAACCTGAGAGCCAGGATATCCTGGGAGCTCCCCTCTTCTCCTGTGACTGAATACCTGGTCCAGCCTGTGCTCTTGTGAGGCTCGCACTGGGCATTCTCCAGGACTATCTTGACCCATCTGGGCAAACCAGGCCTTGTTATTGTCTAGGAAGATCACCACTGAAGACTAGATGTTACTTTCTGCCAAGTGGGCTCCCTGTTAGGGATATTTCCAGTCTTGGGTCAGGCATCCTCCTCCAGGGTCCCTTCTGAAGCCAGTGAGTGGGAGCTGGCAAGCTGGATGGCAGAAGTGGGGTGATCTTGGAGGGCTGGGGTGCCATCACCTGTTCTCTACCATGTTGACTCCCTTCTGGTCTCTGAGCCAGGTCAGAAAAATGTCCCTTTGTCTTGTAATTCCTGTACTTTTTTCTCGCAGATCCCTGGTTGTTCACAGTCACCAGACTGTACAGGGATTGAATAACCGTCTCCCAAACAGGTCTCTATCTCCTTTCCTTACTTTGCATTTTCCTTAGACATGGTTTCATAGTGTAATGTAGGCTAGCCTGGAGTTTACTGTGTAGCCCAGGCTAGGCTAACTTTGAACTGCCTTATTACCCGTACCTCATACTCTCTAATGTTGGGATGACAGATGTGAGAGAGACATACAGAGAGAGAGAGAGAGAGAGAGAGAGAGAGAGAGAGAGAGAGAGAGAGGAAAGAAGGGAGGGAGGAGGGAGATGTTATCTTTTTTAGTGTGTGTGGGTGCACGTATACCTGTGGATGTTAATTCATGTCAGGTCAAAGGTCAGTGTTGGGTGTCTTTCCTTAATCACTCTCCACCTTCATTTTTTGAGACAAGGTCTCTCACTGGACCTAAAGCTTATCAGTCTGTCTAGACTGGCTGACCAACAAGCCTCTGGGATCCTCCCTTCCCTCTCCCTTTCCCATTTCTTTTCTTTTTTCCCCTTCCCCATTTCTTACAGGGATTCCGGGAATCTGAACTCAGATCCCTATGCTCACACAGCAGGCACTTCACCAATGCACCCTCTCCCCGCTTTCTCAGACACACGTGGAGTTAAGAGCCCTGCCTTCATGATGTGTGTTGGTGCAGGCATGGAGTTCAAATGGTCTAGAGCACATCATATCACATGCGCTCCCCCCTCCCCCACTCCTCATTATCAATCTTTTTAAGTGTATGAGTATCCAGATAATATGCCTTTGTTTTTACTTGCTTATTGACTTTATGTTAACAGCTAGCACATTGTGTAGGCTTTTGTCAGGACTGTTGATGAGAATCTGTTTATTGTGTGTGATTTTGATTCTGTCGTTCTACAGGCCGTGAGTATCTATGCCATTATTTACTTACTTATTGATTTACCCTCCCATTGGTTGCTAATTGGATTGCATTTAGGTCTTCTGTATTACACATGGTCTCTATGCACCTTCCTGGCACCTCCCACTTCTACTGAGTGTGGTGCAGGAACCTGCAGCCCTGGCTTCCTTAGGAAGTCATACAGACTCTCAGGTTCTGCTGAGCAGAAACCTGCATTTTTGAAAGCCCCCTGAGGGGTCATGTTTGAGAAGTGAAGGGCTGTCATGCACATGGCACCAGGGAGACTGTTGGGTTTCCTCATGGGTGTTCCAACTTCCCCTCCTTCCAAGAGCATGTTAGGGCTGCCTCTGATCTTCATCCTCACTAACTTTTGGGATTGTCTCAGTCATCTTTGTTGGTCCATGGGCAGTGACATCTGGCCATGACCTTGGTCCAGGATCCCAATATCTAACAAGGCACCATGTCCACCAAGTCCCCTTTGTGACCCCTCTGTTCTGTTTTCTTTCACTTAGCTCAACTTAGCCTTTGTGCCCTCTGTCTCCTCAGCTGGAGGAAACCCCTTCCTGCAGTACTCCTTGTCACGGCCTCCAGGAAGCCCCCCTAGGCTGGTGCCCCACAGACAGGAAAACTCAGTGTCACTGTCCCTTCATTTCCCTCCTGGGAGCTTCACCTTCACCGAGGACCTTGTAGACCCGCGCGACTCAGCCCTACAGAGGTAAAAATGTTCTAATTCACTCACCATACTTTTCAGGAAATTTTTACATTTGTAAAGAGTCTGAATTGTTGATTATATATAGAGAGAATGTGGCTTATACACAGGGGAGCGTCATTCAGTCATTAGGAGACTGAAATTATGTTTTGCAGGGAAGTAGGTGGAACTGGGGGTTAACATGGTAAGCAAAATAAGGCAGCCTTGGACAAGCAGCGTGTGTTTTCGCAGATACGCAGAATCTGCATTTCAATGCGTGCATATTATACGCATGTGGCATGAAAACTGAAATGGAGAAAGGAGGCTGGTGAGGGAGGGAGAGGGGTGGGGGAGGGGAGGAGGATGGGATGGAGAGTACCGTGATGAAGTGTGTAACATTTCAGCATGAGCCTATTATTTTGTATATTAACTAAAAATGAATTAAAATGTCTGCATTGCTGGTTTGTCTTAGAAAAATGAGAAGATCTGGCCTCATGGGGACTTCTTTCCTACATGGTGACAGATGGCTGGTCTAGAGTGTAGCAGACCCTATAGCTCACCTTCACACCCTGTCCAGCCTCTGTGACCCCTGCCCAGGCATGGCTGTGATCTCTTCCTCAACCTCTCTCATCCTTCCCTGCCTCCCATAATCTCATTCCTGCTCCTACTCAACCCCCACCTCTCCCCAGCACAGCCTCAGCAGCCTCTCGCCTCTCCTGACTCTTCCAGTCACTGTCCATGTCATAAGCCTACTCAAGAGCCAGCAACGACTCCCCACTCCCTTCTGAGACAGGGCTTGACTTCTAACAAGAAGTATTATCACAACATAAAAGAAATGGTTTACAAATGGTTGGGTAACAGCATAACAAACACTCATGCACGCCCTCTCCAGCTTCAGAAATAAGTCATTTCAAGTACACTGAAGTCTCTGTCACACTTCCGTCCCCTGACCCTCAGGCTACCACTTGCCAAAATTTGCTATTCATCATTCCAGTGAGTATTTTTATACTTATATTACATATGCATGTGTCCCCAAATCATACATTGCATTGTATTGTGTTGCATGTTTTCCAACTATATATCTGGCGCTTCATGTCTGCAGCTTGCTTTTTTAAAAAAACATATATATATATATATATATAATTTTAACGATTGCATTGAACTTAGGCGAAGCTCACAAATCATAAAGTCCATTTCTGAATCTTCACAAGGCCAGTGTGTTTCTGTGATTCATCCTCACAGATGTTTTGAGGCTCGTGGCATGGGGTCAGCCTTTTGTGGTCACTGTTTGCCCAGGCTCCAGACAATGGCTGTTCAGGCTGTGTCCAGCTTTCCATTCATAGGCCATGCTGCTGCGAGCGAGCATTGGTGAACAAGCCTTTGGAGCCCTATTCGGAAGGCCTACACCTGCTAGGTTTAGCCAACTACTGCACAGCACAAGGCCACTGTCCAGCCCCATCCGAGGACATCTCAGCCCCATGGAGCTCTTCCTAGTTACCGGGGCCCCTTGTTCTCTACTGATAGCTTTCTGAATCTACAGCCATCCCTCCACCTTCCTCTAGGACTCCAAACTGACCTCTCCTCTGCCCACCTTTGCCAGGAAGTCATCTCGGGCAGTATGAGTCATGGTGTGTCTCCTGTGAGTCCTTAGCTGCAGTTTTTGGGAGTCCAAGTACACCTTAGCAAACCCGCCCCCATCCCCACCCCAAGAGTGGGGAGGAAAGGGAGGCATGGGTGGGCCAGTAGTGTGAGAAGCTGGTACATGAAATTGCTCTGGGTCTTGAGGGATGAGTAGGAGTTTGTCAGTGAGAGATGGTGGGAGGGCATTGCAGGCTCGGGGAAAAGGGGAACGGTGACTTCTAAGATAGAGATGTGAGGAGAGTGGGCAGGCAGGGGAAGAGAAGAAAGAGGACGGCGGATTGCACACCTAGTATTCTCCAGAGACGGCTGTGTGGGAGCCAGGGGAGGAGGTGCATCCATTTGACACCTACTGAGAGCCATGATCCAGCAAGGAGCGCTCGCCTAAATACTCATTGTCTTTTGGGTTTCTTAAGGAGATAGATGCTATGTTGTCCCCATTGTGCAGGTGGAAACACCGGCTCAGGGAGAGCCTCCAGGAGAGGTAGGACAGGTGCCCAGCCACGAATTCCATAGACGCGTTTAGCAAGGTACTGCTACTCAAGACAAGGGTTCTGAAGGAAGCGGGTCACCGGGAGGGGGCACCCGATCCTAGAGGCAGGAACCTTATAGAGGAAAGGAAGGGGGGGTTAGAAGCCTGACTCCCGCGGCGCGACCCAAACCAGCCTCATCTTTTTCGAGTCTCAGTTTCCCTTCCGCACAGTGAGCGCAGCCATCGTTCCTGCCGACCCACTCAACAACCCGGGTTTCCAAGTTCGCGCGCTACCGCGGCCCGCGCTGTGTATCCTCGCTCCCGTAGCCTGCCCTCTCTGGACGACCGGCCGCAGATTCCCAAGCTACAAACGTAGCGCTCGCAGCCGCGGCGCCCCTCCCTTCCCCCATCCCGGGCCGGCGGCGGGGGCGGCGCGCCGGGCCCGAGCGGCCCCCGCTGTCCCCCGCAGCTCAGGGCCCCCGGCCGGATCCGCGCCTGGTTTTGGGCGCAGCCGCGCGGCCCCCTCCCCCGCGCGCGTCTCCCCGCCCCCCGCCCCCTCCCCGGCGCTCTCGGGGAGCCGGGGCCGCGCGGCTCCTCCTCCCGCAGCCGCATCTGGGGCGCCGCGCCGGCCGGAGGAGAGGCATGGGGCGCCCGCGGGCCGGGGCCGGGGCCGGGGCCTAGGCGAGCTACGCCAGAGAGAGCAAGCGGAGCGGAGCGGGCGCAGCGCAGAGGCCGAGCGGACCGAGGCGGCCGAGCGACGGGCGCAGGTGAGCGCGCGGGGGTGGCACGCGTCAAGACCATCCTCTGAGGCTAGACCCTGGGCAGCCCCGGGAACAGACGCACAGCGGTGCTGTCTCCTGGATCCTCCGACGGGCCAGGGCTCCGGGGCCTGGAGCACGATGCGGGCCGGCCCCTCCGATGCTGGGGTGCAGGAACCGCTCCCGGCCCTCCATCCGCAGGCGACCGGCCGCTGCAGCCCCCTCCCGGCCGCGTGTCGGGGCGGTACGGGCTCCCTTGCCTTCAGCTTGCCGCACGCTCGTGTCCCTTTCCCGGGCTCTCCTCGGAACCCGGCACCCGGGGAGGGGGTGAGCGACCCCGCGCCGCATCACCCTCGGCGCGCTCTCGTGTCCGGGAGGGGCCCGGCGACCCTGGCACCTGGGCTGGGGGGGCGCTCACATGGCCACCGGAGGCCCCCACGTGCGGCGCCCCGCGGGAAAGGGGGTTCGCGTGCAGAGCGGGTGGAGGGTAGACCAGGTGGCTGCAGAGGCCAGCTGGGTCCAGATGTGCTGGGCCTGCTGGGAGAGGACATGTGCTACCTGGGCAAGTGATGGTCCCCGGGCCTCTTTGGGTAGAACCTGCCTTGTCGGATTCCCCATCCAGCCTTCATCTATCTTCTTTCTCGCGTTCTTCCACATTGCCCGTGTGGGGCTGTCACAGACTGTTGATGTTGTAGGGGAAAATGGAATGGGGGAAGGGTGGTGGGTAGGTGGGTGGGTGAAGGCCAGTTGTGGCGGAGGTACCCTGAGAATGGGGAACCCCACGTTTGGAGAGCCGCGCTGATGTGGGGGGATGTCCCAACACCTCCACCTGCTTGAAAGTAGAAATGACAGAGGGGGAGGGGGCTGCAGTCCCCAGCCCCAAGAAGGCTGGACTGCCCCGCCTCTACTCCTGGCACCTCCAGTGAGGTGGGGGAGGGTCTGGGTCCTTCTGCCTCTGTGGTTTCACTTAGAGGAGGTCACTGTTTTCTGCAAGGCTAGAGGTGATGGCAAAGGCTGTACAGGACCATGTCAGAATTCCTATTGGAGGAGTCTGTAGAATTCTGTCCCTCAGGTGGCTACCTCTCTCTCTCCTACTCCTCTGGTATAGAGAACTGTGGGCTGCCTGGGCCAAGGGTGGCCCGAGGGGCCTGAGCCATACTATTAAAGACAACGGGACTGGGTGGGGCCGCAGAGCTCGTTTCTGGGCTGATGACTGAGGCTCCAGTGTGAGGAACCACTGTTGGGGGCCGCCCTCCCCCTCAGCTGGGCTTCAGCGGCTGCTCAACAAGCTCCAAGTATGTTCCCAGTAGCTTCCGAAGATGCTGTCAGTGCACGTGGGCCAGGCGTGTGTGCTTGTGTCTATTTGGGTAGGGGTGGGATAAAGTGCGGGCATTCTCCTGGGACTGGGGAATGCCTGGTGTGCCTGTAAGTGGTGTTCGTGAAGCCCTAGCCCATTTAGGCCAGGTGTAGCTGGGCTGGGCACTGGAGAGGTGGGCAGGGCCCAGACTCAAGAGAAAGTGACGGGTAGGCAGGGCCTGATGACTGAATTACAGAACCGGGAACGCAGGAAGCATTCTGCTAGTGTCAAACTGAGATGAGCTGCAGGTTTGAGGGCTGTGCCCCGGGCGCAAAGCTGCTTGGCAGCCGAGCTTGCTGTTTTTGAAGGAAGGCTGCGCAGCACCTAGGAGCTGAGGGTGGAACGTGTACTTGGAGCTTCCAGAGGACTCAGTGACGTATCTAGTGTATCGGGGCACCCACTGGCATCTTGTTAGGATTTTTGTGGCTCACAGGCGTCTGGCTTCATAAATGCCAGCGTATCTACACACTGAGGGATGGTGTCCGGTGCACTTGCTGTGTGCAGAGAGCAGGTGGTCCCTCCCCTCCCATACAGCTGTGATTATAGGGGGTTCGTTTATTTGAAAAAGCCTTTAAAAATAGCCTTCTCAGACTCCAGTGCACTTCAGTATTTCCATTTAAACATTCTGAGATGCGAATGAATAAAATCTGAACTCAGATTTTCTTTTTTGGGAAAGCATATAGTTGGTACCCAATAAATGGCCGCAGCTCCCGGGATGAAGCCCAGCCTCCTTCCCCCAGCAGCTACCTCTCAGCTGCATCTTCTTCCCTCACCTCCTCTCTCACTTTGGCTCTGGCCTCTCTGGCCTGCTTTCAGATCCTGGACCGAGTTCAAGTTGACTTTAGCCTCAGGGTCATTGAACATGCTGGGTTCTCTGCATGCACCCCCACACCCACTTCACCTTCTTAACTATGCTGATCAGCCTAGTTCATCCTAAATATTACTTTTAGAAGAAAGCATCCACAGTGCCCAGGCCACTCTGTGTCTCTGTCAACATCCCCGCAGCCCCAAGACCTCTGATGTACTGCTCCCGCCTCAGTTCTGTGTTGCACATCAGTGGTGTGATTGGTGTGGGAAGGGCAGCGTCACACCTTCGTGCTAGCTTCCCTGTGCCGAGGACTGGTCTTCCTGCTGATGGAACTTGCTCCTATTTTTTATTTTTATGTTTTTGGTTTGAATGAGTGAGTGAGTATGAACTGGACCATTCCAAGTGGAGGACTGGACAATGGGCATGGAGGAGACTTGGCGAGGTCCAGTTGCCCACAAGACTGTTCCTATGGGTTCCTGCCTCCAGCTGGCTCTGAACACTCAGAGGCATTTGGCAATCTTGTGGGAGTTATAGGTCTGTGGCCTCTAAAATCCCAGTGTGTCCGTGGGAGTCCAGAGGTTCTGGCAGAGGCTGAGGTCATGCTTGCATAGGCCCTGCGTCTTTGGGCATCCCTGTTACCCTGTTGTCTGGCATCTGTTTCTGTATCATATGTTCATGTGTTCACATCAGTTGCCTCCCTAGTTACCCCTTGTTGCATCTATGCATATATACTACTGACTTGTCCCTCTGGTTTATCATCATCTGCCATTCCTTCTTTGGGTCACTAGTGTTTCCTGCTCTACTCAGTGCTCAGTGCTGTGTTAGGCTGGGGGACATAAAGTCAAGCCAGAGGAGATCCAGTATGTAAATTGCCACTTGTCCTGTCCTGGGGACCCATGCTGTCCAGTGCTGGAAATACCCTAGAGGACATGTGCCGGTCTGGGTTTGGAGGCCCCAGGGGTTTGGGTGGATAGAGGGTGGAGGAGCAAGCCCCTGCTGACTAAAGTCCTCACTGGCATTCATAAAATCAGGAAGGCAGCCTGTGACCTGATAGGAGGTGGTCCTCCTGAGTGGTCATGGGGGACACTGGTCATGAAGGTTGGCTGCTTCTGTGGGCACTACCGGGTGCGGAGTGGAGCTTAGTAGCTCAAATTTCAAGGACTGTGTGTGAACAGGCCCAGGGCTGTGGTCCACAGAGTGATAGGCTTGGTGGTTTCTAGAGGTGAAGGTGGTGAAGGTGAGGGCTTAGGTAGAGTCCACACTGTTAAGTGAACTCTGACTGGGCCCCTTTGGGTAAGGCTGTTACCTAGCAGGGCTTCCTGTGGTGGAGGATGCCAAGTCAAATACACGCTCATTCCACTGGACTCCTGAGGCTGGCTGTTGAGCCACACTTGACTACCTTTCTTTTGTGTGTGTGGTTCATGGTGCTGGTGGTGGGGTTGTTGCTAACTCTCTTTGTCCACCTACTCAGCAGTCTCCTGGCAACAATCTCAGGCCAAGACTGAAAGCCTTTAGGGTATGCTGAGCACTCTGCGGTTTGCAGGATGCATTTAATTTTCGCATTTTCTAGTTATCCCCTTAGTAGGAGCTGAGAGGAACCTGAGGTGCAGGGGCTGCCCATGGTCACTCATAGTCTGGAGAGTAGGCCCACAGTCCAGGAACCCCAATCCCTGGGCCCTAGGGGGTGGCCATTGTGTTAAGGCCTCTCTTGAGTAGATTGCACATCACTTCCTGAGCTGAGGAGCAGCCTGGATCCTTCTGTGCTGGGTTTCGCAATGCCGCCTCCTCCCCACCGAGCTAGCTGTCTGACGTGGCCTTTTCAAAAACCCAAAATGAATGGAAGCACATTTTGTTTGGAGAATTTTGCTACACCCCTCACCAGGGCTGGTTGCAAAACCAGGCTTGGGGATTCCTGCTAATGTTGACAATGATAATAATAATAACAGCCGTTATCAGCAGCTGACAGTTAAAAAAAAAACAAAACTAAAAGAAAACAGCTGTCCTCTTGACAGAACATCACTGACCACCTCCCAGAGCGAAGTATGGTTCTAAGCCCGCTATATAGTAAGTACTGACTTCAGGTACCCTGCGTCTGCCTCAGTCTCTACCACCCCCCAATCTTAATAGCCCCATTTTACAGATGAGGAAACTGGACAGGGAGAGCTTTAAGTGATCCAAGGCCACATAGATGGCAAAGTCTTGATACTGTTTGGATCTAAGTGTGTTTAGAGGTGTACTTTAGCCCATCATCTGGGGATCCTGAAGTTCTCATTCATTCACCAGCTAGCGGTGGAGGTGGAGTATGACTTTTATGGGGATCAACTGTAGGAGGCTCTTTCCTGGCTTTGGGGAATCCGATCATATATATTGGAGGTGGAAGCCCACCTGGTAGGCAAGCAGCCCCAAGGCATCCCTGGAAGTCGAGGGCATTAGCAGCTACGACTCTCAGTCTGACCATAGACTTGGTCTGAGCTCTGAATACTATGGTCACCATGACGTGGGGCATACTGAAAGGGGGCTGTGACCCGTCCTTAAAACTTCCGGAGGTGTGAGTAGATTACATGATGAGAAGTGGCCACAGCTACCAGCCCACCGGGGAGAGGAAAAAAGCTATCTAGTTCCCAGGACCTTTCCATTAAGAAACAGACTCCTTTCCTCTGAAACAGAATGGCAGGCCCCTAGGGACAGGTCCAGGGACCCATCTCTAGGACTGGACTTCACACATGGTCAGAGGGCTATTTGGTGCTCTGGAGGGGGGGTCATCTTGAGAAAGCCCAGGATGGGGTGAGAGTCTGTGGTGTTACAGGAGTGGAACAAGACCTGCTGAGGCATAAATTGAGTGCCTACTGTGTACCCAGCATTGCATGGAGCCCCAGACATGATTTGGAAGCCATTCTGATTGGGAGCCACTGGGACACCATGCACCCCAAAGTTCTGGTCTTGGGGCTTTGAGCTCTTGGCCTATTGGATTTAGGCATTTGTCTTTGTGGAGACACAGGCTGCTGTAGGTCATAGAGCCTTTTTCGTGACATCTGTCAGGAGTGTGCTCTGTGCTTAAGGGACTGGGCGAGCATGGTAAACTGCGTGTTGCTTTGTTGCTGTGTTTCCAGGCTCAGGACCTGGCACCTCTTTGGGCTTCATAGTCTCCATCTCTTTTGGGGGGGCTTGGGGTGTCATCTGAGTCTTTGTAAGCTCAATTCTCTGGCTCTGCAGGGGTGAACTAAGCTGTACTTTCCAGTAGGTACCAGGAGCCTGGTGTTATGTTCTCACCCTGACAGCTGCCTGGCTTCCCCACCACCCTCTGTCCTCCAGCCCCTGTGGGGTGGGGGCTTTTACTCCCACCTCCTGCAGGCCGACTGGGTGCTGTTATAGTGACATGACCATAGACTGTGGAGCACAGCTTGGAAACAGGGATCAGGTTTGCTAAAAAACGGGGGAAAGGTTCTTCCCACCACCCCAGCTGCCTGCCTGCCTCCCCGGCTGTCGCCAAGCCCGACATTCTTAGCTCTGTTGGATCCCCTGGGTGCTGGAGCTCTTTAGAGGCTCTGAGTGCCAGGCCTTGCTGGTCCCCAGGCTCCAGTGCCCTCCTTTGCTCAATAGCATGTACTGTGTGGGGCTGGGCTCTGGATTCTGCAGCTTTGTAATGACCCCCTTTGGAGGCTGTCTGGCTGTACGCGACCTGCCTGGGATAGCGATGACTTCCAGGCCCTCTGCCACGTAGTGTTTTCTATGTGTGAAGCCCACGTTGAGGGAGCAGGTGCTGCGCTCAAGTTTGTTTTTGTCCAAGGAAACTGGGGTTCAGAGGGAGAGGCATTGAATCAGTGGATGGTTAGGATAGGATTTGAAACCAGGTATGTATACCTGACAGTCCAGGCTGGAAGGTAGGACCCCAGCCAGAGGCCACCTGGCAACTGAGCTCCTGGGTCTTCTTTGGTCTTAGTTTCTTCTCTGTATTTTGGGAGATGACAGTGGTGTGGCTAGGCCTCACTCATCTCCAGGCCCCACGTGGTGCTGCTGTTGTCACAAGTATGGAGGTGTGAGCGTCTCACATCTTGCCTTCTCAGGGACTTGCCACTTCTGGACTGCGAGGGATTCCTAGAGGACTGGGCACTTGTGAGACCTCCCAGGGACTGTGTGGAAATGGCAAAGGCAGCCAGCTCTGGGTGGTGCTGGGGGTCCTGCTCAGCCCTGGGTCAAGCCTATTTCTGCCTGTGAGTGGATGTCAAGGGACCTTCCAGGCACTCAGAGAGAGTGCAGCGTGATGGGGAGGAACACAGGGAAGTAGATGGTGATGCGATGGAGTGCCTCGGCTGCTCCTGTTGGATGTCACATGTTTAGTGTGCTTGTACATATATGTGTGGTATGTATATAGGCTGTTTGTGTGTAGTATGTGGTATGTTGGAGGTATGTGTGGGACATGTATGCTATATGGTGTATGAGGAAGTATGTGTGACATGTATGGTAGTATGTGTGTGTATCTGTAGCATATGTGTGATGTGAGGGGACACATGTTTGGCGTGTATATATGGTGTGTGTATGAAGAGTGGAGAGGTATATGTAGTATGTATGAATAGTGTATTTGTATGGGGGAAGTGTATATGGTTTGTGTGGAGGCATCTGCATGGTACATGTGGGCCATATGTGTATCTTTGACATATGTGGATGGGGCTGTGCCAGCATATAGGGGATCTATAGGTGTCGGGTGTGTATGAGAGACTGCCCCCACTCTGGCCAGGCTTCTTGTGTATTGCTAGATCCTTTTGATACCGAGACAGGGATAATGTAGGCACTGTCATCCCTTGGGGCTTACCTTCTCTACTCCTTTTCTTATTCCCAAGCATTCATTCAGTAAACACATGTCAAGTGCCTGCTCTCTGCCCTGAGCAGATGCTGGGCATACACAGTGAACAAGTGGCTTGTCCCTGCCCTGTGGAACCATGATCCTCTTGGGAGGCCTGCAGTCATTACATAACCTTCTGGATGAATGTAAACTCATGGCAGTGACAGGCGCTGCTACCACGCAGAATACCATAGCTAGTGTTGGACATCAGGGTGGGCTGTCCCTCCCAGGAAGTGGACAGCTGGGAAGGTTGGTACAGAGCCCTTAGGTGGGGTAGCACGGAATGCTGAGGATGCAGCCTGGAGAGCCCAAGGAGGAACTTGGTGTGAGTCAGCTGGGCTTCACGGTCCTTTTGACTGCAGAGACGACTGTGGACATAAAAAGAAAACGAGGCCCAGAGAGGTAAAGCCGCCTAGGTAGGACTGGGAACTTGACGGGCTGTGGACTGGTATAGTCTCCCATGGCTGCCTCTGGCGACTCTCCTAAGGTGACCTGAGGTGTGGCAGCACCCTCTCCAGCCTTTTCTGTGTGGATGCTTCTCCATTAAAGAATCTTGGGAGCCATAGATGGGTCCAGAGCAGGGCAGGCCCACAGTGCCCTCCTGGCCAGCAGCTGCCAGGTTTCCCGGCACTGGCATGGAATGTTGGCTGTCTGCCCACCTGCCAGGGCCAAGACCAAAACTGGCCAACCTCTGCTGACCCGGTCTGCACTTCCCCCTGCTGACGCCAGCCAGGGCAGGGGCACAAGCAGTGGGCAGCTTGGGAGCTGTCACCATGACCCACTGTGGCCCAAAATTTCCAGGAAGCATTTGCAAGGCTGGGTTTGATGGATGGCAAGGCCATTCCCAGAGGTAGCCAGAGAGGCAGCCTTCTTTCTGGGTCCCTCCTGGTGGGCCTAGGGTTCAACAACGAAGAGGAACTAGGGCTCCTCCTGCAGCCCACGGCAGCCAAATGCTTCCCAGACTTTCTTCAGGTCTACTCCCGTGTCTCACACTCAGGCAATTCCGTCTGATTTAGGACCACACCCAGCCCCCACACGACAGTTGGCATATTCTGTCACCTGTCCCATGCAACCACCCTGCTCCTCCTGCATCTCTCCATGAGGACTAGGGTATTTTATAATATTCTGTGTCCCCTGCCTCCCAGCCTCTGCCTTTACTGTCCCTGTAGCCCGGGAGGCCCTTCACTCATTATCTGAGGCTCAGCTCAGGCTTCCTTTTCCAGGAACCCTACATTGTCTGTTCTCATGGGTTCCTGCACCCCACAGCAGGTTAGACTGTAGGGGTCTCTGAGCATGCAGGGCCCTTGCAATTGGATGGCACCAGTCTAAGGACCAGCAGACACCCAGTCAGAAGTGGTACCCGGGCACTGTGGAGCCTAGCAGTGTGCACAGGTGCAGCTGCAGGGGAGAGGTGGAACGGTGGCACCTTAGTGGGTATATCACGAGGTTGGCACCACACAGCTGTCCATGCCAGTGTGTCCCTTTGTAGCCTTGGGAACAGTACCCTTTCTGGAGGTCAGCCCCTCCACTGGTCTAGCATAATAGTTCTTGAGGCTAGTGGGCTGGTCTCTGTCAAGGTCAGAGCTGTCTTTCCAACCTGGGAAAAGCTGGACTCTTAAGGTATGTTTCCAGAAGGAAAATACGTTTCTTCTTCCCTTTCTTCTTTTTCTGTCTTGATTCCTTGAGTTAGTGTCTCGCTATAAAGCCCAGACTGGCCTTGAACTTGCAACATAACCCAGGCTGGCCTGGAACCTGAGGTCTTCCTGCCTCAAGCCTCCTGGGTCTGGGATTACAGGCTTGTGCTCCCATACCTGCCTTCATTTCTTGTTCTTGTCCTGTAAGCCCGGTGTGTGGCCTGTCTGTTCCTGCAGCTGGTGTGTGCTCTCTGATGCAAACACCTGCTTGTGCCAAGGATTATTTTAGGCCTGGCAGGCATTCATCTTCAGCCCCAAAGGGTGACATGACAGTGAGGACCATTCGAAGCTGGACACAGGGTACTTATAGTTTGGTTCTGGGGAACAGTGGTCTCTGAGGGTCAGATCTGCCTGTGTGCCTGTCCACCATCACGAGGAGCAACCCAGGGCCAATGAGGTGGGCAACAGTACTCCTTTGGTGGAGCAGGGATCCTGGAAGTAGGACCTGTCCCATTCTGGGCCCAGGACTCAGTGCCCCTTGGGAAGATGGTTTCATTCATTCATTCATCCATCCATCCATCCATTCATTTGTATGTATTTTCCCTCCCTCCCTCCCTCCCTCCCTCCTATCCCCTTCCCTCTCTTTCTCCTATCTGCCTACCACCAGTCTCACTTCCTCATTAGCTATCTCTTCCTGTGGAGAGGGCTCTGAAGCTGGTGGTTGAAAGCCATGTTACACACATGTTCTGCCCGGGACACCTCCAGGAGCCACCTGAGGGTGTTACACACATGTTCTGCCCGCGACACCTCCAGGAGCCACCTGAGGGACTTAGTGGAGACCTACCATGGCCAGGTCAGGAAGTGGCATGGCACCTGGACCAGAGCATGGCATTATTTGCCTCTTGAATGACTGGGCAGGGAGAACAGTGTCCCCTCAGGAGGAGAAACAAGGCAAAGGGAAAAGGTGGCATTCCTGAGTCCACCTAGCTGCTGCTGGTGGAGCCGGGGTTAGATCTGAGCCCATCCAGCCTCAGAACACTGCTCTTCCTAGGCTGAGAGTGGGTCGGGACATGGGGAGGACATCTCCCATGGGGAGACCATGGGCTTCTTTTGTGGGGTGTCCACAGTAGGCCATTTTTACCCAGCTGTTCTCATGAATAGGGTTTTTTGTTTTTTGTTTTCTGGTTTTGTTTTAAGTAGAAAAAGTATAAAGGAATGGAAAGGGGGTGTCGTCCAAGAAGCCTGGGAAACCATAGGCTAGGACTCCTGGAGGAAGCCACCAGAGCTTGCCCACCCTGTGGAAGTGAGGTGATGATGAGGATTTGTGGGCTCGAGTCTAGCTAGGCTCACCAGCTGCTTGACTTTGATCAGGTTACAGGAACAACTCTCAGAAAAAAAGGTCCTCTGTGTGTACCCCAAAGCCTTGAAGGCTTGGTTCGTGAGTGAAGTGGGGTCCTGAATGCTGAGGTGCCGGGAACAGAACCTGCTGCATAACAGGTGCTTAAGAAACGGCTCATGTGCTCCTGTGCCACTCCCCAGCCCCTGGCTTGCAGAAGGACCTGGACTGCCCCGAGAGACCAGCCTGAGAAAGAGAACCAAGAAGTGAGCAGTGCAGGGTCCTAGCAGAGAGAGACAGACGGTGAGAACGAGCGGTGGTCAAGATGGGCCGGGATTGCAAGATTCCTGCCTGGAGCCAGTACTCTGTACAGGGTATATGTAGTACAGGGCTCTGTAAGAGCTTCAAGAAGGAAAAGAGTAAATTCCTGGAACCACTAGGGTTCCTACTAAGCCTAGGAACCAGAATGCTTGCGCCTCCCCACCTCCAGGTCTCTCTGGGACCCTGCTGGAGTCCTTCCCTCCTCAAAATCCTCCTTTTTTTTGACTGGCCTGGTTTGTGGATGGCCCACATTCCAGGTAGCAGCTTTGGGCAGGAGGGTAGACAGTGGGCCTTTGCTCGGAGGGTCCCTTCCAGGCCCAGCCCTGACCTTTGCCTGTGGGGCACCTCCCTGTGTCAGGAGATAGAGCTGTAAGTGGTGGGGAGGTGGTCCAATTCTCCCAGCGCCCAGGTCTACCATGAGCCCTATACTCTTTCTGGGCAGCCCACATTGGGGAGCAGATATATTCAGGCCACCTTCTCTGTTCTGTATAGCATCTGTGTCGACTGCACTTGACAGGGTGGGGGAGGCAGGGCTGGGAGCAGCCACACCTGGTACAGTGTCCCAGCCTTCCTCAGCTCTTAGCCAGGCTGCTGGAGGGGACACTGGTGGTGGCCGGTTTAACATGCTGATAGTTCCTCTGCCATCTGCAGAGGTGATCCTTTTCCCCATCCCCTAAGGCTTCATCTCTCTGACCCTTTGTATCTAGGTCACAAAGATAATCCAACTATTTGCTCCCTGCCTGCTCTCCACCTCTGAGCTTCCCAGTCCTCTGTTCCATCTCAGAAAGCAAGCACTCTCCCCTTCATGAGGCCTTATGGCCACTGTGGACCAAATGCTAGACACACAAAGGTAAGGGTCTGAGCTGACTAAATCTTAGTCCAGGAGAAGGCTGTCGCTCTCAGATTTCTAAGATAACCCAGGACACCTGTTGAAATAGGGGGAAGTCCTACAAGGGACACTGGGATGTGGTGGTGCCCAGAGTCCTTTTTTTGAGGAGTGGTCCTTGCTGAGACAGGGGAGTTAAGCTGGAGTGAGCCAACACCTGGAGATGGCAGCCTTTCTGATAGGAGGGACAGCAGGTAGAAGAACCCATGGTAGAGGGAGGGCTGGGTTGCTTGTCGGTGTGGCGTACCGGAAGACAGGCAGTGACTGGATCTTCTCAAATGCCAGGCTGAGGGGCTAGGTCACCTCACCTGGCCATGAGGAGCTGTGGGTGTGTTTTCAGCATGGCTATGGCCAGGTCAGGTGCAAGTGACTGGTCACTGCTTCCACCCACTGCTCTCTGGGCTTCCCAGGCTCACACAGCAGATGCCCTGGGCCAGGCTGTCCAGCTGGGAATCAGAAATAGCATGCACATGGCCGGCAAAGCGCTCCCCCTCCTCAGCGCCTTTCAGCTGTGCCTTCCGAGTCAAGGACGGCTCAGTGCTTGCAAGCTGGGTGACCTTCTCTCCCTCCCGTTTATTAATACACCACCCACTGGGGCTTAGGCAGAGTGAGGAGAGTGTGAGCTGGAGGATAACAGGTTCTGGTCCCTGACAAGGGAAATGCTGAGACTCAAATACTACCTGTCTACCAGAAAGATGCCCAGGGTGGATGGAGATAGATAGTACCCACTTGCCATTCCCTCCTCTTGCCACCATTCATAGGTGACATCCCTACATCAGTCTGCCTGGTGGGTGTATTCATTCTTGAGTTAGCCATCCTGTTCCAGGCCCCGTGGTGGGCAGGAACCATGGACAATTAATGGCTGTTAGGAAACTCAAGCTAGGCAAAGCCATGATGAGGCCCAAGTTGGTTGGTAGTGGGAACTGAGGGTTCAGCCTAAGGTCACACTGGAGGAGGTAACCCTTGAGCCGAGACCCAAAGGATGAAGTTGCCCACATGGGATCAAGATGACCACCTCTACAGAGGGGGCTCCATATGTACACAAAGAAATGAGGGAGGCCATGGTGTTGTCAGTAGGAGAAGATGGCGAGACTGAGTGAGTTTTGGGCAGTGTCTGACAGTGGCGTTCAGCCTTGAGGACAACTGCCAGGGTTTTGGGTTTACACGAGAGCCTGCTGCCCAGATGCAAATCCAGATGTGCCCCTTACCACCTGACTTCAAGCAAGTTACCTCAGCTCCCTGCCTCAGCTTCTCTGAGTGGAGAGGCTCAGTGGCAGTCCCTGCTCAGGAGACCGTTGTGAAGGTGGATGGATGTGAAGAAGGGCTTGGGGTGGCAGGTGCTCACATGTGGTGTTGTGGATGATGTCGGCATTCTTTGTGGGTGAAGTGCAGATGTGCAAATGATTTTCCATAGCTTTTCCACGTCGGCCCAGTTTCTCTGTAGCTGCCTTTGCCCCCACATGAGTGCTGTTTTTCAGTCCAAGACTCACTGGCATTTGTGAGTTGAGGCAGAGGTTGTGCGTTGTTTGCACTGACCCTGAGTGTCCTGTCCAGTGTGACGTGACAGCCACACCCACTGGTTAAGAAGCCCCGGTCCTCTAAGCAACAAGGATTCTGTTCTAGACCTTGCAAGGGGAATACTATTGTCTGATGGCCTTTCCTGCTCTGTCAGGATAGTGGGTACCACACTGAGTGGATGTCTCTGCCTCACATCCGCTACTGCTGACAGGCTCTTGGGTTACTTCCAGGTGTTGTCTGTGGACAGTGTTCCTTTGAATCTCCTCTACATGCATTGAGTGTGCAGCCAGGACTGGGTTTCCCCATCACAGACGAACATGCCAGCTTTGATAGGTATGGCCATCACAGATGAACATATCAGCTTTGGTAGGTACCATCATCACAGACGAATACGCCAACTTTGTTAGGTACTGTCATCAGAGATGAACACACAAGCTTTGGTGGGTATGTCCACGAAGTCTTCCCAAGTACTTGTGCTGATAAATTCCCTCCTGCAAAATGACTTCTGCTTACTTCATGCCCTCACCAACACTACTCTAGGTCTTTTCCCATCAGCTACTGACACACTCCTGTGTGGCTAGACCGCCTCATGCCAGGTCCCAAGTGATGGTAACAGTTAGTTGTTTCCATGTTAAAAAAAATAAAAATAACAACAAAGAAGAAAACAAATAAGTAAAGGTGGTTTTTTTTTTGTTATTGTTGTTTAGATAGGGTCTTTCCATATAGCCCTGGCTGGCCCTCACTATGTAGACCAGGGTAGCCTCAAGTTCATAGAGATTCACCTGCCTCAGCCTCCCAAGTACTGGAATTAAAGGCATGTGCCACCACACCTGGCTAATAAGTAAAATTTTGATAAGTTATTAATTTAATGCATTTATTGATAAAAGAAGAAAAAATTAAAAAGAAACTTATAAAATAAACCTTAAAAATAAAGCAGTGATAGTAAGGTGGATGGATAAACTAGCTGCAGTTATCTGCATAATGGACTCTTGTTTGCTAGGAAACAAAGGTAAGTTACCAAGTTACTAAACTGGAAAAAGAAAAAAAATATGACAGGGAGAGACTTGTAACATAATTACTAAATGAAAGAAACCGATCTAAAGAGATTGTAACTTGTGGCTACACTATCCATCTGTAGCTTTCTGGAAAACAAGGCAAGATTAGTGGTTGTGGTTACTCAGGATGGAGAAATGGGAGGGAGATTGAGGAAATGACACTCATGAATTTCTAGGGTGGAGAGAATGAAACTTTTCAGAATGATATGGCAGTGGAGGGGTCCACGCCACTACACACTTGTCAAAACCTAGTGGCTGTACCGCACAGAGGGCGTGGCCAGTTCCAAGGACTGTGAACTTGGGCTGTCAGCTGTAACAGCTACTGTGGTGCAGGGAGTGAGTTCTGAATGGGGGTGACTGTCAGGCTAGTGTGTGAAGCCTATGCTTTCTGCCCAGCACGTCTGTAAACTTAAATTTTCTAAAATACTGTTTGTTTATTTATTTAGGTTTTTTTGAGACCGTGTTTCTCTGTATAGCCCTGGCTGTCCTGGGATTTACTCTGTAGACCAGGCTGGCTTCAAACTCACAGAGATCCCCTTCCTTTGCCTCCCTAGTGCTGAGATTAAAGGTTCCACCACCGCCTCATTTAAAACACTGTTTATTTAAGGAAATAAAATGTCAGAAATAGTAAAAAGGAAAAAGACTGAAAATCAGTAGATGTGTCTGCTGTGGCTCAGGGTTGCTGTAAGCTCATCCCTGTAGAATTATTATTTTTTTTTTTTTTTTGGTTTTTCGAGACAGGGTTTCTCTGTGGCTTTGGAGCCTGCGCTGGAACTAGCTTTTGTAGACCAGTCTGGTCTCAAACTCACAGAGATCCGCCTGCCTCTGCCTCCCGAGTGCTGGGATTAAAGGCGTGCGCCACCACCGCCCGGCGCTGTAAAAATTTTTTATTGTGTGTGTCTGTGCATGTGTGTGCATGCTGCAGCGAGCATGTGGAGGTCAGAGGACAACTGGGAGAAGTGGATTCTCTCCTTCCACTTTGTGGATCCTGGGAATCGAACTCATGCTACAGGCTTGGTGGCAAGCATCTTTCCTTGTTGAGCCTGAGATTTTTCTTTTCTGTGTTGGAGGTGACTTTCTAGGAATGCTGGTCTCACTCCTGTTTCCTCCTGCTGTGCTTGGTCTTCGTGGAAACACATCGCTCTTACTAAGCATGGCTTTTAGTGGCTCCACTCTTTCCTGGGGGAGGCGGTTTAATCCCAGTGATGGAGTAGGAGCTGTTGTGTTTGGGAACAAACCTGGAGATTGATAAAGCGGCAGAGTCATGGGCTCTGGGCTCTGGGCATCACATCTGAGCAGAAGTGATTTAGAATGGCATCACCCTGCCGCGTGTGTGTCAGCATCTTGGTTTAGTTATCTCCAAACGGTGGCGAGAGGCTTTGCTGCATTCTGGAAATAAATGATTATGGATGTGTGAACAGATGAGTCTTCACATTTCAAGGCAATTTTAGAACCTTTAAGTTAAAAGAGCCTGTGAAGGTATGCAGTTTAATCTTTATTCCTAGTGTAACCTTGATTTATCCCTCTTTTAAAAAGCGTAGATTTAGGTGTAATTGGCATATATGTATTTAGAGATACAGAAAAGAAAGCTTAGATTGAGGTGTAACTGACGTATCATAGACCTTACGTATTTAGAGATACGGAACCGAAAATGCCGACCACCACCCGAAGTTTCTTTGTCTCCCTGTGCAATCTTCCCCTTGTTCTTCTCCCACCCTTCTCCTGCCTGCCCCTCCCATCCCCCAAGCAAGGATCTGTTTGTATTTTCTAGAATTCTCTATATAAATGGAATGACACCCTATTGTGCTCTTCTTGACAGTCATCCTTCACTTGGGATCATGATTGAAGATTAATTCATGCGGCAGCATCCGCCAGTAGTCCTTGCTTTTCTATAGCTCAGTAGTATTCCATGGTGTGACTGTGTCACCATCTAGTTATTGATGGGTGTTTGGGTTTGTTCCCATTGTGAGATTATTAGAAACAGAACTTCTCATGGACAATTATAGCCACATCTTTCTATAAATCTGTTTCATTTCTCTCAAGTAAATACCTAGAAATATTTCTTTTCTTAGGTAAATACCTAGAAAAGTGGCTAGACAATGTGGCAGTGTGTGCTTAGCTTTTTAAGAAACTACCTAACTTTTCCAAAGTCACGTCGCCATTTTAGTTTCCCACCATTGGTGCGGGCAAGTCCTAGTTCCTCCTCACCCTCCTCTGCACTGGGCTGAGGCTGACGAGGTCCTCACCGTAGCCTCACCAGTCGCGTGGGCCACCTTTTCATCCACTGTGTCCCCTTAGTTTGAATCTTTTCTCCCTCATTGATTTTCTTATGGAGGTCTGAGGGATCTTTTTGTATTCTGGACGCAAGTCCTATAAATGATATGTGAACACAATATTTTCCCCAGTTTGTGGCCTATCTGATCGTTTCTTTAAGTGCGTCTTAAAGGAGAGGGTTTTAATTTTGTTTGTTTGTTAGTTTTTGTTGTTTTTTTGTTTTGGTTGTTTGAGACAGGGTTTCTCTGTGTAGCCCATGGCTGTCCTGGAATTTGCTCTGTAGACCAGGCTGGACTCGAACTCACAGAGCTCTACTGACTCTGCTTCCTGAGTGCTAGAATTAAAGACATATGCCCCCGCTGCTGATGGTTTTAATTTTGGTGAAGCCCAATTTGTGAATTCATTCTCTGAGAATTGTATCCAATATTGTTATGTCTAAGAATCCTTTGCCTAACCCAAGATTATCATGGTTTTCTCTACAGTTTTTTTTTAAGTTTTATAGTTTTTATTCATTTTTAAATTAATTTCATTTAAGCATATGGGTGTTTTGTCTGCATGTATGCCTATGCACTGCATGCATGTTTGGTACCCAGAGGCCAGAAGAGGGCATCAGATCCCCTGGGATTGAAGTTACAGATGGTGAACTGCCATGTGGGTGCTGGGAATAGAACTCAGGAACTCTGGAAGAGCAGGCAGTGCTCTTAATTCCTGAGCCAGTTTTAGATTTCATAACTATGGTCTTTATTTTGATTGTTCTGTGTACTGTGTAAATCTAGTTTCAGTTTCATGTGTTGCATAGAAATGTACCTTCAATCCAGTATTTGAAAAGTTCTCTTGGGGATGCTGAGATGGCTCAGAGGATAAAGGAGCCTCCAGGTGCCAGGCAGTGGTGGCGCACACCTTTAATCCCAGCACTTGGGAGGCAGAGGCAGGCAGATCTTTGTGAGTTCGAGACCAGCCTGGTCTACAAGAGCTAGTTCCAGGACAGGCTCCAAAGCTACAGAGAAACCCTGTCTCAAAAAAACCAAAAAAAAAAAAAAAAAAAAACCAAAAAAAAAAAAAAGGAGCCTCCAGGCCTGACCACCATGCAAGCTTGGCACTCACATGGTGGAAGGAGAGAACCGGCTCCGGCTCCCTTATGTTGTCCTCTGACTGCCACACAAACACTCTGGGCACAGCACACGTGCATAAAATAAACAAACAAATATCTCTCCACTGTACCCTTTGTGATCTTTCCTCAAAGATCAATTACCCGGGGGCTGGTGACTTAAGGTTGAGGATCCTCTGCATGTACCAGGCTTTCGGGGAAATTCCCAGCAAACAAATACAAACAAAATAAAACGTGTTGGAGGCGGGAGAGGAGGGCGTTTAAAAGTAAGTTATTTCTCCCTGGAGATGTTGATCAGCTGGCAGAGCACTGGCCTAGCCTGCACGAAGCTCTGAGTTTGATCCCCAAGCACCACATAAACCAGGCATGGTGGCGCAAGACTGATCCCAACATTCGGAAGGTAGAGGCAGGAGGATCAGAAGTTGAAGGTCACGGGCTCTAGAGATGGCTCAACATTTGAGAGAGCTTACTGTTCTTGAAGAGGACCCAAGTTCAGGTTGTGACACCCATGTTGCCTCGCCACCATCTGTAACTCCTGCTCCAGGGGTCTGTTGCCTTCTTGTAGCCTACACGGGCAGATGCACACATGTGTTTGTATACAGGCACACACATGTACACATTTTTTTATTTCAAAAAAAAATTCAAGGTCAGCTAGCTGGTGGTGGTGCATGCCTTTAATCCCAACTCTCTGGAGGCAGAGGCAGGCGACTCTCAGTGAGTCCAAGGCCAGCCTGGTCTACAAAGAGAGTTCCAGGACAGCCAGGACTGTTACCACATAGAGAAACAAAAACATTCAGGGTCATCCTCAACTATGTAGTGAGTTTGAGGCCACACTGGGCTACATGAAATTCTGACTGAAACAAAAAAATCAACTATTCATGTGTATGTGAGCCTATGTCTGGCCTCTTGTGTTTCATTGGTGTGTTGGTCTGTCGGTCTCAAGTGGTCTAGCACTGTTTGGACCTCAGGCCCTTCAACTTTGCTGTGCTCTTTCTCTGTTGCTTCGACTCCTTTAGATCCTTTGCATTTCCCTATGAGTCTGAGAATTAATTTATCAGTGTCTACAAATATCTGCTGAGATTATGGTTGGGACCAGTTTGACTCTCTGGATCTATTGGCAGAGAATGAGCTTGTAACAACTCAGAAAAAATTTTAAAGGTTTATTTTTATTTTATGTGTATGAATGTTTTGCCTGCATGTTATTCTGTGCACTGCTGTGTACCTGTTCTTAAGAGGCCAGAAGAGGGAGTTGAGTCCCCAGGAACTGGAGTTGTAGACAGCTGTGGGCTGCTGTGTGGGTGCTGGGAACTGAACCCAAGCCCTCTATTGCTCTTATCTGCTGAACCATCTGTCTATCCCAATACTGAATTTTTATTTCTCACATTTTATTCAGATTTTATTTGACTAATTTTGTTGTTGGGGAGGAGTTAGACCTGGGGCTTTTGCTTTGTTTTTAACTCTGTGTATTTCAGTTTTCCACTGTCCTGCTCTTTCGCTCCTTCAATTGTACTTGCTCCCATTTTTGTGTGACCCTAGGTGGCACTCAGAGGTTTTTTTTTTTTTTCCTAGTTCATAGCCAGGATGGAAGTAAGCAAGTTTCGTGTTCCGCTCTTGTGTGGCTGCGTTCACAAGCTCACTGTCTGCTGCAGCTTCTGTGTGCGTAGGTCCGATTGTCCTTCCTTGAAGGGTGAACTTGTCGTCTGCAAGCCTCTGTCTTCCAGTTCATTGGCTTTAAACTCAGTTACTTGCTCCATTCTCTGGCTAGAACTTTCAGTGTGTTCTGAGCAGGAGAGGGGAGGGTGGCCATTCTCGTCTTGCTACCCAGTCTTAAGGGAAGAATCCGTTCTTCACCGTCCACTGGGACAGTGGCTGAGTGTTGGCACATACACTTTAAATTTTTTTCTGTTCCTGGGCTGGAGATATGACTCAGTGGTTAAGAGTACTACTTACACTCTTGCAGAGGACCTGGGTTTGGTTCCCAGCACCCACATGGTGACTCAGAGCCATCCATAACTCCAGTTCCAGGGGATCTGATTCTTCAAGAGTACTTGTGGGACTGAGTACATACATGGTGCACAGACATACATGCAAGCAGAACGTACATACACATAAATTTTAAGATAGAGATATTTCCCAGGAGTGTTATCAGCATTCCAGCAAGTTTGAGGCCAGCCTGGTCTACAGAAGTGAGTTCCAGGCCAACCATGGCTCCATAGTGAGAAAAAAAGAAAGAAAAGAAAAAGAAAAGAAAAGCTGGGCAGTGGTGATGCAAGCCTTTAATCCTAGTGCTTGGGAGGTAGAAGCAGGTTTGAATTCAGTCTGGTCTACAGGGTGAGTGCCAGGACATCCATGGCTACACAGAGAAATGTTGCCTCAAAAGACAACCTCCCTCAAAAAAACAAAAAACAAAAAACAAAAAACCCAAGAAAACAAAAAAAAATCAAAACAGAAAAAAAAAAAACAACCAAGGCATTTGTTTGTTGGTGTGTTTGTTTTTATGAGATAGGAACTCATTTTGTACCCTGGCATGGCCTCAAACTCATATTGACCCTCCTGCTTCATCCTCAGACTGTTGGGGGTATGGACGAGGGCCACCTCCTCCTGCTTCATCCTGAGCATAGTGTGCTGGGTTACAGGGCCACCACCCTCCTGTTGAATTCATCCTCAGAGTGCTGGGATTACGGACGAGGACCACCTCCTCTTGTTTCATCCTCAGTGCTGGGGTTACGGGCGAGGGCCACCACCCTCATCTTTGTGACTTTCCCTGTGTGGAGTTTGCTGCAATGTGTGTCATGTTGGAGCTTGCTGAAGGCATGTTCCATGTCTACTGAGACAGTCTTATGGTTTTCTCTTGGCGTCATATGCTACCTTGCATCACTTGATTCCCCGAGCTTGCAGCCAGCACTGCGTTCTTCACATGAACCCCATTGGATCACAATGATCACAATGTTATTCCTTTAGTAAACAGTTGAATTGAATTTACCGAAGCTTGGTTTGGAACTTTGGCATTGATGTTCATGGAGGATGCTGTTCTATTTTTACTTTTTATATTTGGAGATTTGAGGTCTGATCATTTATTTGCTACTCTTAAAGACTTATTTTCAACTGGACTTAGAAGTAGAAGCTCTCAGCGAGGACGGCCTACGTCTCCTGGCAATCTGTTCCGGTGTTTTTCTTTAGTTTCCTTCATTCTCTTGGCCAAGAGTTTAGCACATTCAGCAGCCTCCTCGTTTTTCTTGGTACGTTGTTTCTCAGAGCATCGCGTCCAAGTGTTCTGTGCAGGACACGTGGAGTAGGGAGGAGCTGAGACGTAGGTGCTTTGGTCCTGGCCTCTTACTGTCTTTAAGGGCTTTAATGGCAGATGTCATCTTTTTTTTTTTTTTTTTTGTTTTTTCGAGACAGGGTTTCTCTGTGGCTTTGGAGCCTGCGCTGGAACTAGCTCTTGTAGACCAGGCTGGTCTCGAACTCACAGAAATCCGCCTGCCTCTGCCTCCCGAGTGCTGGGATTAAAGGCGTGCGCCACCACCGCCCGGCTCAGATGTCATCTTCTTTGAGTGACTGAAGAGCTGCTGAATTCTGGTAGCTCTTTGGAGCCCCAACCTTGGAGGCACAAAAGTATCTGTCAGTCCAGAAATATCCTTCACTCCTTTTTTTTTTTGGTTTGTGTGTGGGTTTTTTTTTTTTAAATAATAACCAAAGTTGAAGCTCGTTCCTGTCTCGAAAAACAAAAGCAACCCCCCCCCAAAAAAAAACCTCAATAACCAAGTGGACAAAACTCAGATTGAGTGATGAGCAGGCTTGCACTTCCTCTCTCCAATTCCCTTGAATGTCCCTTGCCCAGTGGCAGACTGACTCTGCTGTGGGTCAAGACTCCTTATTTGTTGTTCCCGCCCCTGATTGGGAGCACATAACCCTTCCACTCTTCACCCCGAGCACCAGCAGCTACTTCTGTGGCCATGGACTTCTCAGAGAAAGTATGAAGTTCATCACCTACTTCGTTGAGTGTGTGACATCCAACATCCAGAAAGGAGACATCCAGCTTCATCTTGGCATAGCCCACAGTTTAGGAGGCACCAGAGAAAACTGGTAGGATGTTGATCTTAATTTCCATTGATTGTGTTGGTTTTTTCAGACTTGAGTATTGGGGCACCATACGATGAGGAAGAAGTGTTGTTCTTTCCTTCACCCTTTTGAAAAATGCTTTATTTATTTGTAGATTATATGTGTGGGCATTTTGCTTGCGTGTGTGTCTGTGCACCACATGCGTGCAGTTCCCACAGAAACCAGCAGAGGCCGTCCGACCCCCAGAGATGAAGTCATAGACAGTTGTGAGTGCCAGGTGGGTGCTGGGGACTGAATCTGGGTCCTCTCCGAGAGTAGTCGTGGCTCTTGACTGAGCCTCTTTCTAGCCCCCTCTTTAACTGTTTACAAAAAAAGCTACTGTCTCTTTCAACAGTTGGGATTGAATGAGCTATGAGACCTCTTTGTGGAGAAGTTTTTCTTGAGTTTATGTACTGTTGCTTGCTTTTGAGACAGGACTTCACTGTGTTATCCTGGCTGTCCTGGAACTCAGTCTGTAGACCAGGCTGGTCTCAAACTCACAGAGATCTGCCTGTCTCTGCCTCCCAAGTATTGTGAGTAAGGCATTCACTCCCAGCAGTTGGTGAATTCTTTCATTTTTAAAATTTTTTAAAAAATTAAAATTTTTTAAAATTTAAAATTAAAAAATTAAAATATTTGAATTGATCCCTAAGTTTGTACGTATGTATGAAGTGTAATGTGAAACTTCACTGTGTATCATTGTGCTGTATTCAGGGAGGGATAAACACCTCTTTTTCCTTACACACAGGCTCTTTCGTAGGAGAGCATATTCTGTATCCTTTCTGGCCTTTGGAGATATTTATGACTGTGACTCTAGACACCAGAGCTCCAGGGCATCATGAAACTAACTCTATGGTAAAAATTTTCCTCTACAAATACAGTTTCCTTAACAAATACAGGATCACTTAGTTTATCAGCTTACAGGACCTTTGGTTGACTGTACCTTTCAAGAAAGGTATTCTGCTCAGGCCAGGTGTGGTGACCTTTAATCCCAACACTTGGGAGGCAAAGACAGGCAGATATCTGTGAGTTTGAGACCAGCCTGATCTATAGAGTGAGTTCCAGGACAGCCAGAACTATATAGAGATTCTGTCTCAGATAAACAAACAACAAAAAAAGAACAAAAAGAAATTTGTCTTGCTCACTTGCTCATCTTTTTCAAAATATATTATCATAAAGTTGTTCATAATACTCCTTTGTTGACATGATTTTTGGTGTGTGCATGAGATGTGTGTATATGTTCACGTGTGTGGGTGCAGGCACACTTGTACATGTATGTGGAGGTCAGAGAGCAGCCTTAGGTGTGGGTCCTTGCTTTTACTCCCGAATTAAGAGAGTTGTGAGCCAGGCCAGTGTCCTGTGAGCTTCTGGAGATGCTCCTGCCTCTGCCCCCGCCTCCCAGGGCTTGCAGGAATGCTAGAGTTACAGTCATTCGCTCTGCACAATCTGGAGTTACCCACCGAGCCATCTTCCCAGCTCCGGTTAAATAGAAGAACACTGAATTCATTTGCTTAGTGTCTGCACACGTGTGGGGTCGGTGGGCAACTTAAGAGGGCAGGTTTTCCCTCTCACCATCTGAGCTCTGCGGATTGAATGCAGGGTGTCTTGCTCAGCCATTGTGCAGGGGTGGGGGGGGTGGTATCATATTTAACACCTTACTGAGAGAATTTATATTAGCTGAGAATGATGATGCATGTCTGTAATCCCAGTACTGGGGAAGGCAGAGTCAAGAGGATCGCTGTAAGTTTGAGGCCAGCCTGGTCTACATCTTGAGTGTCAGGTCAACCATGGCTACACAGCAAGACTCCATCTAAACAAGGGAAAACAAATGAGAGATTGATTTTCATGTCACATGTATTCCTTCCTCTTTTTATTACTCTGACAAGATACTTGACCGAAGCAGTTGAGGAGGAAGGGTGGTTTGATTGTGTTGTTCTTTTGTCCACGGTGTGGGACAGGGCTCCTCTCATTGTTGTCCCCATGACTAAGAAGCTGTTCTGGCACTGTTTGCTGAAAAACTTCTCCTATTGAATTTCCTCAGCACCATCTTTGAAAATTGATTGATCATAAATGTGAGGTTTGTTGTTTTCTCCTAGACTCTCCGTTTTATTGCATTGATCGCCTCCCGACAGATCCCACTGGCTCGGTCACTGTAGTGCTGCAGTGTTCAGCTTTATTACACTGAATATCTGTAGACGTTGTAGGATGTCACCTCTTCACTCCTTGTATTGGTAATTTGTGTTTAATCTCTTTCTCTTCCTCATTTTTAATTTCCCATATCAGTCTAGCTATACTTTAATGAATTTTATTGATCCTTTTGAAGAACCACCTTTCGGTTCTGCTGATTTTTCTCTATTGCTTTTATATTTTCTCTTTTATTGATTTCTATTCTGATGCCGGTTATTTCCTTTCTTTTACGTAGTTCAATTTGTTCTTTTTCTACAATTTGAAGGGGACACTAGAGGCACTGATTTTAAATGTTTTTGTATTCATGCACTTGGGCATTTTGTGCTATAGAGCTTCCCCTAAGTAATGCTTGGATATTCCACACACAATAGCGTATTTTAAAATTATGTGTACGCATGTGTTTTCTGTGTGTGAGGGTGCCCTTGGTGGCTAGAAGAGGCGGTTGTGTTACCCAGGAGCTGGAGTTACAGGTGGTTGGGAACCATCTGCTGTGGGTGCTGAGACCCAAACTCTGGCCCTTTGGAAGAGGGGCACACACCCACAACGTGGAGCTGTCAGCCCTGTCCACCCATTTTGATCTGTTCTGTTTCCATTTTATGCAATTTGAGATTTGTCATTTCCCTTTGGTTTTCTGATCGTCCCCTGGAGTGACTTAGAAGTATGATATTTAGTCCCCAAATATTTGAGGATTTCCAGAGATCTTTTTCTAGTAGCTTTAATTTAATTCCGTTGTGACCAAATGCTGTATTGTGTGATTTGAATCTTTAAAAATATATTAAGACTTGTAATAGCACAGAATATGGCCTATTTCTGCAAATGCTCTAGGAAAAGAATATGTAGTCTGCTGTTAGTGAACAGAATGTTCTAGAAATGTTACTTAGGCTAAGGTAGTTGAGAGAACTGTTAAAATCTTTTATACTACCCTTATTTATTTTCTGTTCACTTACTTTATTAATTACAGCAAAAAAGAAGTAGAAATTTCCAACCCTCGTTGAGTATTTGTCTCCTTCTCTTGCATCTCAAACCCCTTCATCACTGAGGGTGTGTGCATATGCACGAATGCAGTGCTGTGCATACCTGTGTGTGTGCCCAGAGGCAGAGAAGGATGTTATTCCTGAGACAGGGACCTCATTGCTCATGGAGCTCGGCTGGCAGCCAGCAAGCCCCAGTGATCCTCCTGTCTTGGCTCCCCACAGTGCTGAGGTTCTAGACAGCCTTGTGCCTGTGGTCAGCCTTTTTGGGTGCAGTTTGGAACTCAGGTCCTCAAGCTTGCACAGCAAGTGCTCTTACCCACCGAGCTATCTCTCCAAGCCCCAAGCACTTGTGGCTTTGTGTATTTTGAAGCTTCGCTTTTAAATGCATAAATGTTTGGAAACGCTATTTCCCTTAATGAATTGACCTGTCAGTCATTATAAAATGACTTTGCCCTAAAATATTCCTTTTCTGATGTGACTGTAGCCCACAATGTTAGCATGGTCTGTGGTTCCCAGTCTTTTAACGTGTATGTTGTTAATTTTGTTTTGAGACAGTATCTAATTATATAGCTCTGGCTGTCCTGGAACTTGATGTATAGACCAGGCTGACCTTGAACTCACAGAGATCTACCTGACTCTGCCTCCCAAGTGCTGGGATTAAAGGCGTGCGCCACCACCACCTGGCTCAACTTGTTATTTTTAAAGATTTATTTATCTATTAATCTCTTATGCATGCAGTGTCCCTGCAGGCCAGAAGAGGGCACCAGATCTCATTATGGGTGGTTGTGAGCCACCATGTGGTTGCTGGGAATTGAACTCAGTATCTCTGGAAGAATAGCCAGGGTTCTTAACCGCAGAGTCATCTCTCCAGCCCCAACTTGTATTTTTTTAAAATAAATCTTTTCTCTTACACTTTTTCTTACATTTGTGTGTATGTGTGTATCATGTGCATACATTTGTATGTGTGTGTAGTTTGTGCACAAATACAACATATGTATACACACACACACACACACACACACAAGTACATATACTTAGAGGTCAGAGGACAACCCAGGGGAGTCCATCAGTTCTTTCACCACTTGAGATCCAGGAATTGAACTCAGGTTTGGTCAGAGTTGGAGACAGGAGCCTTTACCAGCTGAACCATCTCTTCTGGCCCATTTGTTGCTGCTTCTCCTCTCTGTCTCCCTCTCTTCTTCTCCCTCCCTCCCTTCCTTCCTTTCTTCCTCCCTTCCTTCCTTTCTCTCTATTTTTTTTTTTGAAATGGCCTTCTTACTGTGTGGTTCAGGCTGTTTCCAAACTCCCAATCCTCCTGCCTCAGCCTCCTGAGTTCTGGGGTTACAGGTATGCCTCACTACACACAGTTATAGTACACACAGTTATAGTACACACAGTTATAGTACACACAGTTATATACCGTGTATAGCTGGGTCTTTGGAACAAAAGCAAAACTCTAATCTGAGAATCTTTGCCTTTTATTTGGAACAGTTAAACAATTTATATTTAATGTGATTGCTGATATAGTTAAGTATAAGTCTTTGATACAGTTCCTATTTCTCTACCTTCTTTAGAGTTAATTAAATATCTTCATCATTCTGTTTATCTTTATGTGATTAGATATCACTCTTTTAGGGGTTTGCTGTATGATGTGTAGCACACATTTTCCATGTCACAGCCTACTTTCAAGTCACATTATATTGCTTCGGATATCCTTGGAGAATATTGAATAATCTTCCTCCGTCTCTCCTGACTGTTATCTTGTTATGTGTTTACTTTTATGTGTGTTATAATCACACTATATTGTTGTTGCTATCGTTACTATTACTGTTGATTTGGGTTTTTGGAGACTGTGTCTTGCATCCTAATCCAGGCTGACCTGGAACTGCAGCTGTTGCTGCCTCAGCCCTGAGGACTGAAATTATAAGCATGAGCCACAATGCCTGTGTGTTGTTAATATTTTTGTCCAAACTTTCACTCATCTTTGGAAAAGGTTTAAGTGATGATAACAATAATGCTCAGTAGTAGCTCATGTGGCTGCCCCGCCTCGCCCTCTTCATTCGTCTTGCTGAGCCACATCTTCTCCAGTCTCTGCCTGTCAGCGCGAGGAGCTTTTAACATTCTTACACTGCAGACCTACTGATGATGGGTGTCTCCATTTTTGTCTAGAAAGAGCCACTATTTTGCCTTATGTTTCAGTGTTTTTCCCACTGGTCATAGAAGTGTAAATTGGCAGGGGTTTCTCTTGCTGCTTTTATGTGTCCTCACCAGGCCTTCTTCCTTGCACGGTTCGACAGGCATCTGCCATCCTTATCTTTGCTCCTCGCTGTTGCCCAGCTTCTTTCTCTGGCCACTTTCAAGATTTTCTTGGTCACTGGATTTGAACAAGAGGGTAATGGCTGATCCTGTATCATTTTCTTCATATTTCTTACATAAATATGTAATCCTTGAATTTAAAGGATTATAACTTACAATATTACACATTAATTAAGTGTGGCTCGAGAATAGACACTGTCAAGATCAAAGGTTGGTGGAGGCACTTCTTGCCTCAGTTTCTCTGCCTCTCAGGTAAGCTAGAGGACACTGCACTCCAGGGCATTTCATGTCCAGCTCCGACTTGTTACTAAGTCACTGTGCACAGTGGCAGAGTGGCCAAGGTGTCAGGTGGCTAGGTGGGTCATTTAACTTGGTCACTCAGCTCCTTCTAGGTCTCCTGTCCTGGCACAAGAGCAGGGCCTCCAGCTGGCAGGACATTGGACCCTGACAGATTGAGCCACAGATTCCTGTAGAGGTGAAATGAAGCTAATGCCCTTGGAGGGAGCCATTGTGCGCTTGCTAACTGGCATGCACAGCGGCATCGTCTAGCACACGGAAGAATGCAGGAAATAGGCTTGCCTGACCCCGCGGGCAGGGGTATGAATTGCGACTCTTCTGCTGTTGGTTTATTTATCTCATAGCTTAAAACTCTGTGTTGGGTTGGCCTGACATTTTCACCTCTAGGAACGCAGACCAGAACCGACCCAGCTATTGGGGGCAAATAATTGTGAGTTGAAACTTGGCTGAGTTGTTAGCTCTTCCTGTGGAGTAGCCAGAGACTGGTATCCTTCTCTGTCTGAACATTCTCTGTGTTTTGGGGGGGACTTGAATGTGTCACCGGCTTGTAAGTGAGGGTTCAGAGTGAGGCAGGTGTTGCAGGCCAGATGCTCATGCATGTGCAAAAGCAGCGTCTTTGCGGTGATCTTGTGTGGAAGATAAAAGGTTGGAAAGATGCATACCAGGATATAACAAGGACTTGCCCTTGGGGGAATAATTTCATTTTCCAGGTGACATTCTGTTTTTCTTCTCCGAGTATATATTGTTTTTGTAATAAGGAAAAAATGATGAGATCTGGTTGTGGTGACTTATGCTTATAATCTCAGCACTCAGAGGCTGTGTGGTCTGAGGATCATTGTGAGTTCAGCCTAGCCTGGGCTCCAAAGTTAGTTTCCGGTTAGCCTGGGCTATCATGAGACCCTGCCCTCTGAAAACCTGAAAAACAAACACTTGTGACAATTAAGGCACGTGTTTCTTCTCCAGAGCTCACCTTTAGAGAGGCTGGGACACCCGTCAGAACAGGAGGCCACTGGGTAATGAGGAAGGTCCTTCTGTATATGTGTTTTATTATGCTTTTATTGGTGGATGAATAAAACTGTTTATTGGCCAAGGTGTCAGGTGGCTAGGTGGGTCATTTAACTTGGTCACTCAGCTCCTTCTAGGTCTCCTGTCCTAGCAGAGTAAAGCCAGGTGGGAAATCTGAACAGAGTACATAGAGAGAGTAGGCGGAGTCAAGGAGACGCCATGTAGCTGCTGAAGGAGAAGAACCTGGAACCTTTCCAGAAAGCCACAGCCTTGTGGCAACACACAGACTACTGCAAGGTTGCATGGCAAAGGGCAGGAGATCCTGCCACCCTCACCCCACCCCCACACATTCAGAGACTGCATTAGGATATGAGTGGAGAGGGGTGGGGTGTGTGGTGTCTGGCGGCAGAGTGGCTCATCCACTGTGTGACCTCAGCCTGTCTTCTCTTCCTTACCTGCAAAATAGCCATGTAGTGGACCTAGTCACTGGTGGCAGTCTCCCGACTCAACTTATTATCTTCCCGGACAGCAGTATTAGTTATTGTTACTGTTGTTAGGTGACATTTCTGTCCTCACCCATTATTGCTGTGATACTAATCCAAGTTGGAGTGGGGGCAGGCCAGAGCCCGGCCCTGCTTCCCTCACAGGTGAGGTGTGTGGGAGAGCTAGCATAGCTTGAGTGGGGAGTCCAACTCTCTGGCCCCAGGTTTCCCCTCCTACCTCATGACTAGTAAGTGGGCCTGGTATCCAACACACCAGTGCATCTGGATAGTGTCCACTCCCTGTCCTTTGTGGTTGAGCCATAGTGTTAGGATTCAGAAGAATAGTCGAATAAGCCACCAGCTTGGTCCCCTAGGCTCTTCAAAGCCTTCCCCTGTAGCTCCATTCTCCCTTCCTCCAGCACCGGGAAGGCCAAGGAAGGCCAGGGGCCAACATGGCAACATTAATCTGCCTCATTAAGTCCTTTGCTCCAGAGTTGCAGTGATTAGACATACTGTCTGGGCAGTGTAGGAGCCAGGCAGGGGGACTTGGGCTCCTGGACCCTGCCTGCCTGTCCCTAGGGAGAGGGATCGGGGAAGGGGGTTTCCTTGGCAGTAGAGTTCCCCACATCAAGTGACGATGGCTGCAGAAATAAACTTGCTCTCCACTCCCCTAGTTATAGGCATACTGGGACGTTCACTGGACACCTACTGTGTGCCCTGGAGCCAGATGTTGTCCCTGTCCTTAGGGAGCTCTAAGAAAGGAAGTAACAAAAATAATTGGGAAATGGTTTAGTGGATAAAGTGCCTGCCAGGCAGGCATGTGGACCTGGGTTGGATCCCTGGCATTCATTTGAAATGCTAAGCACAGTGGTATATCTGTAAAACAAAATAAAACAAACCTGGGGTGTGGGGTGGAGTCAGGCATTCATTGACTAGTTAGCCTAGGCAAACCAGTGAGTTCTAGGTTAGTGAGCTCTATCTCAAAAAACTAGATGGTAAACTAGTAAGGAAGACACCCACTGTCACCTTTGACCGCCATATGTACCAGGGCTCCCTCCTACACACACACACACACACACACACACACACACACACAAGCACACAAGCACACGCACACGGATACTGTAATTGTGGCAGAGAGCAGCAGGTTAGGAGGGATCTGCCTGGGGGAAGGGTGACATTTAAGCCACAACCTGAAGAGTTGACAGAGGAGCCTGTCTTTAAAGACCTGGATTCAGAGTTCAGGCAGAACAGGGACTGCCAGGCCCTGAGCGGGGGCACTGGCCTGATTCTGACTGACATTTTCGCAGGTGCTATCTTAGTTACTTTTCTATTGCTGTGACAAGACGCCATGACCAAGGCAATTTACAAAGGAAAGCGTTTACTTGGGCTTGTGGTTTCAGAGGGATAGAGGCCATGAGAGCAGAACAAAGGCATGGAGGCAGGAACGACAGAACTGCCATCTTGCTGTGCAAGTCTAAATCAGAGAGAACTCTGAGGCTGGTCTTTTGAAACCTCAAAGCCAGTGACACACCTCCTCCAGCAAGACACCTTCCTAATCCTTCCCAAACAGTTCGCCAACTGGGGACCAAGTATTCAAAACTATGAGCTTATGGGGCTCATTCTCATTCAAACCACCACAGGTGCTAAGAAAGATGGAGCCTAGGAAATTAGGAAACAGAGAGCTGAAGGCAGAAGAAGAGGAACTTGGACACTATGAGGCCAGTGGTGATGTCATCACTTTTGCTTTCCTGAGCCTTTTCATCTGGACAAGGTGGGTCCCCAAGGGGCTGGCTCAACCCATTGTGAGTGTTGAAGTCGGTGGAGTTCTTCCCAGCCTTTGAGCCTTTCCTTCTCCCACAAGTGGGTAGGTCTCCAAGACCCTCCCCTAGACAGCTGAGCCCTGCCCCTCTGCCGCCCACCTACCGTCTTATGCTCCGCGCGCACACACACTCAGCTCATGCTTTCTTTCTTGCTATGCCAGGTATAGAACCCAGGGTCGTGTGCTAGGCGGAGGTGCTCCCTCCCAGTCTGGCTCTCCCACTCAGGGCTCAGCTGTAGCAAGGACCATTTGTCATTGTCCTTGGCTATGTGTCATTTGTAAAAGAACTCCCTCACTTCTATACCTAGGGAAACAGAAGTGCGGAGGATACAAGCCAGAGTGGGCAAAGCAGACTGAGGTGGCCAAGCCCAGCCACCTGGGCTCCCTGAGCATCTGCAGGTATGCCGTGGCGTGTGTTGAGTGTCTGCGTGTACCCTGTGCCCAACTGAAAACTGTTCAGGTGAGGAAGTTGAGTCTGGGAGGTCAGAGCTGAGCCATTGGGTCTCTAGCACCTTCTCCACTCCAGCCACTCCTCAGGTAGGGCCCCCAAAGCTGATGACCCCAATTTGTCCAGCTAAGGCAGCTCATTAGCATCGCAAAGCCTGCCTGCCACCATGTATATTCATGGAGCTTCAAAGAAGCCTCTCAGACAGGGCTCCCTTCCTCCTGGAGCAAATTCCTGCCCTCTAGGAGGCAGAAACCATGGTCTGACTGGACCCCTCAATCCCCAAGAGAGATGCTACTTCTGCCTGGTCAGTTGGGGAATGCGTGGGGACTCTGAGTGTATGGTCTTGTTCCATCCTGATCTCACCTTGGGGGCCTTGGAGGATAAAGGTGGGGCCCCAAGGCATGGGCATGCTGGGGTTCCCTGGCCACCAAGGCAGCCTGCTCTTCTGGCTCACAGAGTACTTTGTGAGCGTCGTGCCTGCCTTCTGAATGCTTGGAGCATTTTTAAACCAAGAAGTTAGGGGAGGGGTGGAGCTGGAGCCGAGTGCCTCATGGATGCTGGAGAAGCATTCCATTGCTGAGCCACGGCGCTAGCCATGCTGAGCCACGTCACTAGCCAGAGGGCTTCTAAAGAACAAGGGCTGAGGTAGTAAGTGTGCCCTGCGCCCACTTTTAGCCACCGCACTGCTGGGAGCGTCCCGCTTCCCCTCTGCTCAGCCAGATCCTTTGCTCCTCCTATTCTTCTGGGCATGGTCCTGTGCTGTCTCCTTTCAGGCATCTCCTCTGGATGGCCACACCCTCCTCTATCCCTTTCCTGACACCACCAGCCCCCACCCACACCCATGCACTAAGTGTTAGGAAACTGAGGCTCAGAGAGGTGGGTCTGTTGCTATGGCTACACAGTATGTACTGGTGAGGTGGGGTTTGGTGCCTGTGTGGTTGTCATTTGCCCCCCTGCGCCGCTGCTTTCTCCTGGTCATCCCACTGCGGTTTCTGCCTGGTTCCCCCTGCTAGCTGGAATGTACTCTATAGGTCATGCCCCTCCGCCCCACCCCCCCACCCCCGTGAATCTGCATTCTATGTACTTAACTTAGGGCTGCAGAGGTATGGACAGGTGTTTGTCAAATAGGAGGATATGTAGATAAAAATGCTAGGGACCTGCTTCTACCATCCTCACAGTATGGAGTTAAGGCATAGCACCTGGGATCTACCTTTGGGGACCTGCCTTAGTGGGTATCCCCATCAGCACACTCAGGAGTTGGGGGGCTACTGTCAGAGCTAGCTGTCTGGGAGTGGTGGCTGAGGGAGAGCATGTTGGCTGAGTAGTTCAGCAGGCACTACTTGAGAGCAGTTACTGTGTACCGGTCACCGTGCTAGGTCATAGGGCCACAACTGTGCATAGCTCAGACCGGATCTGCCCTCACAGGCTCCTACAGGGGTCAGAGAGTGAGCGGATAGGACTGCCAGAAATACTACAGTGTGGGAAGGGACCGGTGGGGCTTGGGGGATGGGTGGGAGTTCTCAGAAGCTTTGGGGATGAGTTACTGAGCCTGGCCAAAACACAGGTGGGCTGTGCAGGTCTTTCCTGTGCAAAGGCCCTGGGGTGAGAGAAGCTGGGCTTACTCAGAGGGTAGCAGGGAAGGTGGCATGCTGGAGGCACTGAGGACTAGGGTCTTAGGGTGGCAGTTGGGTTTGGTTTGTGCCGTGGTGAGGCTACTGTGGAGCACAGTTTGCGAGGACCCAGGTGGACATGGAGACTCCACTAAGGGGGGAGCTATTTTTAGGGGTGGGAAAGGTGACCTAAATCAAAAATCAGGGCTGGGTGGAGGCGGAAAGGAGGTCTGCTGTGCTCTCAGGGAGGAGGTGTTACTGGTTGGTGAGATGGTCTTAGGGGCTGGAGACATCTGGTGTCCACCTGCTGAAGAGACCCCAGCTCACCTCAGACTCCTGTCAGTCTGGGATTGACAGGTCTACTGGAGGTGAAAATCACACCTCCCTGAGAGCCAATAGCCCCCTGGGAATATCGGAACACCAGGTACCCATTTTAATTCTCCTGCAGTCTGCTGCTTTATCGGGTCCTATTTGGAGTTTTATTATTATTGCTGTTAATGGTTAGAAAAAGCCTTTTAATTAAAGCTGCAGGTTGGAGCTGCCACCTGAGACCCTGGGCTGGGTGGGAAGGAGCCTTGCCAATCCTTATAGAGCTGAGGCTTCAGAGCTGAGGTCCCAGGCTCCTGAGGGGAGACTGAGGTAGGGGGCCTCAGTCCTTCTCTCTGGGCAAACATCTTCCCAGAACAGATCATTTAACATTATTTCCTGATTTGAACCCTTAGCTTGCTCTTGGGTGCTCCATTTTGTGGAAGCCATGAGCCTAGGGGTTGAGAGCTTGGACATAACTCACTGGCTGTAGGACCTGGACAAGTGGCTTTGTGGCTGCCAGCTCAATTTTCTGTGCTTCCTAGAGCCATTAAAAACAATAAGGACCTAGCCAGGCTGAAGGCCGAGCACACGCTGTCATGCCGCTGTGCTCTGCCTGTGAGAAGTGCCCTGGGAATATTAGCTGCTGACCTGCGGCCTCCCTCCTCCTCCTAGCCCAGAGCACTCTGGATCCTCTTCTCCCTGCCTCCACTGGGAAGCCCTCCCAGACTATTCCCAGGACCTTCTTTCCCAGAGGAAATAAATTCCTAAGTTGGACCTGAGCTGCCACCTCGAGTGACTGGCTAACTTTGGGGTGGAACACAAAAACTCAGGGCCTACAGGACCTGACAGTAGAGTCATTTTGCAAGCTCTTGTTTGCAAGAGCAGCTCATGCCCTGGGGCTAGGGCCATTCTCCTCCTCAAGGGGACAAGTGTTTTTCCAGGTCTTATCCTGAGTTCTGCCTGTGCCTACAGAACAACTTGTGTATGTTGCCCTGGGCTTCCTGGTGCTTCTGCTGCCTCATTCTCCCACCCCCTGCTCCCTTAACCCTCAGACATCTTTCTGTGCCCACTGATGCAGACAAGTCTCTGGCCGCCAAGGTGACCCAGCTGACAACTGTTGACTTGCCATGCTGGACCCTTCCACCTTCCAGGATAGTTGCACTGGCTTGTCCCTCTGCACTGGACTCACAGCTCCTCACATCCACAGGGATCTTTCCACATAGTGCTTGGCCTGAGTTCAAGTGTAACTCACATGCACTTTGCTTATGTCTTTGCTCCAGTGAGTAGAATACTGGCTACTGTGCCAGTGTCTGGAGACAAGTGATTCTTAACATGTGTCATGTGTCATGTGGATGGGACTGGAGTAGAATTTGGTCCTACTGTCCCTGGAGAAGGAGAACAAGGGGCCGTTTTCTTCAATGGAGGTTCCACCATCAACCTGCCCTACTGCCTGCTGCCCTGGCTCTTGTTATGCCTAGGGTGTGCTGTGAGTTCATCAAGGCTTTTGTCTCACAGAGGCCAGCCTTACTTGTGCTTTCTTCCCGCAGAGACACTCTTCTTCCTGGGACCCCTGAAGCATGGCCCTCTATTTGTCCTTAGAGTCTGTCTCTGCCCAGTGCTTTCTCCTGGCGGTTTAGTTATTGGAAGCTTCTGAACTTGAGAGTAAAAAGAGAAAAAGAGGGACTGGAGAGATGGTTCAGTTGGAAAATGCTTGCCTTCTGCCTACAGGGACCTGAGTTTGAACCCCAGTACCCATTTATAAATGCTGGGTGTGGGGCACACTTGGAACTCTGGTGCTGGAGAGATGTTGGCAGTGGGATCCCTGGAACTCACTGGTCAACTAATGTAGTCTGATTGGTGAGCTCCTCCTGGCCAATGAAAGACTGTCTCAAAGGAGTTGGGTGGTGCTCCTGTGGATAGCAACCAGGATTGTCTCCAGTCCCAACCCCACCCACATGCACATTTTTTTTAAAAAGGAGGATTCATTCTAGGGGGCTGAAGAGTCTGAGATTGAGACTTAATGAAGTACTTCTCCACCCCCTCCAGCCCTAGCTGACTGGGGACACCAAGTCCATTTTGCAAGCTAGAAAATGATGCTTAACAATATGTCACTGGGCAGGGGACAAAGTTCAGTGCAGACCGAACTCCAGGCTGGCTCACAAGCCCCCTGGAGGTATGTCTTGATCCAACCCTGAGGCACAGCTAGACCTGACAGGCATGACCATCCTAGCATCATCTTGAAGAGGAGAGTAACTGTGGTGGGGACAGTGGTCACTGGATCAGGTACCTGCACAGCTAGGGAGGCCGGAACAGAGGGCCAGGTCAAATGGCGGTGGCTCTAAGGTGGCAGCAGCCAAGATGGGCCCCTCCACTTGGGTCGTCACCCCTGTCATGCTGGGTACTTAGGGTTCCAGGCTGTCACAGCTTTAAGAACTCTACTCAGCAGGGGAACTAAGCCCAGACTTAGTGTGTGTCCCTGAGAGGGGGCCCTGGGCCCTTGCCACCAGGCTGGCTGCTGGCTGCCACCTGGGCTGTTATTTAAAGGATGCTGACCCCATTTAGTGGATTCCATCCCTATCTCCCTTTATCCTCACCATTATGTCAAGAACGAATGGGGGTTGGCTTGTCCTAAGAGAATCCTGAGACCCTGAGATAGGAGGAGAGGTAGGGAAGAAAGGGCTGGGAGTCTCAGTGGTCTGTAGCTGTGTGGGCCAGCAGCTTATGTCCCTGATCCTCAGGGTCCCTAGTTGTCCAGGATGCTGTGGAGTGGGACAGGGGCTGCAAGGGAAGCTCCTTAGGCTGTGTGACACACTGGAGCTGGACATATGTGGGGAGCCTTGTCTGCTGTGAGCTGGGTGCTGGCGGGGACCCAGCCATGAGTAACAGGGTGGCAGGGAGGCCCATCTGGAAGCTGCTAGAATGATAGTAAAAAACCACCAGTCATTCATTTAGTAAACGTGTTGAATGTCAGCTGTGTGCAAGGCCCTGGGTAGCCTGACCTCTGCCCTCAGAAACCACCAGCCTAGGTGGAACCATCAAATAATTAAATACAACCAGGCAACAGAGGAACCCCCAACTTAGGCAGGGGTTGGGAAATCATCCTTGGGAAGAGTCATTTGAGCTAAACTCTGAAAAACATGTAACAACTACCCAGGTGAAAAGGAGGGACAGCCATTCTGGACAGGGAGATAAGATGGCAAAGATGCCAAGACACAAGGAACATCCTGTATGTGGTAGGACTAGGCCCCTAGCAGGAACCTGAGCCTGAAATGGCGGGGACTCAGCAGCCCCTGGAGGTTCTGCAGACTCCCTTAGAGTGGGAGCCCCATAGGGTCTGAGGTGTGCATTTCAGGATGCTCTGCCCGACCCCTACGTTAGGGAATGTGGTCAGCAGAGTCCCAACCCCACTGGGGGACATCAGCGAGAGCCATGTGTGGAGCTTGAGGAGAACCGCTTGCCTGGAGAGAGATGGAGCCCAGTGATGGCTTTTGCCTGGGATCCACAGTCTTGGCAAAGGTGTCAGGAGGTGACTAGTAAGAGGGACAGTCTCTAGAGTCCCCTCCTGTAGAAGATGCATATTCCAGGCTGAGTGGAGGAGGCAGAGGAGGAAGGGAGACAGTTGAGGACCAGAGCTGAGGAGGGGAATCTGGAGTAGCCAAGGGTGTCCCATTTAGCATATTTGTGGTTGACTGCCATTGTGAATATCCCCCCATAAACACAGGGAGCTCTAATTCCCAACCTTCTTCAGGAAATAGAGCCCCAGATTGGAGCCCTAATGTCACCTCACCCCTCTGGCTACCTATCAGTGTGTGCAGATTGCCCTGCCTCAGAAAATTTGCCTGCTTTGGAAGTGAAGACAAAAGTGGGGTGGGTGTCCCTGGAGCACCCCCACACACTTGAGAGCTGGGTCGGGGCTACCCAACTCTGTCTTGTGATTCATTTCTCGTGGCTGTTCCCAGGGTGCAGGGGCTGTGTGAGTCACCATCCCTGGGACATAAGGTGGTAGGAATAGTGGCTCTTGGAGGAAGCTGCTAGAGGTTCCTTATAAGCCACCATACCTGTGTCTCTGGACACACAGCAGCCTAGGCCAAGGCTCACCGCTTGGCACCTTGGCCATCCAAAGAAATGACCACACCAGAAGTTGGTGTGAGCTGCCAGGCCAGGGCTGAGTGGAGAAGAGAGGGATTGTTTCTCAGAAAGTCCCTCCCTCTGGCCCTTCCAATGGGAACCTGGGCTTCTGGGAGGACAGGCCCTTTGGTGGCTGTCTGGAGGCTGGTGGGAAAGGGGTTGGGTATTAGCCGTAGAGCTCCATTACTAGGACTGAGAGGCGGAGGGGGTGGCATAAGTAGCTGTCACTGAAGGGGTGAGTCAGGCACCACTGGTAGCATTGAGTCAGCCCCAGGGAAGAGGGGAAGAGACACAACCAAGGTCAATCCCAGCACGGTGGAGCCTGAGCACCTCTTACCTCCCTAGGCCCCCTCTGGAGTAGACAGCCAACCTTAGTGCTGGCTTCCTCTGAGGAGAGAGGGGTGCTCCCGTTCATTATCCTGGTGTAGAGAGGCACTGAGGCCGAGTTTGCTCCGTGCTGGCTGCAAGCCTCTCTCTTCAGATCCTTCGACGCTTATTAAGTCATAGCCAGTCATAGGGCCGTTGCCCAGCCATCCTCTCTCTGCAGAACTTGCTGCCAGTTCTTATCCTTTCTGTGACCTGTGGTTTTTCTCTGACCCAGGCCCCTGAGGCACAGATCACACCTGATCCTTTTACCAGCTTTGTCTACCCCGGGCCAGGAGCTCAGAGCAATGTGTCTTGGTGACTGTCCTACCCCCAACCCAGCAAGAACTCCTGGCTCTTGTCAAATACATGTTGTTTGCAGGCAGGATGGCCCCACTTGCACAGGACTCTGAGCCCACAGTCACCCTTTGAGAGTGGAACCATTCCCTCTGTTCATAGGTAGGAGAAGCCCCTTGACTCAAAAGCCTCTCTGTTCCTGCAGGAGGAGGTGGGTGTCGTCCAAGGCAGTCCGTCTCCGAGCCCTGCACTCAGGTCAGTCCATTCTGGTGCCTACTTAGGCACTTAGTAAATACTGGCTTGGCAAAGATGGGAGATAGGTTTTCTAGAGTCGCCCAGTCAGTGGAGGAGGAACTGACTGTCCTCCTACTCCATCCTTCCAGGTACATTGCTCCTGCAGGTACATTATCCTCAGAACTCAGTGGGCACCATGGCAGACCACCTTCTGCTGGCTGGTGATACAGACTCAGCTCCCCGTAGACAGTTCATCCGATCTAGTTTCTTTTCTTGAGAGCAGGCAGAGGCAGAACACTTGGATCAGGGCATCAGGGCCAAGAGAGTTATTCCCCTAGGAGTCTCTGGCCAGAAACTAGACCTCTGAGGTCCAAGGAGTGGGTGGGAACACCTGCAGAGCAGCCAGGAGAGTGGTCCTGGGCTCAGCAATGTTCCTTTCCTTTTCCTGAGCAAGATCTGCTCACTCAGAGGGCATAGTCAGAAGCCTTTGGACCGGGAGTCCCCACGTCTTGCTCTTGCTGTGTTTTGCTGTGTTTGGGGCAAGCCACCCCTCTCAGAGCCTCAGATTCCTCTTTGAGAGTTAAGTGCAGTGTGGCTCTCTGTGCACCGAGAGAAGCTTTGGGGTGTATTCATAGGGAAGAATGGGGGCCATCTTTTGGATTGAACTGAGGGGTTGATGAGATGGACAGGTGAGGCTGTCAGGCTAGGAATCTGTCTAGGAAAAAGAGCTGGAGACCTCAGCCTGGCAGCTTCCCAAGCCTTGAACACCAAGACCCAGCTCCCACCAAAGGCCCGTGACATCCCAATGATGTTGATTAATGGCCACAGCGTACCTGGGCGCCAGCAGCTACCCCCCTCAGTGGAATCAGCTATGATCTATGGGATTGGGTCCCTCAGGGAGCAACCATCTGAGCTCAGAGAAGCTCCAAAAGTGGGTCAGCACTGGGCGGGGCCTGGATGGAAGCAGCCAACTGGAAGGGAGGGGCTCAGACTATCCTCTCTTCCCAGAGGTCAGTGGCATACCTAGGACTTCATGGTAGAGGGACTTGTGACAATGTCTGTAGCCTGAGAGGCACTCACAACTGCTGGCAGGGGTGTTTTTCCTTTATCTGATGGCAGAAACCTAAAACCAAAGCTAGTGTGTGGTACTGGATGCTTTAGACTTCAGGCAGCCAGGGAAGGCCTCTCAGCTGGGGTGGCACAGGAGAAACTAAGGAATGAGAACCAGTTGTGTGACTGCTGGGAAGAGTGAGCCTGTGGTAGCACCAAGGACTTACATGAGCTGGTCTTTTCAGGGAAGGAAGAGTGAGGAGGGCTGGGGGCAAGTGGTGGCAGGGTGTTGAGGGAGTGTGAGGGACACAGTGCTAGGAATCGAGAAGGAATAAAGGAAGACCTTAAAGAGCCTTCTGAATCTCAATTAGAAGTTTAGGGGGATAGAGAGATGGCTCAGCAGTTGAGTGCACTGACTGCTCTTCCAGAGGATCTGGGCTCAATTCCCAGCACCCACATGGCAGTTCACAACTGTCTGATGATGTGGGATTCCCCTCTGTATGCTGTGATAACCATTAATGAATAAAGAAACTGCTTTGGATCTATAGCAGGGCAGAACTTAGCTAGGTGGGGAAAACTAAACTAAATGCTGGGGGAAAGGAGGTGGAGTCAGAGAGAAGCCATGGAGCTGCCAGAGATAGACGCTGGGAACTTTACCCGGAAAGCCATTGCCATGTGACAATACACAGATTGATAGAAATGAGTTAAATTAATATGTAACAATTAGCCAATAAAAAGGTAGAGCCAAAGGGCTAAGCAGTGATTTAAATAATACAGTTTCTGTGTGATTATTTCAGGTCTAAGCTAGCTGGGTAGCTGGGAACCAAAAAGTAGCCTCCCACTACAGTCTGAAACTACAGTTACAGGGGATCCACCACCCTTACACACACACACACACACACACACACACACACACGCACACACACACACGCAAAACACAAATGCACTTAAAAATAAAAGTAAATAAAAAAGTTTAGATCTTGGGGAGGGGAGGCAGCAGCTCCCTCTCTGATTCACACAGGCCCCTGTGTCTCCCATGAGAGTGAATTGGAGGACACTTGGGGGGGAACAGTCTGGAGAGGTAGCTGTTGCAGATATCCTGACAAACAATAGCTGTGGCTTGGGCATGGAATCTGGGGGATGGAATCCAGTCATGGCATTCTTGTCGAAGCCACTCACTGGGCTTCCACTGGGCAGCCACTGATTTAAATGGCTCAGTCCCATGCTCCTGTGCTCCTCACACAAGGCCTAGGAGTCCTGTTATAGAGGTGACACCACATGAGACAAATGTCCTCGATTCGCTCATGATCGCTCAGCTGGGAAAGAGCTGATTTTGGATTCCTCCTCGTTTTTAACACCTCCCTGGATCCCCATTCCTTCCGGACCCCAAGGCTACACCTCTTCAAGGTGAAAATGGGATGTTTGAGGCTGCCTGGAGTCCCCACCTCCCTGTCCAGTGGATTTGAACCACATCTGTGTATGTATGTGTGAGCATACACTCCACTCATCAGAGAACTGGGGACAGGATCAGGCTGAGAGCAGACCAGGGTCTAGAGCAGCATACCTGGGTTACACCAGGGTCCGGAGGGCCCAGCTGTGTGCTTACTTGGATCTGGAGGGGCCCAGCCAGGCACATGCCTGGGTCTTGAGGGGTCCAGCCAGGCGCATGCCTGGATCTGGAGGGGTCCAGCCCGGTGCATGCCAGGGTCTGGAGGGGCCCATCCCGGTGCATACCCTGGGTCTGGAGGGGCCCATCCCGGTGCATACCCTGGGTCTGGAGGGGCCCATCCCGGTGCATACCCTGGGTCTGGAGGGGCCCAGCCCGGTGCATGCCTGGGTCTGGAGGGGCCCAGCCCGGTGCATGCCTGGGTCTGGAGGGGCCTAGCCCGGTGCATGCCTGGGTCTGGAGGGGCCCAGCCCAGTGCATGCCTGGGTCTGAAGGGGTCCAACCCAGTGCATGCCTGGGTCTGCTTATCTGGGTCTGGAGGAGCCCAGCTGTGGTCTCCCAGCACTACCTCTGCTGATGCTCAGATGCCTGTCATCAAGAGTGCTAATAGGCTAGCCCTTGGCCACAACTGACACATGCTGTCTGCCTTGACAGAGGACCTTCCAGTAGGGTAGAGACTGCCATAAAGGGAGCTGCCAGCCTGGTGGCTCCAGCAGCATAGGTGGTGGCGGGGGAGGATTCTTGCTCACAGTGTCAGGGAGCCCAGCTTGGAGTGGATTGAAGAGGCTTATTCTAGGAGGCCTACTCTGGGAAGCTTTCTGGATGAGTTGTGGTAAGTCAGGCCCTTCCTGACTTGAGCTCCCCAAGTGGATACTGGCAGTGCAGAGGGGGATAGATTTGATGGTTTTTAAGGCTGACTGATCTGAACTTTGCTCCCCACACCACTAGCTTTGTGAACTTGGGCAACTAATTTCACCTCTCTGTGAGTGTTATTTCACAGGAGTGCCTGAAGGAGGAACAGAAAAACCCTTTGGGGGGCACAAAAGTCAGCACCTTGTTCGTGTCACCTCCCCAAAGCTCATCATCCACCACCTGACAGTGAGTCTAACACTGTAAGCCTCTCCAGCCGTTGTGACTGGCTCTGCACTCCCGTTGGGGGAACTGAGCCCCCACAGCTGAACTGGCGCACGATCTCACAGCCAGCCACGCTTCTCTCTGTGTCCTCTCCATCAGTCTTCCTTCCCCATTCTCAGCAGGCCAGCTGGTGCAGGGCATAGCCTGCTCTTCGAAGTGTGTGATTTCAGCACCATGGCCAGCGGCCAGCTGATGGAAGGGGTTGAGGGACTGTCCTTACTTGCTGTGTGGAGGAGGCAGCAGGCTCTGGGAAGGGCCCCAAAGCCAAAGGGCCCCTTTGCCCTGGTATAGAGTCTACTGGACATAGTGAGTACTTCCTGGGAGGGGAGCAGCCAACATGCCACCTCCAGGTCCAGACACTGCCACCCCCTTTCTAGGCCTTAGCATCACCATGGAAACAGTGCAGGAATGTACTCCCAAAGACCCAGCTTCAGGAAGCTCAGGTTGATGTGGCCTTGGGAAGCCCCAGTGCTGGATCTCATGGGATTGGTTTTTCCCCCAACCACTCTACAAATGAGAAAATCAAGGCTACAGGGAAGGGACGACACGGTTCGTGGAATGTCCCAGCACTCAGGCAAGGCTCCTAGGTGCCAGCCGACCTTACTGCTCCATAGGCATGTTGAAACAAAGTGGGCGTCTTTGGGGACCTGCGCTAACTGCCTGGAAACCAGAACCTGGCTCTTCTCTCTGGGTGTGTGATGAGTGTGTGGGGTTTGCCTCAGTATACCCGCTCCATCCCACTGTGGGTAGAGGCTGAGGTCTAGGCCAAGGCTCATGGTCACAGCACTTCTTGTGGACATGGACATAGTTGGCCTGAGTTCAGATTCAGCCCTGGGCTCTCCAGTCATGAGACTTGGCTGCTTGTCCGTGAAACAGGGAAAGATGGGACCCACATCACATGATTCTTAGGAGGATGGACTCAGACAGGACAGGCCTGAGCTTTGCTGTTGGGAGCTTCGCGGTCAGCAGTAGTGTCACCTGTTGTCAGATCCTAGGTAAGTGTGTGTGAGCAGCTTAACCAGAGAGCAGCAGAGTCACCTGCCAGGCCACTACAGGGGCTTTCTCTCCAGGCCTGCAAGACAGCTTCCCAATCTGTTCCATTCTTCATTCTGCAGATGTCTGCTCCCCACCTGCATGGCCAGAGGGCCTTGCCTTGGAATTCATCCTGCATTTGGGCAGGGTCAAGGTACGTGCAGGGCTGTGAATAATGGGGGAGACCAGCTGTCTGTGAGGCTCAGAAAGACCTGCTTGCATTCACAGGGCTGGTGGGCCAATGAGGCAGCCCTGAACAGGCCTCACTGGCCAGCACCCACCCCAAGCAGAGCCGTAGGGGAGGCCACTGGCATGCCATGGGATCCCACAGAGAGCATGCAGAGTGAGGAGGGTGTTCACAGCTGAGATTGGCAGATGGTGCTGTGGATAGAGGAGCAGAGCCCACGACATGGTGCAGGCAGGAGAAACAGGTTGTGCCTGGAGTGTGGAGTGGGCTGAGGAGCTGTAGATCTACGCAGAGGAGGTGGCTCTTCTGCGGCGCCGTCTTACACAAGCCCCTTTGTTTTCTTGCTTGCTTCCCTGGTGTAGCTTAAGGAGTTCCAGACCTCCAGACCCCACCCTGACCCCACCTCACGCCTGCCAGCTCAAACCCCCTGACCCCACCTCACGCCTGCCAGCCCAAGTCCTTACCCACCCGCTTCTCTGCTCTGGAAACTGAGTCATAGTCTGACCTTGAAGTCTATTCCAATAAAATGAATCCCACACTGGGCAAGGGTGGGTTGATTATGGGAGGCACCGATTATGGCAATGTGTCTCCTTCTAGCAGGCCCTTTGGTGCTGCTGCTGGAGACTCTGAGGGAGAAATAGCAGGACAGCTTCAAGGAAGCTTGAGTGGACACCCTGTCTCTGGGACCATGATGTGTAGGGATCTTTGCCCCCCCAACCTTTTTTCTTCCCTCAAGACCTGCCTGAGCAGGTGCCTGGGCCACTCTTTCTTGCCCTCACTGGACTCTGGATTCTGTGTGGCAGCCAGATGTGTGAACAGCACTCGTGGACATTAGGACAGGAGCTTGGGAGGACTGAGTGGCCTGTGGGCAACACTGCCTACTCCCAGCCGTGGTCAAGGCTGTCAAGAGAGGCGGGGCCCTGACCTGCTGACCGCATGAAGTTCAGCGGCAGTGCTGGGCCAGGAGTGTGGCTGCAATGGGAAAGGAGGAAGGACTCTGCAATCTGCAGCGTGGCCCTGAGAGGACCCAGCAGATGGCTCAGACAGGGAAGGGCTACTGAACATAGCCAATAGGATCTGTAGTCTCTTGTTCGTTTGCCATTTACTTGGCAGGTACGTAGTGAGCACTTTCCCTTGGCTGGCCCTGGGAGCTGTGGAGAATGAGTCAGATGTGGTCTTCTCTGACATAGGCTTCATGGTCAGAGTTTGAAATGAACACTTCCATGGAAAACCTGGGAGTCTCTGCCTCTGAGTGACAAGCCCCAAATAATAGCTTAAGCAAGGTGGAAATGTGCTCCTGTCCCACATATGAGTGCCTTCCTTGAAGATGTAGGGAGGGGGCCATCCTGTGCTGGCTGCCCCCTTACCCTGTGATCATGAGGCCACCCAGCAAGGCATCCCGAAAGGCTTCCTTAGAAGCCTGCTTTCCCCACTGACCGCTAACAGCTGTGGAGAGCAGCGTGCGAAGCCAGCAGCAGCAGGGTGGGAAGGGCAGAGCTCTGTGCTGGCCAGCGTCTGAGTAGGATGACATCATCCTTTGGAGGGCGCTCTGGAACACCCCTCACTAGGTGCTTTCTTTTTTTTTTTTTTTTTTTGGTTTTTCGAGACAGGGTTTCTCTGTAGCTTTTGGAGCCTGTCCTGGGCTGAAAATGCAGTTTACACACTGGTCCCCTAAAGTACTCATCCTGGTGAGAGTCTACAGATTGACAGTGTGCCACCAGCACCACAGCCCAGGTTTCCTTTGCCTGTTGGCAGCCAATCCCCACCCCTACCCCAAGTCATTGATTTCTTTCTGTGTCTATAATTTTGCTTTTTCTAGAAAGACTGTATAAACAGAAACATGCAGTGTATATAAGCTTCTTGCCCTCGACTTAAAGTTTTGGTGTTCATCTATGCACACACTGGATCTTAACTGCTTTTAAGCGCTCAGTACTATTCCATTTTGTAGAGGTCACACACACACACACACACATGCACACACACACACACACACACACTATGCTTTGTTGATCTTCTGACTGGATGAAGCAATTAGATGTTTTTGGCTTGAGCCTACGATGAACAGTTCTCTTGTCCTGTGCTTCTGTGGTCACAGAGGAAGCTAGCCATGGAGGAGGATACCCTATGTCTGCCTTGGATGAGGGGTTGCGTGTTCGGCAAACCTGAAATATTTGCCATTGGCCCTTAAAGAACGGTTTGCTTGACTTTGTGAAAACTGAAAGTCAGTGTCCCATGACTCTGCCTCTCTACTCATCAGAACTGAGAGTTGGAAGTTAGTCCCTACCACCTCTTTGCCCTGTACGCCATTACAACCCAAGTCTGAATGGTTTCTGTAGTCTTTAAAGATTTTGTGTAAAGTGTGTGTGTGTGTGCGCGCACACACACGCGCGCATGCTTGCATTTGTATATGAAGGCCAAAGGT
>JAQHUG010000345.1:113367-140768 GCA_028555095.1 Dicrostonyx torquatus | reverse complement strand
TCTCTCTCTCTTTCTCTCTCTCTCTCTCATACACACACACACACATGCACACAGCTCCGAGGTAACAGACACACTGCAGTGCCCAGCTTTTACATGGGAGCTCATGATCCTCATCTCTCAGGACAAACACTTCACTGACTCAGTCATGAACTATAAACCATCTCTCCAGTTCTTTGTCTTGTTTTGTTGTTTGAAGCAGAGTCTCATGTGTCCCAAGCTGCCTTGAATTTGACACAAAGGTGAGAATTACCTTGAACTTCTGATCCTTCTGCCTCCAGCATGGATTAGAAAATAAACCACTGTGCCTGATTTTATGAAAGCTGGTTATCCAAGGGACTCAGAACTTTGTGCATTCTAGGCAAGCATTCCACGCAGCCCCCGACTGACTTCTAGAACCCAGTGTCTCTTGACTCAGACCCCAGATAGAGCTCCTTCATTCTCTGAGGTCTCACCACCTCCTTAAGTCTGCCCCACTGAACTGTGGGGTGCTCATTTTCCACAGGAAACCGACCAAATACTTGGACTCTCAACTGCTCTTGGGGGAAAAGACCATAGTCTCTGGACTGGCAGGACAAGACCTTCTGGATGATTGCGTCCCTGCCTGTCTTTCCAGGCCTGTCCAGTCCAGCTCCTCAGGTTCCCCTCGTTCTCTGGAGTCTACAGACTGGCTCCCACTTTGCAGGAGTTTCCTAAATGTGGCATGTGTTTTCCCTGTTTGTTTCCTGCCTGCCTACCTGATGGCTTCCTGTCCCCACCCCCAGGCTAGCTGCTGGCCCCATAGCCTTGGGCTTCCACCCATCACTGTGGACTGCGATGTCTGTTTATGTATCTGCCACTCCCATGGAATTGGGTGTTCCAGGGACACTGCCTGACTCATCTTGTCCTCATTGTGGCCCAGTTTGGGGCCACTTACGGAGTAGGAGCCCAAATGTTTGTGTTCAGGGCACCGTGTTCTCTGTATTTGCGCCAGAGCCCTGAGGAATTGGATGAGGCTTCACGGGGGCTGGGGTGGCTGTGAGACACAAATGGATGAGGACAGATAAAAGTGCTCGGTGTGAAGGTGTGAAGGGCCAAGACACTCAGCCCTGGCTCCTCCAGACCACACGCTTGTCTCGAACATTACTGTAAGATGCACCCCCACCACACTGTTCTGTGAGAACAAAGACCAACATGCCTGGCTATGGTCTACTTCTAGCCCAGGGCAGAAGGCTACCAGTTGTTTCTTGAGTGACCTTGGGCTGTAGACAAGCAGCTAAGTGGAGGGTGTGGCATAGCTTCCGGTTTGAAAGCCAGCCAGTGGTTCATGGTTTGGCTCTTTCTAGCAAGGCAACACTGTGTTTAGTGTATTGTAAACACCCTGAAAATGGGATCTGAGGTTGAGATGCCAAAGACCACCCGGTCCTGAGTCAGCAAGAGGGCAGCCATAACTTGTATGCTGCTGCTGGACTTTATGGATTGGGCTCTGCAAGCCCAGGGTGCTACTGTAGCCCAGTGTGGAGAGTGTATCAGGGTATTTCTGTTGCACACAATGTCCTCCACTCGTGGAAAATGTGCATCCACAAAATGTGGGAATTTGATCATGGGGGACACTTCTAACTCTGGGGCGAGTCCTGGGCCTTGAATGTCACTCACCTGAGTTTGCTTCTGTTCAGTCATGCAACCTGAGGCCACACAGTGCCCTCCCCTGCAAAATGGGTGACCAGCAGCCTGCAGAACGGTGAGGGGTAGCGGAGGAAGCAGGGACGTCTGGAATGGTGACACGTGTCAGGATCTGCTCTGACTGCTGACAGGCCTTGCTCTGCAGCTGTGAGAGATGACAGGCGTCCAGATCAGGCGCTCAGAGGGGAGCCTCCCCACCTGGCACCAGCTTCCAGATCCAGCTCAGGGCAAGTGCTCTGCTTCTTCAAATCAAGGGTAGTGGTGCTAGGCTCTCATGGCTGCTGGGGGTGGGTCTGGGGCCATAGTCACGGGGTAAGCCTGGCTCAGGGCAGGAGGCGAGGAGGGACAAAGACAGAGTTTAGAGCTGGGGCTGGCCTCTTGGCCCAGTCCTGGGCTCTGGCCAGCCCACTGCATCCTGCACAAACACAACCAAACCCCACCAGTCACTGAGCCTGGGGTTGGCAGCCAAGGCTCGGTGGCACCTCCTCTGGGCAAAACATGTCACTGCCTGCCAGCTGACTGGTGGGCGTTCACAATTCTTCACAGTCATACTAGCCATGCCAATTGTGTGCTGAGATTGTCAAGACCTCAGTACAATGAGATATTTTGAGAGAGGGAGAGAATTCATTTGCATACCTTTTATTATTGCATAGTTATAATGCCACTTTATTATTAGTTATTATTATTAATTTCTACTCTGCCTATTTCTAAGTGAGGCTTTGTCACAGATGTGTGACCAGGACAAAGCATAGTGTACACAGAGCTCAGTGCTCTCTGAGGAGTATACTGGGAGGCCTGGGGGTGTCCCCTGGAAGGGAGAGAAGGACAGAGCAGCCACTGTGCTGAGAAGAAGGAATGGGTGTGCAGGGGCTCCTGTGGCTCTCACGTCAGATCTTGGGAAGAGGCACACAGGATTTCCCTTTTACATTGGAGCTCTAAGGTCACCACTCCAAGGTCAGTAGCTACCACACAGGACTAGGATCTAAGCACAGGATGTGCGTCTCCAGAGTTTGTGCTTGAGAAGGTCCAAGTCTCACTTGGTCCTCCAGGTACCTTTGGAGTCAGCCACAGTGGACCATTCCATCCTGCCCTTTGCCTGGCCAAGTTCCACCTCCACCTTGTGCTGTAGGTCCCTTCTTACATCAATGCCTCCTTTAGCCCTGTGACTTCACAGGCTTCTTTGATCACAGTCCAGCTCTTGAGTGAGAATCATGAGACCAAGGATGGGTTCTGTGCCAGAGTTCATGTTATCATGTTCAGTGAAGGGTTTAGCTATCAATGGTGGCCCTGAGGGCGGGCTCTGGGTAGCTGGAGGCAGCTGGTATGAACCTTTAAACTAGAGGTAGGTAGCTTGATAGTGGATGGTGGCCAAGTGGCTTGTGTTCCGGTGCTCTGAGGGAGAGACGGTAGTGGGAATAGGAGAGGCAGTAGTCTGGCAGGCTTGAGAGAGAGTCAGAAAGCAGGCTTTGTGGAGGGATGGGCAAGAAGGGAGTTGGAATGGTGCCCGTATTTCTGCTACAGGGACTCCAGTGATTGGTGGCATTATGAGGAGTGGACTGCAGGGAGGGGAGGGGGCCTGTTTGAGTTAACAGACATTTCCTGAGGAGCCTGAGGCAAGGCTAGGAGGCAGCTGGGAGAGGGACTTTGTGGAACAGGCTGAGGAGCCTAGTGCTTGTGGGGAGGAGGAGGGAGGTCAGTGTGCCTGTCACTGAGTAGGCCTTGGTGCTGAGCGAAGGGGACTGGGACAGAGGAAGCCTCTTGGACAGGCTGGCAGAGAGGAACCTGGGGCGGGAGGGGCCGTCAGTGCTGCTTTTAGAAACCACTTTCCCAGGCCGTGGTGGTGAGTTCCTTTAATCCCAGCACTTAGGAGGCAGAGACAGGTGGATCTCTAAGTTCGAGGCCAGCCTGGTCTACAGAGCAAGTTCCAGGACAGGCTCCAAAGCTACACAGAGAAACCCTGTCTTGAAAATCAAAAACAAACAAAGAAAAGAAACCACGTTCCCATTTTAAGGTTATTGAACTAAAATTGCCTGTATAAATCCGTTTTGTAAATTGAGGTTTTGGACAACAAACACTGCTGAAACTGCATGAGATGGCAAGGCCACCAGCTTCGAGGTGGCCTGACCGAGTCCTGTAGGAGACTCTGAGCTGCTGAGGACTCGACCTTTCGGCTGTGGCAGGAGCCCCACTCCACTCATGTCTTGGGAGGATCCTTTTACAGACGTGGATTTAGGGAGGCAGCGGGGCCTCAAAAGTAACAGTGGAGTGGAGATGGTGGTCCTGCAAGGTCTGGATCACTTGAAAGATGTGCAGGAGTCTTTAAGATAGGGACAGGGGTTTTTTATGTAGAAGATGAGAGATGACGAGAAGGGACAGAAGAGCACCTGGTCACTTGGTGGTAGCCTAGGAAGGTGACCAAGTTAGAGGATGGTAGAGAAGGTTAGGGTCTGGGGAAGGTCGTCCCAGGCAGGGCTTTATTCACATAGAGTGTGATAGAGCCCACAGTTGCTCTAGGACCTCTGAGGGGCGAGGTAGGCTGGAGAGAAATGTCAGGCGCATGAGAGGAAGGCAGGGGAAACACGGAGCTCATCAATGGGTCAGTAAATACTTACTAAATGGTACCTTTATTGGTCAACTCCAATGCCAGCTGCTGTGTCTGGGACCCAGGGAATGGACAGAACTCTGACTTGGGATGAGGGTGGGGCATCTCGTGGGAGGTCCTGTGTGGTAATGACACTGCAGAGAATGACAAGCCACAAGCTTGGGCACTAGGAATGTTCAGTGGGATGGTCAGGGAGAAACAGCATCTTGTATTCCTCTGAGCCTCCCAACTGCTGCCTGAGGGGCGACTTCAAACCACCACCACCTTAGATATCAGCAACTGGGCACAGAGAACTTAAGAAATTTGCCGAGAAGACTGGGCAGGCCACACTTTTAAGCCCAATGCTAGGGAGGCAGAGGCAAGCTGATCTTTTCTAGTTCAAGGCCAACCTGTTCTACATGGCAAGTTCCAAGCCAATCAGAGTTCCACAGTGAGACCTTGTTTCAAAACAAAACACAAATATGAAGAAGCTTCCCCAGGGTCACTCGTCTTCATAACTGAGAGCTGGAGTTTTACACTGAGCCTCTGATCTTTGGTTAAAAATGATCTCTGTGGGGCTGTACTGCCTACAGTGTACATGGAGGCCTGGCTCACTCATTCAGTCAAGCATTCAATACCAGAAGGGTTGTGAAGGAAGTGAGAGAATAAGACTTGAGGACATCTGGGCCACCAATGTGCTGGGAAAAGGAAGAGCACAGGCAAAGGCCCTGAGGCAAGTGCATGCCTGGTGTGTCAGAGCATGAAGGTCAGCGGATCTGGAACAGGGAGCAAGTGGGGAGGGACGGCTGGAATGGAGCTGATATAGGGCTGCCTGTGGTGGTTGAAGGGTTGTCAGCTTGTACTTGAGGTGAAGGGACGCCCCGGAGGGTTTAGAGCTGAGGAGGGGTACGATCTGACTTGAATTCTAACCTGGCAGCACTGGCTTCTGTGCTGGGAGCCAAAAGTAAAAAGCAATGAGGAGCCCAAAGCCAACATGCATAATCCAGGCAGGAGCTGAGGTTACTCAGTGCATGGCAGGGGCTGAAGGGCAGGTGCGTCCCCTGCAGCATCTCAGCCTGAACGTGGGAAGGGAGAGATGTCAAGAGTGACACCGGAACTTGGACATCGGTGGCTGGAGAGACGGGGTTCTGGGGAGAAATGCTTCATGAAGAACTTCTCCCCTCTGTTATTCCTGCTAATCCCAGCTCCCTCCACGTGTTGGAACTGAGACTTACATGGCTGTCTCAGGATCACATGGTTAAGAAGGGAATGGAGCCACACCCTAGAATCAAGTGTGCACACTGGGGTTTGTAATTCTGGTTCAATATTTCAACTAGCAAGGGCAACCAGGTGTCAAGTGCTGACTGAGTGCTGGCGCCAGTGGGTAAAGTGAGCTTGCTTCATTCTGGTGGCATCCCAGGCTGAAGGAGCAGCAGCACCCATGATGCTAGACATGGAGCCCGGAGACAGTGTGTTCAGCAATGGAAAGGAACATCCCAAGAGGTCCTGGGGCCAGCGGAAGCCCAACCAGTCAGACGTCTGGTGGCTTCCCAGAAGCACACAGACCTCTGGGATAGAGGGCTTCTAGGAAATACATTTGTGGGTTTCCCCTGTGGAAACCCAAGGAGGCCACAGGCTCTCAGATTATGGATGGCCATCATGGTTTTTTTGTTTGTTTGTTTTTGTTTTTCCCAAAGGATTAAGTGGTTTTAACAGCTACTGAGCTGTAGCTCACGTGCCATGTTTCACTAATTGAAAGTGTCCTGTTAGATGGCTTCTTGTTCATACATAGAGCTGTGTCTCCATCGCCATAATCCATTTCAGGACCTCTCCATTGCCTAGAAAGTTCTTTCTCCTCTCAGCCCTCATCCTCGCCACGGCTCTCGGCAGCCACGACCAGACTTGATTCTTTTCCGTTTCTGCAAAGCCAAAGCCACCTGTAGCAGTCTGCATTGGTAGCACTGGGCAGTGTGACACCTTTGGTATGGAACTTTTTTTATCTTCGCTTCTATGTAGATCATCCCAGACTTAAACAGTGTCACAGACAGCAGGGGCCTAGGGCCTGTTACCCATCATAGATAAGGGGAATTGAGGGGACTTTCAGCCTTCTCTCAGCAGGCAATCTTGGGAGCTCCAAAGGAGCTCAGAGACCTCCAGGTCATTGTGGTCGTCTGCTGTTACCTCAGCTGGTGGATTTGGTGATAACTTGGTGGGAATGGCTTCTTCCCCAGCTGTGGCATTGAGTGCGCCGTGGATTTTCACGCCCCACAATGCACCGGGAGGTCTCCCGTCGCAGACTTTTGAGCTTTTGTCCTCTCATTGAGAATGCTCTTGAGTCCCATGTCTCATTTCCTGCTCCCCAAACCCTTGCTGGTCCTGCCTGCTTTTTCCTGGCTGGGAATGTTCTTCCTCAGGGAGATGGGCTTTGTTGTCCTAGAACCAGAAGTCTGAGTTAGAGAGCACCGTCCTGGCCTCATTGGTGACCAGCGTGTGCTCCTTGTCAAAGGAGTGTCAGGGCTCTGAGGAGGTTTGGAGACACCCTCTCAGGACTCTCCCTCCTACCCCACCATGCTGTGTGCCTCAGTTTCCTACTTTGAAAAGGAGGGAGTGAAGTCAGTTGGACATGAGACAGTGTGGGAACTGATGTGTGAGAGGTGCCATTTCTGGGCAGACCCTGGGGAGAGGTTGAGAGGGTATCCTTGGGCCTGGGGACAGGCAGATGATGAACATTCCAACGTCAGCTGCCCCTTCCTGTTTCTTCCCGTGATGAAGTGGTCCCTGTGTCTCCTCCCAGGACTTGGTGGAGGGACTGAGTCAAAACCCCAGTCTAGGTGCTCAGATCTGGCCCTCACACCAATGTTGCCTTGGTCTCTCAGTCTCAGTTTTGTGGCCTGTAGAATGGGAGGGTAGAGGGACATCGTCTGAGGCCTCAGGGTCAGCTGGCTGCCTCTTGGGTAGGTGTGCAGTGGAGTTTCCCATTAACACACATCCAGGTGAAGAGTGCTTAGGGGAACAGACACCTGCTCAGGCAAGTGGGGTGGAGACGCCAGGCATCCTCCCATCTCTCAGGGAGACAGGCTGCTGAAACAGGAGAATAGCATCTCCCAGGGACTTTCCCAAGGAGGTACCTTGTGCCAGCATCCTGCCTGTATTATCTTCTGAGACCTCCCAGCAGCTCTCAGAAGAGTACTCTTAATAAGAAGAGAAACTGAGGCTCAGAAAGAGAAAACCACCTATCCATTGTCCCCTCAATGAGTGAGGGGCCAAACTGAGATTTGAACTCACAGTAGTGTGACTTTGGACCCTATCCTAACTTCCCTCATGAGGTGGGAAAGCGGGGAGGGGCAAGAGGGAGGAGCAAGCTGAGGACTGGGAATGTAGCTTCCCCACTGCTGGCTGCTGCAGGGATTCTGTGGGCGGTGGGAAAGGCATTGTAAATATGCATGACATGCAAATCTACCTCTAAAAACAACGTGGGCCTCCCATGAGCTGGGGTGCCAGGGTTCTCTGGAAAATACAGTCTTACACAAACACTTGGGTTTCTATGACAACTATGCTGACTTGCCCCTTCCCAAGGGCTGGTCTGAAGGTGTCAAGGTGCAGCACTCATTTCTGGCTAATCAATATTCCTCCTGTGTCCCGCAGGCACTGGTGCCACCCTCTGCCTGGAGCCCCCGGTGGTTCCCCTGTGTGACCAGGGTCCAACTCATGCCTCTGATGGAGTGCTGGAGGGATGTGTGTGGCAGTCCTCAGTCCCACACCCACTTCTGAGGTGGCATCTGCAGCATACTTGCCAGCTACTGTTTTTCCTGTGCACGTAGCTCCCTGGTCGGTAAGTACACAGCCACAGTCCTGGGCACCTCATCCACCATGGTGCTTGCCACTGTTGGGAAATGCCCAGCCCTCCCACTGCCAGCACCCACAAGTTGGCAGAGGTACCTCCACAAGAACATTCCTGTCTGGGCACAACTTACAGTTTTACCAGCTGGGTGTATCCGTCCTCCTGACGACTCTGGAGGTGGGCATGGTGAGGATACCCACTTCCCAGGGCACTGCCTCAGTGAGGGAGAGCCTTGCTGAGGATGGACAGCAAGCTCCACACATTTCACGTGCTGCACCCAGGGCTGGGGCTGGTGCTCAGCACAGGTTCAGGATGGGAGGGGAGCAGGGAGCCTAGCTGCAGACCCTAGCTTGACAAAGAGGTACTCCTCCTCCTCCAGTTCCACCTGCCTAAAGTGAGGTGAGGTGCTGGGTCCACCCCTGTCTCTGACTGTCCCTCCCCACCCACACTGTCTCCACAGAGCCTGGTTCCTCTGTCCTCCTTCCCACAGAGCAGGGATAGCCACCTCAGCCCCACATGATGCCAACCACAGTACCTGTTCATTTCTTTCCTTGTGTTTGAACACCTTCTCCTGACCCCCAGCCCCTACTCCCGCCAGAATTCTGCTGGCGTAATAAGTCCAGTGAGGAAACCCAAGGATCCCCAGCCACCATTCAGCCTACAATATGAGACCCTGGATTGAAGTGGCCTCAGCTTCCCAGGGGCTAGGGTCAAGGAAGGGAGTGAGGGAAGTGGGAACCCCTCATGATCTTTCTCGCCAGACACCAGCATGACCCAGGAACCCATCAATCTTCTGGAGTCTCAGAAAGCTGCTTCAGTGGCCCCTCCTCACGGTCCCAGCCCCTTTGCTTCCAACTCTCCCATCTGCCAACAGCTGCCAGCTCTTGATGAGATGGTTATGAGAAGGGAAAGGCTGGTAAATATGCATAATATGCAAATATCTAGGATAATATAAAAACCCGTGAAATTCAGTGTCAATAATGGATATAGAAGTGTGTCTTTGAGAACCAGACGCTGCACATTTGTGTGGTGCCGGCCTTATTGCTAATAACTGTAAAAGGGGCCCCATTAATTAGTGCCCCCACCTTAGCTCGGTTCTCCCGGCCTGGGCCTGGTCTCTTTTACCAACCAAAGACAGCTGTTGCATTTGGCTGAGAAGCTGTCACCACAGAAGTGTTGAGGACATCGTGGTCTGAGAGCAGAGAGTGCTGTGACAAACATGCTGGCTTTGCCCAAGGCCGGCCGGGGTCTCCCTGAGGACAGTGTGTTGCGGGGCGGGGCCAGCCTGTGAGTCAGTGGGTATTTCTTGAGCACTTACTAGGTGCCTGGCATTGTGGTGAATGCCTGGCACTCTTTGGCATCTCTGCTCAACTCCCCATCAGCTCACAAAGGCCTAAGCTCTGATGAGCGCTGCTCCGAGGCCTTCTCCACCCTAGGGCAGATTCTGGAGGTACAGCTGCCATTGCTCACAGTCCCCTTGTGTGTGGCCCAGTGACGGAGAAGGGATTCCTTGGCACTCAGAGGGAGCAGCCGTCAGCATCACGTGGAAAGATGGAGGCCGGGGTGGCGCGCGGGAGGTGTTACTGCTGCGATTTTGCTAACAAGCTGGCTATTTAAGGAACTGGGAAGCCGTCAGGGAACCGCTGTGCCTGGGCAGAGGCGGCTGGGAGGACAAGGTCCCCAGGGAATCGAGGTCAGGGAACCAGCCACACACTGATCGATGGATTGATTGAATCTTCTCCCTTACTGACAGGAGTAACAGTACCATGGAAGTCTGGGAAGAGATCCACTGTCGGTGTCAAAGCGGACCTGTGAGCTGGAGGGCGCGAGGGGCTTGTAGGGCAGCAGAGCTCTGATTGTGGGCCTGTGGGTGGCAGAGCCTTCTGCGGTCACTTCCCACACTCAACCTTTTGTCTTGCGCGTCTTCCTTGTGGTAGTGTTTGTCACAGTGAAGTGCCAAAAAAGCCTGAAAGCTCTCGCAATAGCAGCCATCATTTAGTCACAATTAAGTACCAGGCTCCTTGCTAAGATTTTCCTGTTTTTACAAAAAAAAATGTTATTTATATATGTATGTATTGTTTTAATTATTTTTTTTGAGACAGGGTTTTTCTATGTAGTCCTGACTGACCTGGAACTCACTGTGTAGATCAGGCTGGCCTTGAACTCATAGAGATCCACCTGCGTCTGCCTCCCAGGGTCTAGGATTACAGACAGGTACCATCACACCTGGTTTATTTATTTAATCTTGCTGTGATGGAATCCAGGAGCTGGTACCTGCTAGGCCGGTGCTCCACCACCAAGCTACACCTCAGCCTAGCACTGAACTCTTTTATCTTAGGAGTTCTCTGCACAGATTTTCTCATTTTACCCATTGTAGGAAAGGAGCGTGAGGAGGCTTCCAAGGGAAAGCTACTTGGCATATGCCTAGGGTTAGACAGGTGACTCAGGTCTCCAGAGCAAGGACGAGGAGTCAGAAGCTACCCCCGAGGGTTGGGGGCCTTCTGTTTGTCTCTGCTGTGTTTGTGTCTCTTGCATGTTTGAGGTGTGGGCAGCTGGAAGACAAGGACCCTGACAAGGTTCAGTGAAACCAAATGCTCCAGATAGGAGCAAGACATCCTAAGGGATAGCTGGGAAGGGGTGGAGGAAAAGTCAAGTTCATTTTAGGTAAAAAGAGGTCATTCTGAGGAGGCAGGCTCAGACCCATTCTCTAAACTCATTGCCTGAAGGCTACTGTGTACTGAATCTATTACCTTGTCGAGCTCAGAACAACCCTATAGAAATAGCATTGTTGCCCTGCTGGGCAGACGAAGAGTCTGAATTTTTGAGAGAAGTGACTAGCTTGAGAGTCTGAGGGCTATGATGGTTAGTGACTAAGCCACCCCACTCCTAAGAACTCCGTATGGAAGCAAGCTGGACCCAGTGCTGAGGACCCCTGAAGAGTTTGAACTGCATGTAGCTAGAATCACACTCAAAGGCCGAGCAGTAGGTCCAACTGTTGCTGAGGACAGTTCTAGAACATGGCATGCAGAAGACTCTTCAAGGCCTGAAGCTGGCAGCCCACTCTACTGTGTGGGCACCAGCCGCAGACACACCTGTACATTCCAAGGAGGTTTACTGAGAACAGTTGCAGTCACCAGTACCCCCTCCCAGAGCGCCCGGGCTTGGGGATGGCCTGGTGTTACACAACCACCCATATAAGTAGAGAGAGGGGACAGGACCAGTGCAGTGAAGTAGATTAACCATGCAGAGCCACACTGTGACATGGGACTGTCTTACAGGACATAGCTCAGCCTTGCTGGGGTGCCCTGGGTAGTGTTGGTAGTAGCAGGGCAATTGGGAACAAGCCACTTGTCCATCACCAGGGACCAGTTAAATCTGCCTGCTGCAGCTGTACAGTGGCTCCTGCTGCAGTGGTTAGAAATGGGGCCGGATCTAAATTTACTATTGCAGAAAAAACTTCATAGTGTGTGATAGAGTTAAAAAAAAAAAAGAAAGAAAGAAAAAGAGGTTATAAGCCAGCATGGGTAACATGAGGCCATTTTCATCAGGTTTGCTCATTTCTGGAAGCTGTTCCCTGTGCTTCCCCTGGTGCATGCGGGCCTGAGGGATTGGGAAATCAGATCGGGCTGTGCCACATTTCTATTCCTTCTTGGCTGTATGACCTTGAGCAAGTCACTTGCCTTCTGTGGCAAAGATGGAGAGCATCAGAGAGTGTTGAGATCCGGACAGAGTGGTATTGCAGGTATCACTGCCATAGCCGCTGTGTACCCGTCACACCTGCCAGCCTCCCTCAGGTTGCCTCTTCCTGGGTCTCAGACATGAGGCCCAAGGAGGACAGCATAGCTCTGTGCACAGGCCCAGCCAAAGCTCAGATCAGCAACACCCCCACCCCAAACCTTGTCCACTTCCCTTGACCTACTAACTTGCCTCACCAGTGAATACTGTCCCCAAAGAGGCTGCTGTTAGAGACATGTTGGCCCTGGAGCTGCCACCAAACCTGTCTGGGAAGACAGGCAGTGCCTTTTGATGCCCAGAACCTTAAATCTCAAGCAGAGAAACTCCAGCTCAGGAAAACAAACTTTCAGAGGTGCAGGCTCTCCATCATGAATGATCCGACACAAGCAAGCATAAGCATTTATTTCACAAGCACCCTCAGCCCCACCACATCTCCCTTGATGGTGCTCATAAATTAGAAACTACCCAACTATCTGTCTGTGAGAGATGGTTAAACAAACGCCGTCCAGCAGCCGACGACATTCTCTGTACTGTGGAGACAGCACTGTAGATCTGTCCTTGTTGACATGGAAACATGTCCGTGGCACATTGTCGAGGGAAAGATAGATTAAAAAAACAAGCAGGTGGGCAAGGTGGGTAAGCATGAGGGCTGTCAAGATGGCTAAGTGAGTGAAGGCATTTTCCAGCAACCCTGACCACCTGAGTTCAGACCTCCACACTACACACACACACACACACACACACACACACACACACACACACTGAACTCACCCACACAAGTAAAGAAATGTAGTTTTTTTGTTTTTTTTTTTAAAGTGATACATTGATCTCTGAGTTTGAGGCCAGCCTGATCTACATAATGAGTTCCAGGACAGCCAGAGCTAAATAGTGAGGTACTGTCCTGAAGAAAAAAAGTAAAAATGATACATTGTTGCAGGATCCCTGAATTTTAAGTCTTTTCTGAGGGCTAAGACCAAGGTGGGAGGAACAGGGTACCTACTTAGATAGCTACTGATTTTTTCCCCATTCTTATAGAAAAATGTATGTATTCAATCTCCCAGTCAGAGACATGTCTGGATCTGGAGGACAGTCATCAAACCATCCATAGTGATGTTCTCTAAGGCGGAGTGAGGGTGGGCTCTAATTTAGTTTTTACTCGTTTCATCAGGATCTTTTTAGTACAAGTGACAGAAAACCCCTACCAGCTGTGACCAGGGTGGAGATGGGGGATTGTAACTGTGAAATTCAGGCTCTGCTGGATCACCAGGACTCTGTTCAGCGGTGGCTCCTCTGTGTTTCTCCAGTTCTCACAGAGATGTCCTGTATAAGTGACAAGATGTCTGTCCGGAGGAGTCAGTGCAAATTCTTCTCAGGCAGTTCAACCCCAATTCCCAGAACCAAGTCATGACGTGGATTGGTCAGCTTCTGGGATGTGCCCACCCCTCAACCAGTTGCTGTTGTTAGGGGTACTAAGTGCTCTGATTGGCCACCTAGACCTAAGCACCGCCCCCTTAGACTGATGTTCACCTTAGACTGTGACCTGCGGTAGCCACATGTGGTTATACCTTACATGTTTCTCTGTTTATAATATCTGAATTCCCCAATGTGACTTTTTTGTTGATTTGGGTTTTTTTGAGGTAGGGTCTCACTGTGTGGACACGGCTTCTTCTTCTTCTTCTTCTTCTTCTTCTTCTTCTTCTTCTTCTTCTTCTTCTTCTTCTTCTTCTTCTTCTTCTTCTCCTCCTCCTCCTCCTCCTCCTTCTTCCTTTTTCTCTTCTTCCTCCTCCTCCTCCTCCTCCTCCTCCTCCTCCTCCTCCTCCTCCTCCTCCTCCTCCTCCTCCTCCTCCTCCTCCTCCTCCTCCTCCTCCTCCTTCATTTATTTATTATTCATTCATTTTGAGGTAGGGTCTCTTTACATAGACCTGGATGTGTTGGAACTTGTTCTGTATATCAGACTGGCCTCGAACTCTTGGAATCCACCTGACTCGTTCTCCCATGTGCTGGGATTAAAGTCTGTGCCACCATGGCCAGCACCTGTCTCAGTTTCCTAAGTGTTGGGATTACAGGTGTGCACTATTGCTCCTAGCCTAATGTGTGATTTTTGTAATAATCAGAAGAAAGAAGGGCAGCTTCCCCCAGGGTCTTGAGTCAGACCTCAGTGTCAGAGCCCATTGGGGCAGCCTTGCACTGTGAGTCAGAATGTGGGGACCTTTGAGGCTACAGTGTCATTCAGGAGATGCCTCCCTCAAAAGGGAGCAATCTTGGCCTCTAGGGTCAGCAGGTTTGGAGGAAGAGAAGAGAGCCCACAGAAGATGTATATAGAATCAGGAGGAATTAAGAGAATGTTCACAGAGGACAGAGGAAACACAAGAGCTGGCCTGGAAGCAAGGAAGGCTTCCTAGAAGAGGTGATGCCAGGCTCAAGATGCCAACAGCGATGGAAGAACATAACCACATGCCAGAGATCCAGGGGATCCAGGGGCATTGGTGGGTGCACAACCTTCAAATAAGAAGCTTCAGGCCCAGACCACAAGAGCCTTGAATGATAGAGTAGGTGTTTGCATTTCATGCTGGAGAGACCGTAGTACCCTTCAGAAGGATACTGTAGGAGAGGGGTGTGTCACTGGGGCTTCCTGCCTTAAGCTGGGAGCTCATTCTGCAGAAATTGGGTCAAGACCCCATGTGGAAAAGTTGAGCAGGGGCCTAAAGGCCTGTCAAGGGAGCCTGTATTTCACACTATCAGAACTCGTCTCCCAGGATGCCTAGCAACTTTGCATACCTCCAGAGATGGGTAGCTCACTCCTTGTTCCTCCACTATGGGCTAGAAAACTACATCATTGGACTAAGTCCACAATCTTGACAAGACCTGGGACCCTGAGGACTGGCCCCTGAAAGCCTGGCCAGAGGGAGAGGTGGCAGCCTGCACTTTCAGGTCAAGGCTTCAAGTTAATGGGACCTGGGTGTCCACAGACTCTGCTAGGAATCTGAATGAAGGACAGAAAGCACAACAAAGCTGAGCTCTGCCAAGAGTTCACAGACCCCTAGCTGAGAGCTTGGCTGGAGAGCAGGAGGGAAACAGGAACCAGAGACTCTGGCTGAGATTGGAGCTCTGGCTTCAGTAAGTTCCTGGAGGCTAGGGCTTCTTGCTTCCTCACGATGGTCAAGGCAGAGGTAGGTGTGGAAGCTGATGGGTCCTCCAATGGGCAAGCATGTGAGGGCATGGGGGAAGGCAGGAAGGGAAAGCCAGAGGCCTCCAGGAGCCTGGGTGCCTGTCTCTGTTGAGAGTTGGAAGGGTCTACTCTGGATCTTACAGGGAAGGAGACTCTAACTTAGGCCAGGAAAACCTTTAGGAGATAAAGAGTTCTTCGCAGATGGAGTAAGTGGGGTGGTAGGGAGCTCCCCATCCCTGGAGATATTCGAGTAGCAGCTGAACGGCAACCTGGAAGAATCTGTAGAGTACTGTGACCCCACTAAGGATGTGGGCGGTCCTTCCCCACCTAGTGTGCTTGCTCTGAACCTCAGTTTCCTCATCTGCGATACAGGGCTAACAGCAGTTCCTCTCAGAGTTGATTGTAAAGTTTGAACGAGACCATTTAAGTCCCATGCCGTGGCCAGTGCTCTGTGAACGGTGACTCATTGTTGTGGCTGGCGGAAGGAGCCTTAGGGTCCCTGTCAGGCACTCCTGCTCACCGCCCTTCAGGACCCACTTTCTGCCAGGTCAATACTGCTGTCTCCGTCTTCAGCTCCCCCCTGCCTGGGAGGTGGTAGGGATTCCAGACCCTTCTGGGCCCCTTTTAGCTCCACTTGAGCGAGAGTTGGCAGGTTGGGGCGTCGGGCGCCATCCGCCTCCCATATGCTTCCTGCTATTTAGGGGAAAACTCTCCTCGCATTCCTCCAACCACTCGGGCTGACATTTCCAGACAGACGCTGGAACCAGCTCTTTGGGGGATTGGCAGATAAATTTGGCCCAGGCTGTTGGGAAAATCTTCAGCCTTGCTGGGGAATTGGAGCCCCAAGCTTGACGGCTTCTGTTCACTTTGAGACTTCTGGGCCTCTTGTCCTCTGTGGGGCTGCAGATTAGGGTAAGTCTGCCCAGCCCAACCTTCTCCCTCTGGGCCTCTTGTCCTCTGTGGGGCTGCAGATTAGGGTAAGTCTGCCCAGCCCAACCTTCTCCCAGGAGAGCACCTAGAGGGCCAGGAGGTGGTGGCTTCCAGCCTCTCCTCAGAGGCAGTAGGAGGGCAGGCAGTAAGAGGCCCCTCTGACACATACCACAGGCCACCTGGGTGTGGCTCATCTCAGCTTGGCAGGTGGCAGTCTTGGGACTAGAGAGAGCAGAGCTCTAGACACTTCCTGTCTGTGACATCTTCCAGAGTGGCACCACTTCTCTGAGATTCTTTTAATTCATCTGTAAAATGAGGCAACGGTAGGACTTTCTGGTGAAGAGCCATGGGAAGGTGCTTGGCACATGCTGCATGCCGAGTGCTCCATTAAATATGGTTCTTTGTCATTACCGTCATTGTAGACAGTGACTCAGGAGAGACCAGCAGCTTCTCTTGTTCCCTGCAGCTGTGGCTGTGTGGGAAGTCCTAAGGGGGTTCACACTTAGATAGGGGACCCAGCTGCAGCAATGCAGGCATAAGAACAGATGCAGGTGCCACGTGACCATACCACATGCAAACACACACACACACACACACACACACACACACACACACACACACCTAGTGTCTTGTTTCACCCTGTTGAGTCTGGGACACCTAGCACTTGGTTCTGCCAGGAGGAATGGAAGAGAAAGGCTAGGCCTACCTGGAGGCCTAGTCTGGAGAGACCTACTGGCAGTCACAGTAGGAAGCTCTGAGGAAGTGTGAGTAGTTCTGGCTGGCTGGAGTAGAAAGTGGGTAGCAGGAAGGTGTAGGCAGCTCGTCTGAGCTTCATTCGGTGCCTCCCAGTGGAGCGCCATGCTGGGCCTCCTTCCAGACAGTGCTGGGAAGATGGGCAGGTCTCCTGCCCTCAGGAAGCTCCACATATGATCCATCAGCAAATAATGCCATCCCAAGCTGCTTGCATGGAGCATGGTCTCATAAGAATGACAGTCTCCTGGTGGTGGGCACCCACTTGCGGCAAGGTGTCAAGGGTGTCTTTATATCCTGGTGATTGGGTTAGGGCCAAAGGACAAAGACAGAGTCACAAGAGTAAAAGATAGGGAGAAACAGCAGCCAGACTCTGGTGGCCTTGAGTACTAGACCTGTCAGAAAGTCACTCTGGTAGCAGTTGAGGCTCAGCCAAGATGCTGTCTACAGGAGAGCTGAGAATCTGCTAAGAAGCTGTATCATTGGATAGTAGTGGACTGTGGACCAGAGAGAGGAGGGAGCAGGCACTATGTGGGCCAGGGTCTGAGTAGAAGCCTGGCACCTGCTGCTGGTAAGCTTTGGAAGGAGGAGCTCCCTACACGTGGTCAGGAAGGGGTGAGGTATGCAAAGGAGAGAGCAGGGGAACTTAGAGCCCGAGCACAGACTCAGGAAGGCTTAGAGGAGAGGCTTCTACACTGCCAGGACCACAGGCAGTGGTGGCAGCAGCCAGATAGGACCACAGGCAGTGGTGGCAGCAGCCAGATAGGACCACAGGCAGTGGTGGCAGCAGCCAGATGGCTCCTGGGCGTGGGCTTCACAGACTGAGTGGCCAGTGACAAGTCTTTTTGCTTTGGAGGGAAAAAATCATGTAACCTCTCTGAACTTTGCCTTCTCTGATACTGAATCCCTTGGGAACTGCATTTGGTTACATGTAACAGAAGAGAACAAACAGGATTTGTATAAAGACTCAGGAGGTTGTAATAGGAATCCAGATGGAGCCAGGTATATTATAGGCACACACCTATAATACCTGCACTTTGGAGGTGAAGGCTGAACCATTGTGAATTTGAGGACAGCTTGGATTGTGTAGCAAGTTCAAGGCCATTCTAAACTACGTAGGAAGACGCTGTGTCCAAACAACAGCAACAACAGGCTCAAAGGCTAGAAATTCAACAGAGCGCTCATTCCGGGCCAAGTTTGATTCCCAGAACTACAGAATGCCATAAAAGAATGGAAAGAATGGGAGGAAGAAAACAAGAGAAAAGGCAGAACGAAAGGGACTATCTACCAGGCCAACCAGGGCCACTGTGGCAATTCAAATGACCAAAGGTCCCGGCCTCTGCCTTGCTAGACTTGTGTCTTTCGTTCTCATGGCTACAAAGTGGCTGTTCCACTTCTGTATTGGATGTCTGAATCCTAGGCAGAAAAAAAAGTCTCTCTGATGCTATTGCTTTTTGAGCCTACCATTCTTAGCAGAAAGCAATAGACTTCCTGGAAGCCCCTCCCAGGAGGACTTGTGCCCACATCTTTTTTTCCAGATTTGACTGTGTGGACACCCTACCTGCAAGGGAAGCTAATGACATGTATATTTCTAACTGGGTGCTTCTGTTAGACAGAGGGGAAGATGGCTAGCAGAAAGGCTGGCAAAGCGTCAGTCACTCTGAATGCTCCTCAGGCTGCCTCCAAGATCCCCTGTGGTACTAATGTTCACAGACCCCTAGGCACCAGGGACAGGCGACCTCCCTGGGGAGAGCAGTACTCACCTCTGAGCTGCCAGTCATCTACACTCACCCGTGCATGCATCCACTCCCTTTGCAGTGTTTCTGACAGTGCCCACAACCCATGACAGGACACCTTTAGTGCTCACAGTATGTGGGGAGACAGGTGAGGTAACTGGTAGATGAGCCCCATTCCCACCATGCCAAATAAAGGTCTCGGCATTCGTTGGAGGAAAATAGCAAGATTGAGGATACCTGGGCTACATGCTAAGTGTTTGTCTTCGATGCCAGAAAGGTGTTCAGGGCAAGGATAACTAACGGTCATGAAATGGCTGAGGGGCCAGTCAGAGACGGCCTCAGTGGTGTGATGACAGGGAGGCTTGAGACTCAGAAGGGCTTCTTCAGTGCCTTAAGGAATAGAGCAAGAAGCCCAGTGAGGCCAGATGTGTACAAAGGGGATGGCGGGAACCTCTGTTGTCTTAGGGATGTGGGGCCCCAATCAGGTACCCTGTAAGCCTTTCTGAGCTGCCTCTTCCATCTGAGAAATTTCAGTGGACAGATAGCAGCCTCGGAACTGGACAGATTAGCACATGCCCGACATCCCAACACCTTGGGTTGGAGGCAAAGAGTGGTCAAGAGTTCAAGACCAGCCTCAGATATATGGCCAGTTTAAGAGGCCTGGGCTACATGGGACCCAAAAGCTAATCAAAGGCAGAACAAAAACAAACCAAAAACCAGGATGGGGCTGGTCGTAGTGGCACAGGCATTTAATCCCAGCCCTAGAGAGACAGGAGCTGGTGGATCTTTTGAGTTTGAGACCAGCCTGGTCGACAGAATTCAAGGACTGCCAAGGCTATTAAACAGAGAAACTCAGTCCTGAAAAAACAAAACACAGGCTGGGGAGAAAGGCATTTGGAAAGAGAATTGGGAAAGTCCTTTGAGTATTTCCAAACTGTGGGTGGGGTTAGTAACCAGCTAGGGGAAAATAGAGTAGTTTTGGGTAACTAGATTTTGTCATTTTGACCTCAGCCCTGGGCTCTGTGGATGCTCCACGCCCTCTGCCTTGTCCTCGGTGCTGACAGTCCAGGGAGTTGTCCGTGGTCCTGAAAAGGGAATATGGCCCGTCCTAGAACAGGGTGCTGTCCGTGGTTCTGTCTTTGGGAATTGTAAAGAATCCTATCTGGTCAGCTTTTTGAGCATGGCACTGCACAATCTGAGACTCATCCGAGGTTGGATGGTGCTCTCATCTCCATCTTCATGAGCCCTGCAGGAGTTTGTTACATAACATGCCTCTCACTTCTAAACATCAGCCTGCAGGGGAGGGCCAGTGTTTAATCTCATTTCAGAGGTGAAAGGACAGAAGCTTAAAAAACCAAAGAGACCCATGGACCACGTCTCTAGTCTTAGTTGCCCTGACTGTACTAGGGAAGTTGCTGGTAGAGTCTCAGGGAACAAGGGTAAAGCTTTCCACAATGGCACTTGCACAGTGACATTGGTCCTAAACATAGAAAACCGATACTGTTTCAAAGGGACGGCTTGGGGGTGGGTGTCTCAGGGGATCTCCCAAAAGCTGTGAGGTGGGGCCCAATCTTAAGTGTGTGTGGTAGGGGGGAGGTGTCAGGCTCTAAGATTGCACAGGAAAGGATCCCTGTGTCCTGGACCCCTCCTGTGTACTAGATCCTGTGCCAGGTGCGTGGTCACTCAGAAGCCCTCTTCCTTACAGCCACCCTAATGCAGACTGCCTAGCTTCCTTTCTCAGACATAGAAGCAGAAGCCAGGGGCTTTCCCAGGTTACTTACCTAGAAACTCTTGGGAAGACCTTGAGACAGAAAGCCACAAACTTAGACATCAAGACCAAAACGGACCCTGGATGTAACCCAGTCCAGATGGAAGGAGGGGTGTGACCTTCTAGGCTTGGCTGACTTGGGCCTGCTGTCCCGTATTTCCCCTGGCAGCACTCTCTCCTCACAGTGCCTAAGCTCTAGGGAGATAAGAAATTAATATTGTCACAGGCTAGGTGTCAAAGAGCCTATGGTTCAAATCCTGGATCTGCCTCAACTGTACGGCCCTCTGTAGGCACATTTCCTTACCTCCAGCAGAAGCATAGAGTTATCTGTAGCCTCCACAGTGGTTTAAGACAGGAAAAGATGGTGGATGGGGAAGAACTAGCTGGAAGGAACCACTCCCTAGGGTGGTCCAGTCAGCATTAGAAGCAGACAAAGGTCCCAAACCGCTGCCCCAAGCCACCACTTCCTCTTCCCAGACAGACTAGTAGCTGCAGCCTGGAAGGCACTTGGCATCCTTAGCTAAAAGGCATTGCTTTGAGGAGGCTGACCTGAGCCATGGAGCCAAGTGTCCCTGTGGGGACTGGTAGCTGAGCCAACCTTGGCTGCCCTACCTCCTCAGTTCCCCCAATGGCTCTAAGCTTAATAAGCCCTGTAGGCTGCTGTCAAGCCTAATTAGGCTGTCCTTGGCCATCCTGTCTCCAGGGTCCTGTTGTGGCCATCTGAGGCCCTGGACATGACCGTGACCAGTGCCCTTGGCAGCCATTTGGGTGTCTTGAGTGGAGGTAGCTGCCTGCTCTCATCCATGGCTTAGAAGATCTGACTCCCTGACTTAGCTCCTGGACCCCAAGGTATGTCTGTCCCCTCCTCCAACACCCCATTCTGGCCCCAAAGCCTAGTGCTATAGCAAATGGGGAAGGAAAAGGGAGCATGACAGTGGAATAACAGAGAGAATGGGTAAGGGGAGGAGAAGGATGACAGGGACTTAGCATACAGGCAGCTTCCATCATTGAGACTGGGGTTGCTTACCGGGCCAAACTGCCTCACCCCTCCCTGAGAGCCTTCAGTAGCTGTGTGGTCAGCAGGACCGTCCAGGGAGTGGGCATAGCTGGTGGTCCAATGGGGGATTTAGTGTGGGATGTGGGACTGGACTCATGGTGTAGTGCATGTTTTGGCATGCTGTCCATGCCAAAGATAGAACCTGGGGCCTTGACTGCATTCTCAGCAGCACAGACCAGCAGAAGGAAGTGGGGAGGAGATTGAAGAAGGTGGGAGACACTGGTATTCTGTGTGGAACTGTCTTGAGCCCAGACTTGGCCAGCTCTTAGATGCATCGATCGTGATCGGTTCGTTATCTTTGCATTTCACTGTATTGTTCATGTGCTTCCCATCTACCCAAGTGCAAGGGCAGCTGAAGTCATGGCTCGTCCTGCTGAGCAGCATTCCTGGCTGTTTACACCCCTCACTCATCCTTCTGGTGGGCACACGGACTCCTCCATGACCACGCTTCCCGCCAACCTCCTTAGGATGCACGCTAGGCTTTGGGTGGAGGAAATTCTGTGATCGTAAACACTGCCAAATTGCCCCACGAGGTAATTATGCCACTTTGCACTCCTGTGAGTGATATATCCGAGTTCCCACATCCTCTCAGCTCCTCGCCATCAGTTGATTTAACACTCTTTAATTTTGCCAATCTGTTGGGAGAAAAATACCTCCTTTTTATTCGCATCGCCAACTATTAGAGAAGTCGAACTCCTCATTAGGTGTTGAGTGGCCATCAGACTGCTGCAAAATGCCTGCTCATGCACTTTGCCTGTTTTTGTTGTTGTTTTGGTGTTTTTGGCTTTTAATGGGTCACTTATCTTTTTCCTATTAATTTGGGAAAGAAGTCCGAATGAGTGGATGTGAGTCTCAGCGTTTGTCACAGGCATTCCCGTTCCCCCCACCCCCGAATGTCACTTGTCACTGAACTTTGTGGTGTCTTCATTCAGAAGTGTGACATAGTGGTGCTGTGACACAGAGCCCCTCCCCTTAGTTGACTTCTCTGCATCTTGTTGAAGAGGCCTTCCCACCCGAGGTCACTTTTCGTCCCTTTCCAATAACCCCAAGCTTCTGGTTCCTGTTTATTTTCATAACTTTGTCCTTGGGGTCTGTGTTGTTTTGTTGCTTGCTTTATTTTGGTATTGTGAGAGAGCAGTGTGTAGCCCAGGCGGCCTCAACTCTCTGTGTAGTTAAGGATGACCTTGGACTCTTCGCCCTCCTGCTTCACCTCCCAGTGCTGGGATTACAAGCATGCATCACCACACCCAGTTTATTCCATGCTGGAGACAGCGTTCAGGGCCTGACGTGTGCTAGACAAGGTCTGTGCCAACAGAGCTGCATCTCCGGCCCCGTATTTAGATCTGTCTTCTGTCGCTGCATGTGGTGTGAAGCGGGATTTGGCTTGTTTTCCTTAGGCTGGCCTGTGGTCTCAGCAGTGCTTATCGACTACTCGGTTCCTTGTGCTCATGTGGAGTAACATCTCTGTTGTACACTCAAGTGCCGCATGTTTACAGATGGATTGATGGGAATTCTGCCGTCTCATTGAGCTCTTGGTCTAATCCAGTCCAATGTGTAATTGCTAAATCTCACTGTTTCTTCAACAAGACACATTGGCATTTGTGGCAGAGCAATTCTACATGCTTATACAGGTTCCTGACCCTCCCTGAACCCAACCATTGTGTTCTGTGTTAGTAGCAACCCTTGCAGGCATTTCCAGGGCTGCAAAGGAGGCAGCTCACCTTGAGTAAGGACCACCACAGTGCTGCCCATAGTAGTTTGGTGTCCTCCAGGCTGAGCCCCCTTCTCTTCCTGGTCCTCCTATCCTGTGTTCTGTCCATTTGCCCTAAACAGGGTTGGAATCTTCAGCATGGCACTGTCAGGCACCTCTGCTGCAGGCGGCCCATCCACCCTGGAAGTGTTGAGCTTATCCTGAGTGGATGTCAGCCTTGGTGTGACTCCCTTCCTCCTGAATCTGGAAGCCCACAGAATACCAGGCCTTCCTCCTTGAAGTGTCCTTCATTGCTGTGAGGAGCAGACACATTCCTCACATCTTCCCTTTCCTCTCTAGACTTTCAGACTCAATAATCCCAACTTCCTCTGATGTCCATCAAAGTCTTGGCTGCCGAGGCAGCAAGCGTGGCATGTTTGAGTTGGAGCTGAACACACTGGCTTCACATTCTTGTTCTTCTACTTATCAGCTGTGTGACTCTGGGGAGGCTGACTCACCTCTCTGTGCTCCTTGGTTCAGTGGCTTTGCTAGACCTACAGATGATAAGGAGCGCGATGTGGGTTGTGAACTGAGCCTGCTCCATATTAAGTGCTCTCTGTAACTTCAGCACTTGCCATTTTGGCGGTGAGCAATTTGTTCCTTTTTGTCCTCTCTTTTTAGAAGTTCTATTGTTTAAATTAGAAAAACAAATAAGAGCTCAGGGAAAGAGTAAATTATGGCAGAACTTTGATAAACCAAGGTTATTCTTTGCTAAAGGTAAACTGTGAATTTGACTCTGAACTTACCAGTAAACAAAGAAAATGGGAAACACGGATGATGTAGCATACATAATACTTGGTGCCCTTGAGAAGAAAGCAAGGCAACTAATTGTTTAGGTTGTGCAGACTGGCTGTGTCCTTGGAGCCATCATATAGTGACTGCACTCACAACGGGGCTGCTACAAGCCTGGTCCCCAAAAGGTCTGAGGTTCAGAGGAGTTGTTACTCTGGAGCCCTGAAGGCAGTGACAGTGAGTGAGTGAGAGACAGAGCCTCAGCCTTTGGTCTCCCAGTCTGATGGGAAAGGCAGCTGGGACCACATCTGTGTGGCAGAGTGGGCTCTGAGGTGAACTGCAGCAAGGGAAAGACCTCAAAGAGGGTTCTTATCCTCGGCTTTGGGGGCCAGGAGCAGCTTCCATCCCTGAAGATGGCGGGTCAGGTCATGAGATCTCCATCTGACCCAGCCTGGGGAAGCAGCATCAGTCAGTCCAAGGCCTGGAGCAGATGAAGGGAGCTTAGAGAGCCTTACTCAGTGGTGCATCCTGAGATGGGACAGTTGAGGTTTGGTGAAGATGGAGATGAGCCTAAAGTCACAGAGGAATGGAGCCTACAGGATCAAGGCTTGTCTCCTTGCAGCCTGTCCTCCCGCCCCCTGCCACCCTCCTGCTCTGGGCTCTGACTTGCTTCCTGCAGGGTCATTAACCACCTACGGCCTGCCACGTGGTGTCCCCCTATATTTAACTCCCACGCTGTGACTTACAGAGGCCCAGAATAGCAGCCCCAGGTGGGGGCTCATCTCTCTGCTCTCCCCTCTAGTCTCCCTAAAGTCAAGCTCCCAGCTCCCACCCCAGGGAGAACAGGCCTGGATCCCAAGGAGTACTGGCCACCCCTAAGAAAGACCAGTACAGCAAAGAAGAGAAGCCACCTGAGAATCTTCAACATGCCACGCCTCGACTGAACTAAACCCCAGTTTGGCCCAGACTGAACTTCAGTCCCTTTTCTTGTTGAGCCTTGACTTTGGTTCCAGACTGAGCCTTAGTCTCCTCTCTAGGTTGAACCTTGATCCTAGTTCTAACCTGAGCCCTGATCATTTTTCTTTTCTTTTTTTAGTTAACTTACTTCATGTGTAAGATTTGTATGTGCATGTTTTGCCTGTATGTATGCATGTGCATGACTAACATGGCTGGTGTGCACTGAGCTCAGAAGAGGGCATCAGATCCTCCAGAACTGGAGTTACAGATGATTGTGAGCCACATGAGGGCCCTAGGACCTGAACCTGGGCCCTCTGCAAGAGCAACAAGTGCTCTTAACCAGTGAGTCATCTCTTCAGCCTCCCCACTCACCCCGATCCTTTTCTCTTGTTTGACCCCTAATCACTGGTTCCTGCTTACAGTTGTGCCTGAAGGTTTTCCTAGCAAAGATCTGCCCCATATCCTAGCTTTGGCCTCAGTGATCTGGGATCAGTAGTGACCATGGATGAGAGACAAAGCCATTGGCCCACCTGCCCTGACTGTGAACTCCTCTGCATCCCCCGCGGGATGCCAGCACTGCCAAGCCTGCTCCTCCTAATTGGCCTCCTATCTAATTCCCTGAGCCATGTGATTGAGGCCGGCTGTGATATTTATAAAATCTGTGTCCTTCTCGATAAATCCAGCCATGGGGACCAGGTTCAGAGCCACTGTTTTCATCCTCTGAACCCAAGAACTTCAAACCACATCAGCCACAGAGGGCCCTCATCACAGTACACCTGTCACCCATTGAAGTCCCAGTGCCTGCATGTGGGCACCGCCCCCTCTCTGATGCCTTCTCAGACTCAGAAAGCTGTTTCAGAAACCTGCCTGAGTGGCAGGGGCAGCCTGAGGGTGACTCACCGTGGTCTCTGAGCACTGGCTGCTTTGTCCTGCACATGGAGCAGAACCCTCCCCCGCAATCTGCAGCACTGGGGGTGGGAAGCAGTGGGCGGGAGGGAGGGCTACTCAGGTGGCACATGTACTCAGCACGACCAGTGTCATTTGAGGCAGAGCCCTGGACTGTTGGTCCCAATATTTGACCTGTTTGAATTACCTAGAATTCTCAGTTACCAGCAGGCCTCCCTCCCCCAGGGAAGAACCCCTCCTCACATTCTGTTGGCACCCCCTCCTTTGCCTCTACTGACGATTGTGTTTTCCCGGTCATGGGCAGCTTTTGGGGTTGTTCTTTGATCGCGCCAACATCTTTCTCCCTGTATTTTCTGCCCTGCCACCAAAATGCTTTCCTTTGAAATGTTTGCCGCTGTGCCCTGTGCACCAGGTTCTGCTGTTGAGGAAGGAAAGTCCAACAGTCTCTGCTGTCACAGGACTTTGGTCCATAACTTTAGAGTACAGCTTGAGTTCCCTTATTTCCTTCCATGTTTTGTGGGGGAGACGACGACAGGATCTCACTATGTAGCTCTGGCTTTTCTACAACTACACACATGAGACTGGCTTCCAACTCAGAGATCTGCCCACCTCGACCTCTGCCTCCCAAATTCTGGGATTGAAGACTCATACCACCTGTGCCTGCTGAGCTCCTGTTTCTTATTTGCTGTGACCTTGGGCAAGTTGTTCAAACCTTCATTCTTGTTTGTCCTGTGGGTTACTGTGCAGAGGCTCTGAGGTCATGTGTGGGTCAGGAATGAGTACACACATAGTCACAACCATGTCTGTGTGGGTTGGAGGGTGCAGGCTGTGGTTGGCCTGGGAACCTGGAAGAGACAGACACCTACCTGGGGAAGGGGACTAGCCTACCCTCAGGTAAATGTACCTCTGGGAAAAGGGGCTAGCCTGCCCTCCGGCAGTTGTCCCTGTGGGAAGATGATATTGCACCAATAGGTGATCAGGTAGGCAGACACCAGGAAGACCCTCATGGAGCAGGGACTGCTGTCTGGGGTCTGCGATGGTGACAGAAACCTGTGCCCTTGTGTGCTGGGTACTGCCATGTGGGGTGAGGCTAGGTGCTGCCTTGCAGTGGATGTTCCAGAAGCTTTCTGAGTCTTGTCACAAGGGACCCTCCTCACTCCTGTACCACAGCCCATGACCTACTTAGAGGGCTGGGTTTGGAGGTGGGGCTAGGTGAGACGGACGGGAGGGCGGGGCTGGTAGCAATCTTCTGGCAGGTGCCAGCCCTAGGTGAAACTCAAGGCAACAAGGATAGGAATAAACCAGCAGACCAGATTCAATGAATCAGACTGGGAATGGCCAGCCTGACTGATGGACAAGAGGAGAAAAAGTTGGAACAATGGAAGGGACAGGGAACCTAGCTCAGGTGCCAGGGGCTGTCACCACGATAGCTATGCCATCAGAGTAAGTCCATCCTGGGAGGAGCAGGTCGTTTATTCTCTTTCCATTGAGATTCTTCATATCACAAGACTCTTAGTGTAGTGGAAGATAGAGACATAAGTTAAACGAACAATTAATTGCTCTAAATAAAATAAAGTGGGTGACATGGGTTCGGGGTCACTTGCCTAGACCTAGAGGGTACCCAGGAAACGACAAAGAGGCATCATTTGTAATAAGCCCTGAATGAAACATGTGTGTGCAGTCATGTGAGGGTTCCTGGCACTGACTGCTTGGTGGGATGCAGTCACATGAGGGACCCTGGCACTGCGTGCTTGGTGGGACACAGTCACATGAGGGACCCTGGCACTGCGTGCTTGGTGGGATGCAGTCACATGAGGGACCCTGGCACTG
>JAQHUG010000345.1:69359-100578 GCA_028555095.1 Dicrostonyx torquatus | reverse complement strand
GTGGGGACACGGTGAAAAGGCAGGACCGTGGGGACACGGTGAAAAGGCAGGACTGTGGGGACACGGTGAAAACACAACTATTGAGGAAACATTTGCTCTTGAGCCCACTGGAGTGAGTGGAGAACAGCATGTCCTGGTTTCTGACTCGAGCTGGTGGGAGGAGCAGATGATGTAGATGGGGGAATCTGTCCAGCATGCAGAGCAAGATACTGAGGAAGCAGTTAGGTGACCGGAGTTCAAAGGGCACAGTGGGTTGAGGACCAATGTGTAGAAGAGCTAGTTATAGGTGGTCTTGTACACTGGGATATCAGAAACGACGGAGTGTGTGGAGAAGCAACATTCATTCAGTTCCTGGACTCAGCTCAGACGGAAGGGGGAGAGGTAGGAGCACAGGAGGGAGGATGTCCAGAGACACTGCCACACCAGCAGCACCAAAGCCCTGGCCACCATGAAGAACCATCTTCCTCCCACACAACACGTCTCCAGAGAGCTAACCCGCGACTGCGTATTCCATGCATGGCCCACTGTGAATGCCCCGGAGTGTGTGGTGGTTCAGCCCCACGCACTTCTATCGTCATCGCTCAAATCACACCCTCATCCCCCGGTTGCCTCCTTGTCTGCCTTACCATCAGGGCTCAGCAGTGAGTAGGACTACTCACCCCTTGTTAAGCTCCTCCCTGTCTTAATGCAGCCGTGGAGCCAGCTCTTCTAGGGGCTGCAGATACATGCTTCATAAGAGTTGGTGAGGGATGTGAGATCCAGAGGGGCAGAGTGAGGAATGGCTGAATGGTTAGAGGTTCAGTCAGTGTGGGTGTGGTTTGCCATGAGCAGGGAAGAGGGATCTACAGAACATTCTGGATGAGGGAATGATGTATTCAGGTAACTTTTGCTTCTTGAGGAGTCAGGCTGGGTTCTGTCCCTGGCCTCATCCCCATGTAGCTCTCCCATGCTCGTGGGCTTCAAGATGAGGTATGGCAAGGCAGGGAGGGCCCATCCTGTGGCTGGTGGCTGGTAGCGGGTGGTGAAGCCATGGAAGCACCACCAAGCCCAGAGGGCTCCCCAAGGCAGCAGTGTCTCCTTCCTCTGAGTTTCCATGAAGGCAATGAGGCTTATATTAATGAGAGGCAATTATGGGCACCCGGATGGGCCTAAGTATAGCTCATTGAGAAAGGCGGCGCACAGCAGCCAGCTGCCTCCCCTGCAAGGCCACGGGTGCCTATTTTAAACCTCCCTACGGTGAAGCTCTGACACCCCTGGGCTCTGAGCTGCTGAGGGGCTGGCATGCGGCAAACCCAGAGCCCTGACTGAGAGACTCTGAGCAGACACTCAGACCATCCACACTCAAACCCTTGCTGTTTTAGAGAGAAGAGGTCAGTTTGAGGTCACGGATTCGAATCCATTTTCAGCTGTATGCCAACACTTCGCTGTACTGGAAGCATCCTAGACCACAAGGCGTGGCCTGTCCACGGGAGCCCAGTGAACGGCGGGGAGGAGGGTGTGGAACGTCGGTGGTGCGGCTGACAACACAGCCAGCCCTCATCGTAATCTCATAACCTAGCTTCCTCCTGGTGCCACTGAGAAGGAAACAGGCTCAGGGAGCTGGTTTAGTCAACGCCAGTGCCCCATTGTGAGGTGGCCTTCCTCAGAGAAACTGATGTGAAATAATGTCAGGGTCCACAGGAAACTGATGGCCGGGTGGTGTGGGTGTTCTCTGGGAGTCTCTAGGAAGGTTCTGGAAGAGGCCAGCCCACAGAATCAGGTCGAGGGAGGGGTTGGACTTCAGGGCAATCCCAGTCAAGGCTCTGTTGATCCCACAGGGAGTGCTGAGTAAGACCCTGGAGGGGTGTCTGGAACAGAGACAAGGGCATCGCGGTGGGGACCAGTTGTTAGATTCAGGCTGCCCCTGGGGACAGAGTGGAGCCCTGCAAGGATTTCCATCTGACTTAGAGCGATTTGTAGTGAGAACCTGGCTGTGAACTATCAGCAGCTGGTGCTCTTGGCAGCTGGAGCTGAAGCAGTCAGTGCAGAAGGACATGGGGCCACCAGAACACAGCATGGCCACAGTGAGAAGCCAGGCATGGTGGTGAGTGCTTGTGATCCCAGCAATCATTCCTCTGCTCGGGTGGGGAGAACCTGGCCTGTCTTCCGGGAAGTCATGAGCACTAGCAAGCCGCCATGCTGGGGGAGGAAGACCAGAGCTAGCAAAGCATGACCAGAGCTGGAAAGGAGGAAACCTCACCAAAAACACAGGAGAGAAGCCGGGCGGTGGTGGCGCACACCTTTAACCCAGCACTTGGAAGACAGAGGCAGGTGGATCTCTGAGTTCGAGGCCAGCCTAGTCTACAGAGTGGCAGGACAGCCAGAGCTGTTAGACAGAGAAACCCTGTCTCTGAGGGGAAAAAAAACAACCTAGGAGACCTGGGTTTGATTCCCAGAACCCACATAGTGGCTCAAAACCGCTTGTAGCTCCGGAGGATCTAATGCCCTCTTCTGGGCTCCTTGGGCACCAGGCATGCACATGGTACACAGACATACATACAGCGAAAACACTCGAATACATAAAATATAAGTAAATAGGTCTCAAAAAAACAAAAAACAAAAAACCAACCACAGAATGGGAGATCATATTTGCAAGCCGCATATCCGATAAGGGCTTAAAGCCTAGAATGCACAAGACTGACAAACAGCCCAGTGATACTCAGAGAACGTCAGTAGACATTTCTGCAAAGAAAGCAGAGGAACAGCTCAGTCACCGTGACAGATGCTCGTCATCACTGTGTGTGAGGGAAATGCATCTCAAAGCCACAGTGAGAAGCAGGCATAGTGGTGTGTGCTTGAGCTCCCAGCACTCAAGAGCCTAGGATAGGAGGGAAGTGAGACCGAGGCCAACCTGGGCTACATCTGACCTCTAGAGGTTGCCCTCCCTGGTTCACAGCTGGCCATGGTGGTGACCTCTATTTCTTCTGACTCTCCCCAGGATCAGGTTGCACTGATCCTCTCATCATCGCAGATCCTTAACTTCATCGTGTCAGCAGAGGACGTGGGTGTGTTTAGGAGCCCACCATACTTGGCTTCAGGGATAGCCTGGGTGCCTCTGTACCCCAAGTACAGGCCAGATCAAGCCTTGGGGCTCCTCTGAGCAGGACTCATGGAGCCTAGGGCCCAGAAACGTGGCTGATCTCCATGATATGGCCAAGAAGAGGTCCAGAAATGGAGAGGGATGTGGCTAAGTTTAGGACTGGTGTTTTCAGGATGGTCTTGGGAATCTGCTAGTCCAACTGCCCCATTTTACAGATGGGCAAAGTGAGTCACAGTGACTCCATCCATTGGCCACTCTCCTGTGAGGCTTTGCCCTGTCCCCCATGGGTCTCTGAGTGCTCTGTTCTAGGCCACCACTGTATCATCCTCGATAGCAAGGATGGGTGGGCCTGTGGGCTCGTTGGCCTCTCTGATGTCAGTGGCTCCAGCATCCAGCCCAGAGGTCACAGTCATTAGACATCTAGGGAGGGACAAAGAGTTTACAAGGGCATGAAGATCCCTCTGCTAAAGTAGGTCTGGACAGCACTGTCCTTGGTCACAGGTAAGGTAGGCCCTGAGGAGACCAGAGGAAATCCTCACAGACCCTCAGAGTCCCTGTCTAGATAACTCACACCTGCTTCCAAGGCATTGTGGGATACTCCCTAGAAACCCTCCTTAGGCTTAAGGGGTGGCTGTTGGGGATGGGGTGGATGGCGCTTTGGATGGGTGTGCATGTGTGTGGCACCTCATGGTGAGGCAATCGAGGACTTGAAGAACATGGGAGTAGGTAGCTCCTCGCCCACATCCCGCTGTGGAAATGGGAGGAGTTCAAGAACTCAGGGTCAGAACTTGGCTTTCCAGGTTCCCATGAACATCTCTGTTCAGCTCTTGAGAGGAGAGTGTGCTTTGCTTAACATTTGACTGGCCACCACTGTGGCCTTGAGCACATGGAGAGCGAGCCCTGCTCTGCTGTCCCCTCTGGTTGAAGACCCCTGTCCAGTGTTGATGCGTGTACAGCAGCAGTCACACGGAGGACAACGAGCAGAGGGCACAGGCCTCGATGTCAGCTCTTGTCCTTGGCCCTGTGATGGCAAGGGCAGACTTCCTGCCTTCAGCCACCCTCAGGCCCACCTCGTCCTGCTCCCTGCCCTATCCAGTCCAGTCCAGTTGACCAGCTGACGACTCTTTGTCTTTTCTCTCCAGGACAGCTGCTGCCTGGGACAGGTGACCCGGGCACCCCACTAGGGCAACGGCCCCTGCCCCACGGGCTGGGATCATGAAAGGCCTCGGTGACAGCCGCCCCCGCCATCTCTCTGACAGCCTGGACCCACCCCACGAGCCCCTCTTTGCCGGGCCTGACCGCAATCCCTATCTGCTGTCGCCGACAGAGGCCTTTGCCCGGGAAGCCCGCTTCCCTGGGCAAAACACACTGCCTGGAGATGGCCTCTTCCCACTCAACAACCAGCTGCCTCCACCAAGCAGCACCTTTCCCCGAATCCACTACAACTCTCACTTTGAGGTGCCTGAGGAAAGCCCGTTCCCTAGCCATGCCCAGGCTACTAAGATCAACCGACTGCCTGCCAACCTCCTGGACCAGTTTGAGAAACAGCTGCCTATCCATCGGGATGGTTTCAGCACCCTTCAGTTCCCCCGGGGTGAGGCCAAGGCCCGGGGTGAGAGTCCTGGCCGCATTCGCCACCTGGTCCACTCTGTCCAGAGGCTTTTCTTCACTAAGGCACCCTCGATGGAGGGCACCACCGGAAAGGTGGGTGGCAATGGCAACAAGAAAGGTGGCCTGGAGGACGGGAAGGGCCGGAGGGCCAAAAGCAAGGAGCGGGCCAAGGCTGGGGAGCCCAAACGGAGAAGCCGCTCCAACATCTCAGGCTGGTGGAGTTCAGACGACAACTTGGACGGTGAGGGCGGTGCCTTCCGCAGTGGCCCTGCCTCAGGCCTGATGACTCTAGGCCGCCAGCCGGAACGTACCCAGCCCCGTTACTTCATGCACGCCTACAACACCATCAGTGGACACATGCTCAAAACCACCAAGAACACTGCCACCGAGCTGACCGCCCCTCCTCCCCCGCCTGTTCCCCCTGCCACCTGTCCCAGCCTCGGAGTGGGCACTGACACCAACTATGTCAAACGTGGCTCCTGGTCCACTCTAACCCTCAGCCATGCCCATGAGGTCTGCCAGAAGACCTCAGCCACCTTGGATAAGAGCCTACTAAAGTCCAAGTCTTGCCACCAGGGTCTGGCCTACCATTACCTGCAGGTAGGGTGAGGGTGGGGAAGGTAGGGTGAGGGTGGGGAAGGTAGGGTGAGGGTGGGGCAGGCAGGGGAAAGATGGGGCAGGGTGGCTGTGATTTGGAGTCCTAGCTGGAGCCCGATTCACTGGTGAGGTTGCTTCATGCTGTGCACTGCTTTGCTCGGCTGTGAGGTCGGAGGTTGGAGGGACCTGTTAATGAGAGTCCCCTGTGCTCGCATGTTCTCAACAGGCATATTAAGTAGGCCCTTGGGAGCCCGGCCCCGAAGAGACTGAAGTATGCCCTGCCCTTTAGGTGACTGATCTAGAAGCTATACCATTACACACACACACACACACACACACACAATCAACACACGGCATTCTAATGGTTAGCTTCCTGCTACTCCCATGAGACTGGATTCTTCTTGATGACACAGGCCACATCTGATGCACCCATATGGTCCCCAATGCCCAGGACAGAGTCTGGCAGGGAGGAAGTGCTCAGAAAGGGTTGGTGGGCAAGTGGGTAATAAAGCCACATAGCTAGAAATAAGTACGCCACAGTCCTGAGGACCAGGAACAGATGGGGGTCAATGTGAGTGATGGGCAGCCTAGGGCCACCAGCCCAGAGGCCTGACACCTGGGGGTGGGCGAGTCTTTCCCTTTTCACATAAGGGAATGTACTGAGGAGCTCATGCGTGAAACCTCATGGCCCGAGAGCAGCCAAAGGCTTGACTTTGGCATTGCTGTTCCATGGTGGGGTGGGGCAGGGTTCTGCATGGCAGGGTGCATAAACAGAGCCCAGTGGTAGATGTGACAGATACAGATCACATGTGGAGGGGGCTGCTCTTATAAGTAGTGAGCACTTTGTCCCCAGGGTGTGCAAGCACAGACCTGGCTGGCATGAAGAAGTCACATCAAATGCATTATGAAAAGATGAACTCCAAGGTGTGACAAGGCCCAAGTTCTTGTCATTCTATATAAAACTCCAGGGACAGTGAGACTATGGGGGAGGAGTATGGCTTTGCAGCTTGAGGAAATTGAAATCTAGGCAGCCTTTTAAACATATGTAGGGGGTTTGTGGCTGTCAGTCTGCTTCTTTAGTTCATACATTTAAGGGAAGTGTATTACACCACAAGGTGTAATTGGGTCCAATGTGGGAAATGCTTCCAAGACACAAGGAGAGGACTCTGGGCCTGGGGCTTGTGTTGCCTTCTGGTTGAGAGTGAGCAGATGGGTTGGCCACAAGTTCTGAGCAGGGATGCTCAAGGTGCCATTCTCCAGGGATAAGGTGAATGCGGGGTGGGCCAGCTAGTGATTTAGGAAGGAGAATTCATAGGTCCTGGTGACTAGCTGACTAGCTGGGGTTTGTGGGAAGGCTGAGAGAACCCCTGGGAAGTGGTCAAGGGTATAGGGAGGGTGTGGTACCATCGGGTCATGCTGATCAGGGAGTGTGCATTTGAATCCCCGGTGAAGGGCCTGCTGTGTGCAGAAACCTGTGAACCCTGTGTGTGGTGGCAGTCTTCTGAATGTGTATGTCCAAGTGCAGTGGTTGCTGGTGTGAGTGTGAGCAGGGGTATGTGATGTCAGTCATCTCTAGGTGCACATTGGAGGGGGTGTGTCCTTGAGGAGGTGTGAAACCTGCTGGGAGTGTTCGCTGAGGAACCCAGAGACCAGGCCATGCAAGTACCTGCTGAATGTGTTAGATGCATACGTAGGACAAGGCTTGAGCTTCTGAAACATTTAAATGCCCAGATGTACCCAAAGTGACCATGTAGCCAACAGTGTGAGTCAAGGAGTGTATGGAGACTGCACACCCCATCCCAGAGCAGCTGACAGTGATGGCCATGGAACAGCAGTGGAGTCCCCGCAAAGCCACTGGGAACAGAGTGACCAGAGATGCCCTGCAAGCTGTGAACTGCACTTACCTTTATCACAGCCCTGTTCTGTGGATGGGGGTTTCTCACCGGAAACAGCCATTTTCCAGTTTACCGCTAGCAGGCTCTCTACCTCAGTTTCCCCATCTAGAAGAAAGAATGTTGATTGACTTCACACTTGTGTTGCTGTCCTAGGGTCTCTGACTCCAGGTCTTGGGGTCTCTCTCTGTGGGTGACTTCCCTCCACTGGGTTTAGTGTTCTCTCTCACCATAGGTTCCTATTCCATCCCTTGGAGTGGCACAAATGAAGAGATGGGACTCAAGGGGTGCCCAGTAAGCATAGCTGCCGTGAGGGCATTGCGATCTCTGGGGTGGGGCAAACCCAGTTTGAAATGAAAGCGGAACGGACTTGCTTAAGGCCAGGCAGCGTCTAGAGCCCAGGTAGTCTTCCTGGTTCAGGCCTTCCTGATGCTGGGTGATCAAGGACTAGAAAGCTAGCACAGGTTCAAGTTGCCAAAGTGGAACCGGGTCCATGAGGACCCATTTTCTGAGTGACGGGCTGGAAGCGAGACTGACCGCTACATTCCCTCTGAGTCCTGTCCCTGGATATTCCAGGTGCCCGGCGGGGGTGGAGAGTGGAGCACCGCGCTGCTGTCCCCTCGAGAGGTGGAGAGCTCAGCGGAGGGGCCCATCCCGTGTCGGCGCATGCGCAGTGGCAGCTACATTAAGGCCATGGGCGATGAAGACAGTGATGAGTCTGGGGGTGGTAGCCCCAAGCCTTCACCCAAGACTGCAGCTCGGCGGCAGAGCTACCTGAGGGCCACTCAGCAGTCTCTGGGAGAGCAGAGCAACCCCCGCAGGTGAGCCGCAACCGTTTCTGGAGTCTAGAACAATAGCCCTGATGAAGCCATGCCCCTTCGCGTATGCCACGCCCCTTGGGAACCTGAGCCATCCCCTTAGTGGGAACCCTGGCCTGACAATATTTCCCTGAAGAAGGCCTCAGAACTTGAAAGCTGATCTCAGACCAGCTGTGTCCCCTAGGCGAACCTCACACTTGTACACGGTGTCTCTTGGAGTCTGGCCTTCCCCCTCTTTTGCCACCCTAGGAGAACCCAACCCTGCAGATGGATTCTGCGCTCAGCCCCAGGTCCAGATGAACACCTCCCCTGTAAGGGCTTCTTCGTGCTTAGGCTGGCCCTGCTTGCTAACACTTGTTCCCAAACAGTCTCATCTCCAGTTAAGCCCTGCCCATAGTCAGAACTGGGGTGATTGGTTCAGGTGAAGTCTGCCATAGGAACCATGGTGAATATGAGGTGGCCTCTCACCAGGAGCTCTCTACAGAAAGCTGGAGTCTAGCCAAGCCCATGTCAGGACCCCAAACTGACCAAGGCTATGTATTGTTTCTAGAATACAGCAGGGTGAGATAATGTGAGAAAGACTGACAGACTGGGCCTGCAGGGTAGGTGGCAGGTCCTTATCTGGATATCATAGTGGTGCTGAAACCTTTTGCCCATTTATAGGTAGATACCAAGGCTAAGGGCCTCTACCCACCTTTGTCTAGTCTCTGAAATTGCCGCAGATTTTCAGTTTTGTAGACTTGTACTAGGCAGCCTAGCTGCTAGTTTAAAATAGACAAATGCAGGCACGTTCTGCCACCTTGAGGCCACAATGGGCATAACACGTAAGGGCCGCCTGCTTGCCACAAATTTTACTAGGTCTCCCAAAGGTGGGGGTTCTCCCTTTGCTTGGAGCCCCACCCCCACCCCTTTGCCCAGGCTGGTGGTGCTTCCACTTCCCCCTGCCACTGAATGATCTTGGATAGTCTTCTCCCTTCTGGCCTCGGTTCCCCAGGCTAAACAATGGATGGGCTGAGCCTTGTCCCCCTCTGTCACCCAGGAGTCTGGACCGTTTGGATTCAGTGGACATGCTGCTGCCTTCCAAGTGCCCCAGCTGGGAAGAGGACTACAACCCCATCAGTGACAGCCTCAATGACTCCAGCTGTATCAGCCAGGTAGAGGTGACTAAGAGATCAGGCGGCTTGGTGTATTGCTCACCTCTATCTGTGTTCAGCTTCCTCCTCCTTGTCCCAGGCTTGGCTCAAATGTCCCCTGCTCAGAGAGGCCTCTCTTGGTCACCCTGCATACAGTAGTCCTCTATGCTGTCCACAGACCCTGATTTCCAGTGTCATTGCCTGGAATCATCTTAGTTTACTAACTTATATGTCATTCTGCCTCTTGAGACCAGGGGTCTCTCTCTCTCTCTTTTTTTTTTTGTTTTTGTTTGTTTGTTTGTTTTTTGAGACAGGGTTTCTCTGTAGCTTTGTAGCCTGTCCTGGAACTAGCTCTTGTAGACCAGGCTGGTCTCGAACTCACAGAGATCCGCCTGCCTCTGCCTCTCGAGTGCTGGGATTAAAGGTGTGCACCACCACTGCCCGGCTGACCAGGGGGTCTCTTTACATACTGTCTTGTTCCCTCTAGGTTCCCATCACCTTGCCCAGCACTCAGCCAGGCAGAGGCTTACTGTGTGCTTTCTTAGTAGGCATGTCATGCCCTGGCTCACCCATCTTACCTGCTCTCTCCCGGTCTCCCTGTGTCTGCCCCTCCCATTTCTCTCTCTCCCTCTCTCCCCTTTTCCCTCTTCCCTCCTTCCCCTGCATCGCTGCCTTTATCCCCTCATTCACTACGTTTTCCCTAGCTCTCCTTGTGTCTCCTCCTCCGTAGTTCCATTTTTCACATATTCTTTCTTCATCCTTGCCTGCCCAGGTACCCAGAAAACCTTTACCCTTAGTTATACAGAAAGATAACCGAATCTGCCATATTGGGGGTTCCCACAGACTTCACCCACTGTTCCATGTCCAGCCCAAGTTCTCTTCTAATTCAGGACTTTTTCCTTCCCCCAAACTTCACCCCTAAAACATTGAATGTCATAAGCGGCATAGGTAGCCACAGTTACATACAGCCCAGAAAAAGAAGGGCCTGGGTATTGTCTCTGATCTGTGCCCTGGCTGAGCTGCCTACCCAGGTGAAAAGTGACAGACAATGCACCCATGGTACCAGGAAGAGCAGAGAGTGCACATCCTCAGTAACGCCAGCCCCAGAAGTGAGCTTCCCATCCCCAAGGAAGCCAAGCAAAACCTCTCTGAACCAGAATCCAGTTTGGGTGAGGAGGAGTCTGAGAAGCCCAGACCAGGCTTGGCCCTCCTGTAACCCACACCCTCTTTCTCCTGCAGGTTTTTGGACAGGCTTCCCTGATCCCCCAGCTGTTTGGCCATGATCAGCAGGTCAGTATGTTGCCACTCTCTCGTACCCCAAATCAGAGTGCAGAGTTGGGTCTTAGGCCTTCAGCTGAATGGTCCTGGCACCCACCCAGACCATAGGTCCAAGCAGAGCTGCTGTTAGAAAGGCGTCCCCAGTAAGGATGGAGTTGAGGTACACATTGGAGTCCTGACTCTCCACTCCCTGTACTGTCATCTCACTGTGGCTTAGTTTGTTCTGAAAACAGGGAATGCATGAGCTAGGCTCTACGGGCAGACAAGAAGTCACTGCAGGGCAATGGAGCTTCTCCCAAATGCCTTCTGCCTCCCCCTGAAGCCTGGGTCAGGCCAGGAAGATTTTAGTTTGGACAGGTTAGGGGCTGTGAGGCATTCTCTGCCAGGTCCCAAGTCCCCTAGTTTTCCCCTTTCCAGAGCTCCAGCAGGATGTGGGGGTGTTGAAGTGAATGTGAAGACTTTTAAAAATAATATATTTAACTTTATTTTTTATGGTTTAATTAACTTTATTTCATGTACATTGTTGTGAAGGTGTCAGATCCCCTGGAACTGCATCTTCAGACAGTTGTGAGCTGCCATGTGGGTGCTGGGAATTGAACCTGGGTCCTCTGGAAGAGCAGTTAGTGCTCTTAACCACTGAGCATCTCTCCAGCCCCTATTTAACTTTATTTTATGTGCATTGGTGTGAAGGTATTATATGAGATCCCCTGGAACTGGAGTTACAGATAGTTGTGAGCTGCCACGTGGGTGCTGGGAATGAACCCAGGTCCTCTGGAAGAACAGCCAGTGCTCTTAACCACTGGGACATCTCTCCAGCCCCCAGTGTGTTACTCTTTAAGGGGTGCCATGTAGGCCAGGCAATTCCTCTATCCTGTGACTTTCATAGGTGTATGGCAAGCATCTGGCATTAACATGCAAAGCCCCACGACAAAGCCTGTACACAGGAAGCATTCAGAGAGCCTCACACAGACTACTTGACAGCTCCTAACAGTTTGGGAGCATCTGACCAAACCGTTATGAACACTTGTTCATTCCACACAGTCACCTGAGTTATCGGGTGCATGTGACCAGCGACTCTGACCCTGCTCAGATGAGTTAGCTCATGTAATCTTGGTTTTGTTGTTTTGAGCAGGGTTTCATATCTCAGACTGGCCTTAACCTTCCGATGTAGCCCACCTACCCTTAAAATCCTTATCCTCCTGCCTCCACATCCCAAGGACTGAGATGAGCAGCTTCAGCCAGCTCTCATCTAGTCGTGCCTGCTTTCCAAGCATCTTCCATCAGGGCATAGCTCCAAAGTAAGACCTTGTTGCTCTGGGCAGTCAGAGGCTCTCAAAATATCTCAGTTTGCAATGCAGCTCTGAAAGATAACCAATGCTTTCATGTCCTCTGTAGGTATATCTGGGGTATGCCAGGTGGCCTGATTTTAACTTAGCAGACTATCCAAGAAAACTTCCTGCAGTGGTGGCCAAATGTCCTACAATCCATGTTTGTCCATGTGGCTTTTGACCCAGTGAAATATGACTACTATGGCTACCAAACTTTATTCAGCTCTAATTGATTTAAACCTAAATAGTCATATGTGGCTCATAGCTACCATATTGGAAAGCACAGATTCAGACCTTTTCAAGCATCTTAAATTGCATGATAGGCCATCTAGGCATTTGACCTAAAGGATCCACAGACCATTAATTACCCCAGCCGGTTCATTTCATGCAGACAAGGAGAGAACTTAGAGAGCAGAGGGCTGCTGGTAAGCCAGCCCAGATCCACCTTTCTTCCACAGGATACTCAGTCTACTGTGCCTCCTCCTCTAGCTGTGGGTCCCCCAGACTTCACCTGGTGTCCATCGGTGGCCAGCTGACTCTTTAGTTTATGCTGCATGGTCCCTAGCTACCAACATAGCTTGAAATTGGAGTCAATAAGCCCTACCAGAATCTTCAGAGTGTTATGTGTGGTGAGGCCCCTCTGTGCCACACCTCTAGCTTCCAATTTGCAGGATCCTGGATGATCATCTCTGGAGGGATGCTTAGGAACTGTGTAGAGGAAGCTGAAGTAAATTTGAGGTGGCAAATATACCCACAGCCATTCTCCACATTGTCCCGGCAGACATCAGTTATCCTCACTGCCACTGCCCTCATTCCGGTCTATCTTCTTCCACAAGCTACTGCACCAGCTCATCTCTAGCCTCTCTGCCTCCTCTCCAAACCTTCTCCCCATACCCCAGCATCCACTAGATTACTATTCCTTACATATGTAGCTGGAGTGCTGGCTCGGCTCTTCCCTCACCAGGTACCCTTGACAAAGACCTTCCTTTTACTAGCCCTTGAGGGTTTGTTTGGCTTTGGGTTTTTTGTTGTTGTTGCTGCTACTGTGTTTTTGCTTATAGAAATTAGTAGACCATACAGTGGTAAATATCCACCACACCTAATAAGACTCCCATTCCAACATTCAGGGCAGACATTACTAATGGATCGCAGCCTTCTTTCCTACTGAATTCAGGTGTAATCATAAACTCTTTCGGTAGACTAGTACAGACAACAAGATTTAATTTTGTTAACATCCTGTATAATATTCCAGCATTCTTCTCATTCTTGTAGATGAGAAAACCGAGGCCCACAAAGGTAGGGGGGCTGTTTATGTGTTACTTAGGAACCTGTCTGCACTGAGTGAGGTGGAAAGAGGAGAGACGGGCCAAAAAGGGTCAGGCAAGGAAAACCTCCATCCCTGAAGCTGAGTAGACAGCAAGGACTGGCAAAGCTGGCCTCTGATGCCTGCCTCTGTCTGGACAGGTCCGGGAGGCAGATCTAAGCGACCAGTACGAGGCAGCGTGTGAGTCGGCCTGCAGCGAAGCTGAGTCCACAGCTGCAGAGGCACTTGATTTGCCACTGCCTAGCTACTTCCGCTCGCGCAGCCACAGCTACCTGCGAGCCATCCAGGCAGGCTGCTCGCAGGAGGAGGACAGTGTCTCCCTGCAGTCCCTCTCCCCACCGCCCAGCACCGGCAGCCTCAGCAACAGCCGCACGCTTCCGAGTGAGTACAGCAATGCGGAAGGATTAGTATTTTGTTCCATTTTGTATTGTTTACAAGGAGAACATGGGAAGTGTTCAGGTGGGCAGCCTAGGGAGATGCTGGGGAGAAAGACATAGGTGACCACAGGGGGAAAAATGGTGGAGAACAAAGGTGGCCTTGAAGCTGGACTTACCGCTGACAAACTGAAGCCTAAACAGGTGGCGGAAACAGGCTGTCCAATGGGCATATGATGTAGAGGTCTGGAACTCTGGGATCCCTGACTGCTTTCTGCATAGAGCAGCCTCCTGCTGGTAGGTGAGGTTTACTAAAAGGGAAAGACCACTTGGGATTAGCTGTGCAGACAGAGCTATAGGGAAGGCAGGCACCTTCAAGGAAGGCAAGAAGAGCATAAGGAAGGGTTAAATCTGCTTCCAGCCTTCCCAGGGTGTGAGTTCATCTCTCATATTCACAGTCAGGATAGCCTGGCCTTCCTCAAATTGTTTAGACTTCTCTAAAGATTAGAAAATAGGAAGTCAGACCAAGGGGAAGTACAGTACAAAGTCTGGGATAGTTGAGACGACCTTCAGTGTACTCTTCTAGCCCTTCCTCCTAGACCCCATTTCCCCATCTCTAAGGCAGACCCTAGAGAGTCCTGGGGTACTGAAGACTGTGTAGGAAGCACCTGCCATACTCTCACCATACACAGACCCTAACTAAACACCATCTACTGGGGTGTGACAGGTAATACTGTCACAGCTGCTTCTCAGCCTCAACTCTGACCCTGTGTGATAGTCAGGGCAGTGGGGTTGAACTGAGTAAGAAAGGATGGCTACTTCAAGTGCTCAGCTGCTGTGTGCTGTCACTAAGTGTACCCGAGGCCCACCGATGTACACAGTAACCAACCTGGCCTTCTCAGGTATCAGAGCAGAAACAGTAGTCCCTCTTCACCTCCCATATCCTCCGCAGATTCCCATCCCACCTACTGGGTATCCAACAGCAGATCCCTAAACTCTGGTCACTTTTACTACTGTAGGAAGAGGCTTGTTTTTAGATATTAGGGATCCAGTCTAGTCTACTCTCAGAACTTCAGACCAGTTTGCCCCAATCTCATGCAGCTACACCAGGCTCCTGCCATAGCTGGAAAACCCTGGTGGGGAGCTAGGTGTCGTGGTTGGTGTCTTCTCTGGATCTTGCTCACTGTTGTTGTTGCTGGTTCTGCTGCTTCTGGGACTCTGAACAACTAAAGCCATAGTCTGATCTTTTGTCCTGTCTGGAAGGGACTTCCTGGTACCTTCTTTCTTTGGCATAAGCAATGCTGCTTCCTTCTTCCCTCAGCTTCTCCATTTGGTGGTCCTTCATCTCCACTTAGCCATTTTGCTGGGCAGTTTGTCCTAGGACAGAGTCCTGTAAAGACAGCTGCAGCCCCACCCCCCACCCCATGACATTTAACCCATTGGCAAAGCAGCACAGTTGCCTGTTGGAGCATGGAGTATGGGAATGCCCCACTAGTGCTTTCCTTCCAGACCTGCTGTCATGCAGGCGGACCAGCTTCCCACTTTAGAAGTCCCCCAGCTGGAGTGGAGGCTGCTATTCTATGGCTTTGGGATTCTTGGACTTGGAATCCAGGGAGCTCTACCTGACTGTCCCAGAACTCTGCTGCAGTTCCATGGGAGTCTCAAGTAAGGATCATATTCTCTACATTCTCATGCGCCTTGAGAAGTTCTTAATGAATGAGATGGGCTTGGAAGAACACACAGCGTCTACAGAAGTTCACTGCAAATAAACCCTCACTCACCAGTTTTCCTCCAACCCCCATTACTCATGAGTGAATGGATCAAAGACGCGTGAGAGCTGTACACCCCAGAACCAGGTGGGCCCCTCGGTGGCTTAGCTCTTGCTTCTGTAACACTCTACAACAAACACAACAATAGACATTCCCAAGTTTGTCAGGCTCTCATTCTTCTCCTGAGATCAGTGGTCTAGCCAGGATGTGTTCATCTCATGAAGGGGGCAGAAGGCAAGAGAGCAAGCCTAACTAACAACACAAGCACATTCAAGGCCCAACATAAGAAACATCTATTGGCTAAAGCAAGTTGCATAACTGAGCTCTCAGTCTAGGGTGAGGACCCCTCACTACTGTAGAGAAGACCGTGTCCCTATGGCAAAGGGTGTGAACATAGAGGGGTGAAGGATTGTGGTAATAATTCAGTCTCTATTCCTCGCGTGAATTCATGCCTCTCTCATGGAAAGCACATCTTACCCAAGGTCTCCCAAATGCTTCACACAGCCACAGTGTGGAAATCTGTGATTTGTGCCAGATCTAAACCTAGACCTGTGATCTAAACACCCATGTTACCCTCCTTGTAGCACAACACCCTCTTCCCCAATGAAAACTTGACTTAGCAAAATAAGGACAGGCTAACTGCCACTCGTACTCTGTTCAGAAAGGAGAGACAGGGATTCAGAGACGTACTGACTCAGGGTGATTCTGAAATCCTTCTGGTCAACCTGATGGCACATACTTTGAGATAGGTGAATATGCCTGAAGATTTCCTACATTGAGAATATGAACGCTGGGCTTCAGCCTGCTTCCTCCCTAGGAACAATAGGAAGGTGCATCTACTTTAGCTGAAGCTGATTGGCCTAGCCCAAACACACTTAATTTAATTAATTCAATTTAATTTCATGTAACTGTTTGTGACATAGTCATATCCACAGCCATATTTGAGTTAGGCCTCTATTATTCTTACTTTGGTCACACCAAGCTTCTGTCGGACCCCCCCCCACTGAGCTTTCTGATGACTCTTGACCACCCGAGATTTTTTTTTTTGTGTGTGTGTGTGTGTCTGCTTTTCTGTATATGTACATGCATGCAGGTGACTATAAAGGCCAGAAGAATATGTGAGTATGTCAGATCCATTGGAACTGGAGTTACAGCCAGCTGTGAGCTACCCAATGTGGACACTAGGAACCAAACCCCATCCTCTATAAGAATAGCAAGTGCTTCTTTTTTCTTTTTCTTACTTTTTTTTTTTTAGACAGGGTTTTTACTATGTAACCCTGGCTAGCCTGAAACTCTCTATAGAGAGTAGACTAGCCTTGAACTCACAGAGATCAGCCTGCCTCTGCCTCTGAGTGCTAAGATTAAAGGCCTGCACCACTGCCCCCAGCCTGTGTGGTATTTTAACAGGCAGTGACTTTGGTTTGATCTTTATCCCAGGCTATATCTTAATTTGAGAATGATCTACTGGCTGGTGGCTGAAGTTGACAGATTTATTTTCCATCTCAGCAAGTTCTAGGCTCTTCCTATTTCCCCTAAGTATCCCTGACAGATTGGCTGTTTCTTTTGTGAGGTCTTCTCTCTTTTAAGTCCTCATCGAAAGGAGCCAGCTCTTGCCCAAGTATATCTGCTCACTCAAGTCATGATAGGTAAATTTCACGGAGAGGTCTGACGCACACAGAACCCAGGGATCTTTTTCAAGCCTCCTCTGAGAGTTTGCTCGTTATTTCCTCACTGCTTGGTCCTGGAGCCGATGTGCTAGATGTTGGTTATTACTGCAGTCACACTCTCTGCTTTGTGTACCACCTCAGTGCTGCTGCAGAACAAACAGTGGGGAACAACAGTACCAATGATTCATGAGCTTGCAGGTCAGCAGGCTTGGCTCCCTGTGTCCTAAACCCTGGGCCCAAAGGCTGTTCAGGAGTCAGTGTCCCAACCAGACCATGTTCTTCCCATGGAGGTGATGGAAGAATAGGAAGACAACCTCATTTTGTAACACATTCAAGTCTCTTGGTTTCACATCTAAAAATAACCAGTTGATCAAAGCAAGTCATTAATCCAAAGCTGATGCCACAGAGCTTTTGTGAGCTATAGCTAAGGGCATGATTACAAAGAAGAACTGAGCTATCTCAGTATCTCCATCCATCTATCCATTTATCTATCTAGTATGACAATGGGTTTGGAAGGAGGGTAGCTCAGTTGACAAAGTGCCAGCAGTGTGAGCATGCGGACCTAAGTTGATCACCACTACCATGGGGGAGGGGAAGCCAGGTGTGGTAATATGCCTATCTTAGTATTTTACTGCTGTGTCAAGACACCACGACCAAAGCGACTCTTTTTTTTTTTCGTGACGCGGGGGAGCTTGACAGGGTTGGTTTCTTTGTATAGCCCTGACTGTCCTGGAACTCACGAACTAACTAACTCAGAGATCTGCCTGCCTCTCTCTGCCTCCCAAGTGCAGGCATTTAAGGTGTGCACCACCATCATCTGGCTCAAGATGACTCTTACAAAGGAAAACATGGGTTTTATTTACAGTTTTTGAGGCTTAGTCCATTATCACCATGGTTGGGATCACGGTGGCACAAAGGTAGGCATGGTGCTGCAGAAGTAGCTGAGAGCTTCACATCCTGATCCTCAGGCAGTAGTCAGAGAGAGAGACAGACAGACACAGAGAGAGAGGTGCAGACAGACAAACACATTTGACACACTTCCTTCAACAAGGCCACATCTATTCCAACAAGACCACACCATCTAATACTTGTAATACTGCTCTAACAGTTCACCAACTAGGAGCTAAGTATGCAAATATATGAGCCTATGAGGACCATTCCCATTCAAACCACAACAGCCTTTAATCCTAGCACTGAGGAGACAAAGATAGTGGATCCCTCACCAAATTGGTGAGTTTCTCAAAATTAAATGACACCATATACACATCCACCACATATGCATGTTCACACACATGAATAAATGTGCACACACATACACACACAAAGATCTGAAGACACATACATACTGGTACTCACACATTTACATGTGCACATCTAATTCAACATACCCTCTGCACACAGAGTACATGCCTGTGTGTCTCCATCAATGCTCACCCACACACACCTGTAGGGAAGCATGCCTTAGTAGACTGGCACCCCAAGTTTTCCCATTTGCCTTCACTGTAGGTCCCACAGTGACTGCCACATACCTGCTCCTGTTTGCCCTCTGTTCCTCTCTTGTTCAGCAGGTAAACTCACCTGCCACCTAGGAAAACCAAAGCCACCAGATTTTCAGGTCTCTGGCCAGAGCTGTAGCTGGTCCATGTGATAGTTTTGTGCTAAGTTGGGAAAGGGCAGTGCGCCTCACAATCCTTCACTTCCATTTACTGAAATCTCATGATGCAGTTTCTACTACGATTAGAATGAGTCTTTTACTTCCATCTGCCAAAAGTTTGTCATAATAATTATATAATTCGATTATGTCTATATTGTGATTAGTACCCCGAAGGCACAAACTAGGCATCCTTTTTTTTGTTTTGTTTTTTTTGTTTTTTTGAGATAGGGTTACTCTAGGTAGCCCTGGCTGTCCTAAAACTTCTGTAGACCAGGCTGGCCTTGCACTCACAGTCCTGAGTGCTGGGATTAAAGGTGTGTGCCATCACCTCCCAGCTGAAACGGAACATCATTAATCAGTATAAAACTTGCACAGCCATACATGGCAACTCTGTCTATAATCACCTGCCTCGCCACAGACACGCAGTCACTGTCTCCTACTCAGAAGGGTCCCCTCCTTCCCACCCTGCCCCCTCAACTAGTTCTGAGCCTGTGGTACTGAGACGCATGTAGCTCTTTGTCCCCACCCTGAGCACATGTGCTCGCAGACCAGATGCAGGCAGGTGGGAAGATGTGGGTGCCGGGTGGATATCAAGGCAGTGGGCGCCCAGCAGAACCAACTGCTCTGGAGTGGCGCAGGCTGGGTATGTAGCTGCACACCCACCACTCACTGCTGGCAGCTTCCCAGCTCTATTGCTAGCACCGCCATCGTCCCTCCCCCTTTCTGACCCAGTTTCCACATTCCAGAAATAACTCTGGCAGGTGACTGTCAGGCGGGTCAGCAGTGGTTCAGCTGCCACTTGTATATGCCCCTGCCCAGCCAGAGGGCACCAGGGAGGGGACAAGAGGGCCGTGACATAATCCTTTGGTCTGCCTCTGATCCTGCCTCTCCTCTCTATATGCCTCTGAGAGGAAGCAAGAACAGTGACAAGCCTCCCTCCCATTTCTTCCCTCAGCTCCCCCGCCCCAATCCCTGCCTTCTGTTTCTCCCTCAACCCTCTGTTTCTCTTCCTTTCCTTCCTCTAAGCTCTCAGTTTTGGGCTTTCCCCTCCTCCCTTCTGTCTCTTCCCACTCCCTCTGAACAACATCACACAGATTCAGAAGCTGAGACGCCACACGGACCTCAGCAAGTGGCATGGGGATGGGGGTGGGGACTACTGTGTGGCATCCTAATCATGCCAGTTACATTCTCTCTGTCTTTAAATGTGAACACAGGGGCGGGGGGCACACACACTGACACCTGCCTAGACTTAGGGTCATTCTCTGCCCTTGATCTAGGCTGAGCTGGATAAGTTCCAGTCCAGAAACTGTTCCTACTCCCTGCCTAGAGGCCCAGAGCTCTTGTTTCAGGGCTGCTGCATCACTTTGAAAAGGTACCTGTCCCTCCCTGGGCCTCATAATGGTTATCTACACCCTGGGTGCGAGGAATGGTCTTATCTATGACCATCCAAGTCACAGGTTTCTTTCCCTCTTTGTCCCCTCTCCCATCCCTCAGAACTCTTCTGGCTTCTTTGATTCCTTTTCCTTCCCCTGCACATATACATAGGAAGGGAGGCAAACAAAATTCCTCAGCCTTAGCCAGGTAGTGGTGGTGGTGGCACACACCTTTAATCCCAGCATGCAGGAGACAGAGGCAGCCTGATCTCTGTCAGTTTGAGGCCATCTTGGTCTACAAAGCAAGTTCCGGGACAGCCAGAGCTGCTATATAGAAAAATCCTGTCTTGAGAACTCAAAACCAAAAACAAAAAACCCAAAATCTCAGTCTTGTCTCCCAACCTTCTCTACCCTAATCTCTAGTTATTCCACTGCAGATCCCTGTCAGCTCAGCCCATCCAGTCCCCAGAGTGTCAGGCAAACATCCTATAATTTGTGTGTTATTTCTAAATCCCTGGAGCTAAGGACTGAGATTTAATCTGAGTAAGTGTGCCACCATGAATTAATGATGCCTGCTATGGCAAGAGTTACACTTTTACACATATCTGCCATTCTTGACTTAATCCAGTTACACACACACACACACACACACACACACACTCAAATGGAGATGAGGTGGCTCACCAAGCCACTGCAACCTAGAGGAAGTGTCATAGTCAAGGTCACTCAGCAAATAGGTCAAGGAACTGCTTCTCAAAGCCTTGAATTCTTCATTGTGCTGTGGGGTTAGGAAGGAAGCAACCCAAGGACTTGACAAAGAGCAGGAGAATCATTTGGCAGTAGGAGCAAGATTAGAGGCTGCCACACTGGTCAGCAGGGGACAGTGGCCCTGTCAGGGCCATAGGGTTGGAGGTGATAGGATTCAGGAGGCCTCCCCCAGAAGAATATCAGAACTTCCTACTGCTGAAATAGGTGCTTCCCCTGCCTGGGTAGAAGACAGACAGGCTTGGGTTCTCCTAGGTTTCTACTATGCCCTTGTCCCAGGTAGTCCTACGTAGCTGAGTGCCTACTGTGTGCTAAGTGCTCAAATTACCACTCTTCAGTCCATACCTGAGGGCTGAGGTGCAGCCTCCAATCCAGAATTGAAACTTTTGGGCAAAACAAGAGAGGGGCATCCTGTCACCCTCAGGAGGCAGAGCAGTGCCACAGTTCACTTTCCATCACTGTGACCAACACCATGCCAAAATTAATTTAGGGAAGAACAGGTTTATTTCATCTTACCCTTCCATGTTACAGTCCATCACGAAGGGAAGTCAGGGAGGCTGTACAGGGAGACTGCTTACCCGATTAATTCTCTCTGGCTTGCTCAGCTACCTTTCATCTATAGCACAAGGAGCCCCTTGTGGGCTTTTAGATTTCTGCTTGTGGCCTAGCAGTTTTTGGTTGCTCTTCTTCCCCCATCGTTGGCTGTGCTTCTAAAAGTCCCCTGACTCTGCTTCCTGAGGGCTGGGATTAAAGATGTGCATCTAAGATTCTTAACTGGGCTTTCAAAATCCATTCAGGATCTCGCGGTTGCCATGGTCCCCCTCCCTGCTTTCCTGAATAAGCTCTCTCTACCCCTGCTCCAACATTACTGTATTACACCCCTGGGGGAGAGGGAGGGGATCAGTCAGCTCCATGCTGTGAATTTTAAGTATTGATGTAGTTTCAAAACTGAAGCTGGGTGTAGTGGCTCATGCCTTTAATCCCAGCACTTGGGAGGCAGAGGCAGGTGGATCGCTGTGAGTTTGAGCCCAACCCAGTACAGGACTGCCAAAGCTACATAGAGACCCTGTCTCGGGAAAAAAAAAAAAAAAGGGAGGAGGAGGGGTGATGTGGAGAGAGCCCTCACTTCCCCAGCTGCCATTTCTGGACACCTGGGACAGGACAGCAACTATCTAGAAAGGGAGGACCCATTACCAGGAGAAGCCCAGGCTCCTGCAGGAGGATCTGAGTCCTGCCTGCCAGGCCTACACCTCAGATTTGGGTCCAGCCAACTCCACGCTGCAGGAAGACTAGCCTGACTTGGAGCTCCTGGGCAAGGACCCAGTCAGTATGCAGAAGGTTCCCCATACGCACCTTCCAGGAACTTAAAAGATCACCACCAGAAGTGTGCTGAAGTTCCTTTAGCACTAAGGTCTCAGACTTGGTGAAGTCCAAATTGAAAGTGCCCATCAGTCCTTTTCAATCCAGCAAGCTGGACTCAAGAGGGTCAAAGACTTCATTATGAAAGTTCTGTTTCTGCCTCATTTCTCCCCAGTGGGTACATGGGACCTATGCATCCCAAAAAGAAAAGGGGACTTGCCCACGGTTATACAAGGAGTGTGTTACTGAGTTGGAAGGGTAGAGATGAGATAAAGAGATCTCATGGTGGCTTGGCTTGGGGTATCAGAGCCCATCAAGAACTTACTTTTTTTTGACTTTTCCTAAAGCAAATGGGAATTAATAGCATGGCCTTTTAAATGCTTTTAAAGTGCCTGGCATCAAGTGAGCTTGTTGCTCTCTTCATTACTGTCTTAATGCAAAAGGAAGATGTCCACTGGAAACAGTGTTACCCTTTTCATTCCTCTTAGCATTCCAGAAGATCCAGATTGAGTCAGCAGCAAGCATCTGTGGCTGGTAGACCTGGTGTAAGCAGTGCCAGGGTCTGCACGAAGAAGGAGACTCAGGGAAGTAGGAAAGGGTTCGGATAGGATTGGTCTGCTTCTGTCACATTTTACAAAGAATGACGAGGCACGCGAAGACTGAGCATCGCACCTAAGGTCACACAGGTGTGATACTGAACCCATCCTTAGGATCCTTGGGAGCACAACCAGGGGTGGAAGGAGGGGCAACTAGAAACTGCTAGGCTGCTGAAAAGCGAGGACCTGCGTGCAGGGCGAAAAGCCCACAGTAGGCTCCCTCCTCAGCTTCAGTTTCTCAACCCACATCGAGGAGTCGCCTCCAGGGTGAGCCCGCACGGACACCCGGCCACTCCGCCTGCTGTACAGAGCGTGCATTGCGTTCCAGCTGGAACCGGTTTGGCCGGGAGGTCCGAGAGGGCGGAGCCCCCCAGCTCGGGCATGCGCGAGCCGGCGTGGGCGCGCACTACCTTTCGGGGCCGGCCGGCCAGGGCGTGGGCCGCGCGGTTCGCGTGCGCGCCTGCGCAGCGGCCCCGGCTGCGCGCGCCCCCTGGCGGCCCCGGAATCCCGGGCGACGCGCGCGGCTGACGCGAGGGGCGGGGTCGGCGCGGGGCTTTAACCCGGAGGCCCCGCCTCTCGGGCGTACAAAACCGGAGCCTCGGGCCGGGCCGCGTGAGGGAGGAGGGTGAGTGCCCGCCACTGGCCGCAGCTGCCGCCAGTCCGTCCGTCACTTCGTCCGTCTGTCCGACCCACGTCGTCGCCGCCGCCTCCTCCTCAGCCCGGACGCCCGGGGCCCGCCCAGCGCCACCCGGAGCAGCCGCGGCCCCGCGAGGAGACGGGCGCCGCCCCCGCCCGGCCCTGCCCTGCCCTGTCTTCCCGTCTGTCCGTCCGTACGCCCGTCCGCCCGCCCGCCCGCGCTTCCGTCCTTCTGTCGGGCCGCCGGCCCTCCGGCCTGTGTCCCCGCTGCGCCCGCTTTGTCTCTCCCTAGCTCGCTGTCTCTTTGTCTCTGCCCTCGCGCTCTCGGCCCCTCCCTCGCTCCGGGATCTCGGGTCCCCTTTCCCAGCGCTCCCCTCCTCTCTCACAGCCACGGGTTCTGGCACCCCCATTCTTTGGGACACCCCCTTAGGTCTTTTGGGGGCCTCTCCCTCAGAACACGTTCCACTCCCCCAGGCAGGAGCTCCTGAGCTTACCACACATCCGCCGGGGGTCTTCCTCGATCCCTCTGCTTCTGATTCTTGGGGGTTGCCTCCACCTACTCCATATTTCCCCAGGGGTTTCCCTCTTCTCCGGGACCTCCAATATCTCTGCCAGAACCTTTTACGTCCCTTAGCGGTTTCCTTGAACCTCCAATATCTACCCAGCTCCCCAACTTCAGAGCTTCTCTACCTTACCAAATTTGTCCGCTGTTTCTGTCACTGCCTTTCCTTGTTCTCCAAGCGTCCCACTTCTCTGGACCCGGTCCCCCGCCTTGCTCTCCCTGCCTGTCTTCTGTGCATCTGTGTCTGGTCTCACTACTCTGGCGTCTGAGCCTGCACCTCTGCCAGGGGATCTTGCTCCCTTGCTTCTCTGCCCCGACCCCCTGTCACTCCTCTCTGCTCCTTGTCTCTCCCCCTCCCTTTTCTGTCTCTGCCGGGTCTCTGGGTCTCTGACCCCCATCCGGCCCTCATGGCTTTGTGTCTGGAGCTCTTGAAGCAATGTGAGTGGTGGGATGTCCGGGTCGGGCCGGGCGGAGTCATCCCGCAGGCTGGCCGCGGCCGAGGCTCCATGGGGTTGGCGCTGGGGCAGGGGCTGGCGCTGGGGCAGTGAGGCTGTGGGGCCTCTAGACCGTGGGAGAGGGGGACATGGATGGTGGGGCCAGACTGTCTGGCTAGGGGAGAAGGGGCCTTCCTGCTCCGAGGCTTCTGCTTTAGTTGCTTGAGTGTGTGGAGGGCGCCCTGGGCTGGGTGTCCCTGCTGGCTTGGCCCTGCATGGCCTGGCACTTTGTGATTGCTTGTGGGCAGGCCTGGGCTATTTTGGAGCCTACCGCAGGATGTGATATCACTTGGGCGTTTATTTAGACCCAGCTGGGGGTGGGGGCTGTGCTCTTGCCAAGTTGAGTAGTGAAATTTTGTGGGGAGGGGGCGTGGCCTCTTAGGCAGCTGGGCTTTTAGGGTTGTGGTCAGAACTTTTTAGGCTACCTTGAATGGGCAGGTGTACAGAGGTCTGAAACTTGGTCTTACTAGGACTACTCTTGATTATTGTTTTTGGATGTCTTCTGAAATATATAACGCTGAATTCCGGTTATACCAGCTTCAAGGGGTTTGACTTTGGATGAGACCCTTGTATCTCTAAGTCTCAGTTGTCCCATCTGTAAAAGGGATAATGGGGGGGGGTCCAAGAATTGTCATGAAGGTCAAATGAAGCATCTATAGACATGCTTTATAAATGGCCAAGCTGCCTTTCTTTAAACAGCCCCCGGGAGAGAAACTTTTCTGAGAGTACACAGCTATTACCTGTAGAGCAGAGAGAGAGAGACCCCTGACTCAAGTCCACTCCCACCTGGTTAAGAAATGTGCCCACTTTTCCAGAATCCCCAGTGCCGTTTGGCTCTTCTTCACTCTGTAAAGTGGCTGTGCCCAGAGAGGTGCCTGTGCTGGGGAACACTTGGATTTTCTATGAGCCATCTATTGTTTAAAGTTGAACCCTGTTTGGATAATGACACCTGAAAGCAATGTCAGCCGTATGTGCTTGTGAGCCACAGCTGCTTTTCTCCATGGTGGACAAAGATCCTAGTTGAAAGGTTCTGCTGAGAGCTGGGGTCTGCTGTCAAGGGCTCTAGGATGTTCTAGAACCTTGGAACAGGGAGTGAGACCAGATATTGTAGTCCCTGTGTCTTACAGATGAGGTCAGGAAGAGTCAGGAGAACACATGGAGGCTTGAACCCTGTGTCCTGTCCGCCTTGCTGGTGTCACCTGCCCCTGGTGTATAACATTTTCTAACACCCATGGGTCTTTTCCTGTATGCCCTGTACTAGGCACAATCCATGTGTTGCCTGCATTTGGGAGATAAGAGGCCTTGATTCCTGGCCCAAAAGTGAAGAAGTAAAATTCCAGCCCCCATATCTCAGGTGGTGACTCTCCTTTGAGCATCAGCTTCCTAATTAAATTGGAATAACGAGTCTTGTCTCAAGACTGATTCTAAAATGATAGAATCTTTAAAGAGGGGTTGCAAGGCAAAATGCCAAGGTTCTGTTCCCAGTTCTGGTGCCAAACTGCCGCGTGACAGTTGGTCTCCTGATGGTTCTCCTCTCTCCCCTCTAAAGAATGGGTTGGATGGATCAATCTCTTGGGTCTTTGCGTATGACATTTGAGGTTCTCAAGCCACCTGTGCATTCTTGCGCCTGCCTTACTATTTAAAAGTATGCCCGATCACAGTAAAGAAGAAGAATATGCTGTGTGCTGCCAGCTGTATACTAATGTCAGCTGTGGGTTTTGATGGGAGAGGTCCTGTGTGGGTTGGAAAGGCTTCCAGGAAGAGGTCGTATTTGAGCTGAGTCAGCATACCAGACACAATCAGCCCTTACACAGGTGTTACAGAGTGGGTTCTAATCAATCTCATTTAATGCTTGCGCTGTCTTGGGCAAGTTACTTTCTTTGACCTTTAATTTCCTCATCTGACTCTGAAAAGTCATTTATATCATAGATGATGAGAATTAAGTGAAAATTTACATATATAAGTAAAAACTTGCACACGGTAGACATTCATTAAGTGTGAGCTTTTTGCTCATAATAGCTGGGTCAGATTTTTCTTTATGAGAACAAGACGTCCCCAGCCTTTCCCCTCACACTTGTGGTTGGGGTCCAGGTAACATGGAAATGACGTCGCAGTGTCTAGTAGTGAGTCGTAATAGGAGTGCATGTTCATCTCCAGGGCCTTGGGAGGCATTGTGAATCCACAGCTCTTTCCTGACCTCACAACAGCCAGAAGCCAATGAGTGAAGAGTATGGGACCCATAGAGGAATGTGGACCCACTCTGGGTCTTGCAGCATGACAATGTCTGGGCAGTCTTGGGCCTCCTGACTTTGTCTGCCCACAGCATTGCTTCAAAGTTTGCTGCTTCTGCCTGGTAGCCTGTCACTCAGGCTGTCTGTTCTGACAGCTGTTCTGCTAGGGTTTGTTTGACATTTCCTGAGTCTCTGAGCTCATCTCACATTTAAAGACTTGAGGTGGGGCGGGGACTTGAGTCATCACCTCCCTGGCTTTTCATCTTGAGCAGCAAGCAGCCACTCCCCCAGTGCCACTGCCTGATGTAGATGCCACATGCCTTCAAGTTTTTGCCCCAGAAGTTCAGTGGACTTGGGAAAGAATCTCCCTGTCTCTTGGCAGAAGGTGGCTGGGGTGGCTCTGAATGTAGGTTCTTTACTCTCCAGGGCTCCACATGAAGAAAAAAGCTACTGCCCAGATAAGCTTTTATTTAGGCCTTGCTGCCCCTCTGTGGTACAGACTGTTGTTCCACTGTCAAATGCCTCTGGTCCATGAAGCCCGACCCGGCCCCAGCTGTAAGCTCAATTATAGACTTGCCTAAATTGTGACCTTAGCACGTCACTTCATCTGTGCTTCAGCCTCCTCATATGTAAAATTCTGATTCTTCATCGTTATAGGTTTCAGTTTTCCTGAGCTCTGACCCCAGACATCCTCGTTTGTCAGGTCTAGGACAGGATTGAATCCTGTGAAGGAGTCTGAAGTTAAAAGCCTGTTGGCTGCGCTCTGGGGAAAGCTGAGCTGGGAGTAGCTACCACTTAGTGATGGGCTACTCAGGCCTGTTGTCTGGCTCTGGACTTATCAGTACTCTGTGCCTTGGTTTTCTTTCTGCCAGAGTAGGATAGAAATGCCTGCCTTGGGTGATCCCTTGAGAAGTGATGGTTACTACTATCAGCCTTGTTTGGGGCAGGCCTGGTTATTTGTGGCAGCATGTCACCTTTTCCAGATGAGCCTTCCTGGCAGTAGGCACCATCAGGGCAGACCAGGCTAATGGCTGTGGAATGGAACACCTGAGCAACAATGAAATCCAGTCATCAGCAGCAATTTAATGAGGTCGATGAGAGGTTCAGTGTGAAGACTGCTCAAGCTCCCGGGTTTCCCAGTGCTGGCTAGCGCTGCCTTTCCTGACTCAACTTGGGCTGGATTCTACTGCTTTGCTTCCCTATACATTTCTGGAAGACAAGGCTGCTTTAAAGACAATAAAACTGAGTTTTAGAGCTAAAAGATGGTTGTTTCTTATTACTTCATAAGGAAGCAAGCTTGGGGAGAAAGAAGGACTAGAATCCCAGAATAAGGCCGATGGAGAGCCAGGTTAGAGCGCTCTCCTATTCTCCTCCAGGCCTCTTTCAGTCCTGCAGTGGCTGGCCTAATCTGAGGATGGGTGAAATACTTCCTAGTGGGAGCTGACCTGATATTGGGAACCCGCCCTTACTCAGCGGCCTGCCCTCTCAGCCTGGACTGGCTTGCTGAGAGCAAAAGGGGAAGAACAGACAGACTAGTCCTCTGCTCCTGGGAGCTTAGGGGCTGATGAGAAAGACAAGGCCTACAATTATGAGAGACTGTGTGACAGTCTGTAATTAAGTGGCTGCTGAGGAAAGGCATTGTCTGAGAAGGAAGAAGTGAATGTGAGCCAGAGGAATAAGAGCCCTTTGAGGGGGTTGAATTGGCAGAGGCAGAGGGTGGGGCTGGCATTCTAGAGAATGACTTGCTAGAGGGCGGGGTTGGAAAGTTAAGTGTGTGTTTGGAGAGCTGCATATGGTTGCTGGTTTTGCTGATGCCTCAAGGCTCTAGTTGAAAAATCTAAGGGATCAGTAGACAGATTGAACATCAGTAGAGCAGCAGAGGCTTTGGGGAGTCCTGGAAGATATAGAACCGGGAGACTGGGAAAGCCCAACTGTAGGACTCTTTCAAGATGGTGATTCAGACTGGCTAAATAGGAATAAATAAAAATGACTGACAGGGAGGAGGCTCTGCTGCACCCAAAGGAGACTGGAGGGTGAGGTTAGGGTGGGGCCTATGAGAGAAGCAGATGGGATAAATGCTTTGCTCCCTGAGGAGAAACCAGCAGAGACTCCAGATCCTGGGGAGGATATGTGTTGCTGGTGTGGAGAAGGAAGTGGCACTCTGAGCACACTCCTTGTGCACCTGCCTTGGGACAGGCTCTGTGCCAGGGCCTCCATAAGCAGCTTCGTGGATCTGCACAGCAAGCCAGAGGCAGGTGGACTTATCAAATTCCCTTTTACAGATAGGGAAATGTGGCTCCAGCTCAAGGCTGGCAGGCTTCAAGCATTGGCTCGTCCCACAGTTCAGTCCTGCTGCTTAGTAGGAAATCTCTGCTGTCAGGGGCCAAGGGATCCTGAGACAAAGGGCATGTAGACCATAATTTAAATTTCACAGAGCTCAGTTTTGTGAAAACCCAGCTTGTTCCAGGCCAGCCATAGCGAAACCTTGTATTAACAAGAGAAAAAAAGGAAAACATTTTCACAAAACCACTTTCCGAATATCCTTAAGGTCAGGGTTGAGTACCGACTTAGAATTTCCGTAAGATGAGAAGATCTAAGGCACTAAGGATCCTTATGCCCAGAGCTGTGATGCTTGTGTGTATGTTCCCTCTTCTGGGCCAATTCTAACTCCCAGCTAGAGTCAGTTGCTCACAAGATAGAAAGAGACTTGTCACAAGGTACATAACACAAAAGAACAAGATTGAGCCAGGGTCCGGATTCCTAGGCTGAAGCACAGGGAAGACAGGAGAGACTGGTACTTACAAATGGCCACTGTAGAAAGCATCAGTGTTGGTACCTGGCATGTAGCCAGAAAGTTGATGACCTGGCCAGGATCTCCCAGCTAGTTGTCTAGTCGTTCTCCTCTTGATGTTAGCACTCCCATCTCACCTCAACCACCATGCAGTGGCATCCCTCCAATCCTTCATTACCAGTAAACACCTTAGCATTTATGTGCTAGTCTAGTTAGGCAAATAGTCTCTGAGTCTAGCTGTACGCTGGTATGACTGCAACCATGCTTTTCATACCAAAATCTTAACAGAGTTTGTTTAAAGGGATTTTCATGCTTCTTTGGAACAGAGGCAGCCTCAGAAATTTAGATAGTGGGCTAGAGTGACCTGTGCTGTCCCTTTCAGCTATAAATACTTGTCAGGTATAAGCAAAGAAACTTTGAGTCTCGTGTGTGTATTCATTCTGTTTTCTTTGCAGCACAATATTCTGGATCTTTAATGTCTGTCTAGTCTGTTTTGCTTTGCAAAACTTTTATCCATTGTCACCTCAGTAGACCTTTATATGACCCTAGGAAACCTTTGCAGTTGTATCTGTTTATTCCAGAAGAGAAAACTGAGGCTCAGTCATAGAAAGTGACTTGACCAAGGTGATTGTGTGAGCTGCTCATTGATTAAATAAGTTTTTATCAAACGTTACTGCGCGTCTGGCCGTGAGCCAGCCTGGGGAATACATAGTCTCCCTTGGAGACTTAAACTTTAGAGTGCAGCAGCTTCAGAGTGTAGTAGAGCCCGCCTCCCAGCCGCTGCCCTGGGCTCTTCCACTACAGACCCCTCTGACTTGGACCCAGGAATCCAGAAGTGCAGCCTGTGAACCCTAGCCTGGAACATTAAGGTAACTCTAGTCACAGTGTAAGTTTCTGCAAACTGATCTTCAAAAAAAGAAAAAAACAAACAAACAAAAATAAACCATAAAAGGTTTTCAGTAATGCCTGAATTATTAATGGGAAGGTAAGGAAGGGTGTCTTCCCAGAGGGCCATCTGCTAGGTTTCATTAAAGGGAAGTCACCCAAGGACTGACTGCTCTCCCCAAGTTCCTGACTTTTCTTCAACCTCCAAATATTTGATTACAGTATGCACAGGTGTGGAGCCCTATAGCCATGTGCAGAGCTGGGGACCCACCCTGCCTCCTTTAATATTAAATGAGATGAGATAAAGGATGGTCCTGGGGGCCAAGTCAGGAAACATTGTGGCCCAACCCCTCAATTCCCATGAGTAGAAACCAAACCTGGGTGAAAAGGGACTTGTTTCAAACACATGGTGCATGAAATAGCCTCCCCTTCTTCAGCTAGCCTGACTTCATCTCCCTAGTCCCTCCTAGTAAGAACCCCCTTCTTGCTCCACAGGTTCAGCAAACACAACCCTCTTCAGAACCTTCCTATGCCTCAAGGCCAAGATTGTTCTTGAAGTCTGCCTTGACACACACACCTACCACCATTCCAGCACACCCCAGAGTCCTGTGACATCTAGGCTGCCTCAGTATATACTCAGAGATAACTTCAAGATAGAGCTGCCTGAGGGCTGGAGAGATGGCTCAGGGTAAGAGTGCTTCCTGCTTCCAGAGGACTCAAGTTAGGTTCCCAGCACCCACAGATAGCTCATTACTGTCTCTCACTCCAGTTCCTGGGAATTGGACACTCTTCAGGCTTCAGGAACATACACACAGAGACACACACTAGAAAGAGTGAGAGAGAAGAAATTTTTTTTCAAGATCTTAAACCAAAAACTCTAGGCTCCTGGGCTGTAGGAAGGTGCCTCTGTAAAATTTTCTGGAATTAATTTGTAAAATGTATGTCTATATATTTTTAAATATGTGTGTGGGTATACACCATAATATACACATATATGGGCAAA
>JAQHUG010000345.1:35915-69046 GCA_028555095.1 Dicrostonyx torquatus | reverse complement strand
ATATATATATATGCACAATTGTACATGTATATGGCTTTAAAATTCAAACTTTCTAAGCACATGTACTCAGTGAAAACACTAGCATCTCTCTAGCCTCGATGCCTGGACTTGCTGTTTCCCTCCAGAAATCCTCTGCATACTTGCACAAGCTCAGTCACTACGACACCAACAGCTGTGTCACCAGCATGCCTTTCTTTCTATTACATCATCTTTGCTTGTTGTTCTGTACCTGGATCTATCTCACATAGCTTTTCTCTTTGGACACACACAGGTCCATGTCCTCCTGCTTCTAGTAGTTGTGTGACTTTCCAACTATGGTAGCCCACCAGTTGTCCATCACGTTATCTGCTCAGGAAGTTCACTGTGTCTGAGTTTGGTGTGGGAAACAGCAAGGTCTTCCCTGAGTAACTGTGTGCAATTGTAATGACAGCTTATAAGCCAAATATCTGTTTCTGAGAGTCTGTACACTTCAGTGTTTTTCAGATATTTCCAAATTACCGAGAAACAAAAACACCATGCATTTTTGATTTTCGCAGGTGAGAAGCTCAGACTAGCCCTTGAACTCTTAATACCTCTCAAGTAATCGGATTGTAAGCATGCACCACCACACCTAGCTGGAAGTGTTCACATTTGTAAAGTACCCCAATCAGATTCACATTCATTTCCTTAGTTAAGAAACCACTCTTGCCATTGTGGTGTACACTTTTGATCCTAGCACTCAGGGAGCAGAGACAGGTGGATCTCTGGAGGAGGCCAGCTTGGTCTGCGTAATGACTTCCAGGCCAGCCAGGGTTACCTAGTGAGACCCTGTTGCAAAAAAATAACAAAACTTCACTTTCCTAATCCGACCTACAGTTACATTGGAGCAAGGCCCAGAGAGGGGAAGAAGTTGGCCAGTGTCACATAGCTGCCCTCAGCCAAGGAGCTGCCTTTCACTATGTCTGGTGGAAGGAAGTAAGCAATGAAGGAAATAAGGGGCGGGGGCAGCATAGGAGTAGAACCAAGACTGGTGAGTGAACTGTTATGGGTACCTTGGGTCCCTGTGTGTTATGTAGGTCCAGGAGGAGGCCTTTCCACTGCCCACCAGGAATCTTGTAAGTTTCCCCGTGTGCTGTATTTGCTTTACAGCATCAGGGCTAATAAGCTTCTTCAGATACCTCCCCTTGCAGGCTGGGTCACTGTACTCCTGCCCCCTCCCTCTCTTGAGTGTCTGCTTTCCTCATCTAAATGGTGGGGAGACCTGTAGTTGCTTTTCTCATGCTCCCTGGGCTACTGGGAAGATCTGGCAAACCAGTCAGTAGGGAATATGGTAAAACAGCTCAGAGTGCAACAGATATTTCATGTGACTTTGGGGACCTCAGAGGGTCTGAAGTTGGTGCCAACCCTTGGCGGACTGCTGGCAGGCTCAGCAAAAGGCAGCCCTTGGTTGTGTCTTTGTTCTGTGCAGTGGGGCCAAGGTTGTGCTGAGTTTCCTAAGTTTGTCCTGCTCCAGGTTGCTGGGATCTCCACAGTACATGTGGGACAAAGGAGCTCAGGTGACAGGTTCAGAGAGGTAGTCAGGGAGATCACAAGGCTGTCTCTGTGCCACCTATGAGGTGGGCCTCCAGATAGGTCGTCTCTATGGCTCCTTTTTAACCCCCAGTGACTACAGGGATGAGGAAGGCAAGCTCCCACATTTAATTGGTAGGAAAGCAAGAACTGGAGAAACTTATACCCTCACCAGTCAGAAGCTGGGGTTCATCTCTCCCAGGCCTCAGTGCTGCCTGTTTCCACATTCTGTTTAGTTTACTTTGGGTTTAAAAACCAAAGTGAAAGGAAACAGCAAAGCAGGAAGCAGCCACTGCAAACCCTGCCTGACTGGGAGGGCATGGGGGACCTGTGCAGAGCAGGCCTCACTATCCCTCCTGGGTCTGGTTCGTGGGTGGGGCCCAGTGGGGAGAGGCGCCAGGCTATACACAGCGGTGGCGCCCTGGCTAGGCAGTTTGGGAGTGGGCCAGTAGGACGGCCCTGGTGAAGTCAGTTCTCCCGGGTGTGGTCCCCACATCAGGCCCCCCAGGTGGAATACTACTGCCTTTTAAATACCCCATTCTTCCTGGGCAGGGCTGAACAAGAGCTGGGCCTGGGGTGGCCTGGGAAAGAAACCCAGCCTTGGAATTCAGCTTTTACAGAGCTGTTCACTCTTCCTTAAGGTAAGAGCAAGCACCCACCTCTGTCTTGAAGCAGTTTCTTTCCTGAGAGCCTTTGGAGTTCAGTTCATCCATATTCAGATGGCTTCTCACCTCTTTAAGTCTCAGGTTGATAGGTGACTTTTAGCTAGCTCTTCCTGCTCAGAAGCCCCAGGGTCTCCATTTGTTTCTCTGCAGGGGGTGGGTCCTCCCAGCTCTATTCTTCAGTAGTATGGATATGGGTTCCTGTATCTTAACACTCAGGTTTCTGGGATGAGTTGTTATCCACTCCCTGAGGATACTTGCTGAGCAAAGATGTCAGCCCCTCTGTTGAAGGGTTATATTGATAATAAACATCACCGTGCTACACCCTGTAACACAGAAAGGCAGTATGGTGATGGGCCCATACCCCTAGGTTCAGGCAAACCTATCAGGTTCTTGGCTTACAAACACAGTGGCTCCTGTCACTTGATTGGTCTCACCCTCAAGAGAAGAGAAGAATGTAATGAGGAGGCTCAAAGCCTGGTGTGGAGTCCAAACTGATACCTGGGAGAAAGACTTAAAACACCCAGACTTTGTACCCATCCTGGAGAGGTATCAGCAGACTGGTGAACTATTTGGAGAGCAGCCATTAGCTGCCTATTTGCTAGTACATGGCTCTGGTTGGGGATCTGAAGGAGTCAGAGACTCAAGGAGAAGGGCTTTAGTTCCCCCAAGCTGGAAGGCACAAATAAAACAGAATTTTTAGGGAGCCTAGGGTAGGCTTTCCAGGATCTGCTCAGCTAGAGAGAGATCTGTCCTGGGCAAGTATCTCTCTGGCTCTGAGAGCTGGGCCTTGTCTCTGCAGAGTGCTCATCTGGGCAGTTTTCTTCTGTGAGCTGTGACGGAGAGCCTGTTGTGCATGTGTTCCAGACTCTTCTGGAACTTCTGCCTTCCCAGACTTCCCACACTTCATGACGTGGCCGTAATTCTGCACAGGGGTGTGGTCAACAGTCAGGAGGTGTCTGCTACCTGTGCCAAGGCAGAAGGGGTGGGGCTTGCATGACAGCACCCTGAGAGCAGGACTGAACTACAGCTATTTCAGCAGCTGTTAGTGGGAGCAGTCCGGAGAGGGCCGGTTAGCCAGCCAGCTGTTCCCTCCTACTGAGTACCAAAGGCTTGCAACAAGGCAGGAGGGCGTAGAGAACCAGGCTGACTTCAGTCCAGCTTGGGGACTCTGTCCAAGCAGATACCAGATAACCAAGATAGTGTGATAGTGTTAAGAGGCTAAGAGAGACAGACAGGTGCTGAAAGGAACCTATTTGGGAAGCTTGGAAGATGTCACTGTGGGTAAGGAGATAGGGAACAGCCCCATCAAGACCCTTGGGGAGTGCTTGCTAATTTCTAGGGACCAGAAGAAGGGCTGGGCACATCTAAATGGGTAAGTAAATCTAGTTAGCTCTGAAGTGAGCAGCGTTTTTGCTTCCTGTGAGAGCCCAGGGTCCTGAAGTGTACCTGTGTGATGATGACAGAAGAAGAGATTGTCTTATTTTCAGATGAGTATCAGAACTTCCAAACTTCCATGCCTATGATCCCAGCACTGCAGAGAAGCCAGAGACAAGAGGCCCTCTTCAGGTTCAGGGCCAACCTGGTTCACATAGCAAGTCCTAGGCCAGTCACAGTTAGATACTGAGACCCTACTTTTAAAAACAAAACAAAAATGAAAAATACAAAAAACTTGCAGATCCACTTACTGTTTTTCCTAAGTCATTATCATTTCAGTATTCCCACATATTGATAACTTTCTTTAATGTTACTTCATAGTGCCCTGTTGCTAAGGGAGGCAGGTGCTGCTTTCAGTGGTGAAGGAACAGAGAAGTAAAGTAACTTGTCCAAAATCACACAGGTTAGTCAGGAGTTGAAGCCCTGGTTCACTACTCTTTCTACTGTCATACTGCCTTTGACTAAGAAAGCCAGAGTAGAATGTTTCTGGTTCTTTTTGGGGCAAAGTTGCCATCCCCAAATGAGCATTTTAAAAGTTTAAGAGTAATTCTGGGGGCTGGCAAGATGGCTCAGAAGATAAGTGTACTGTCAAGCCTGATGACCTGAGTTTGATCTCTGGGACCTACTTAAAAGTGGAAGAGAGCTGACTCCACAGTGTTGTTTTCTGACCTTCCTTGCCTGCTCACACACAAATAAATGCTTTTTTTTTTTAACAAAGCAGTTATGTTAGAGCAGTAGAATTAGAATAACTTCTGTTTCATATGTCACAGTAGATATGTAGGATATTCTGCTCTGTCTTTGAAGTGTTTTACTCTGCACACTTGAGGCTGTCTCACATTTCCCAGGGTTCTGTAGTACTAAGAGATATCACTGCCCCGTCTACCTCCAAGTTTCATATTCTATTTGAATTCATTTGCTGTTTCCTAACGTTCAGGAAGCACCTGTTCATAAATACACCCCTTGGGTTAGTAATGGGGAGCCTGAGGCCTGAGTACACTGTAGCAGTTCAGTCTCAGAAATCAACAAACAGATGAAAAGAGTAACAAGCCAATTGGAGATTCAGGCCTAGAATTTTAAATGTATATTTTTGTGACTTTGGGATGTGGGATGAAAAAGTTAGTCATTTGGTAACTGCAGAGTGGGGCTCATGGTAGGAGCCCCCAACCCGAGTGTACTGTTCATTATTCCATTTCTCAAAATTTATGAAATTTACTACTTCATGCACACAACCCAGTGGCATTAAGTGTATTTTCACCATTCCACACTCCTCCCATCTGTCTCCAGAGCGCCTCATTATCCCAAAGTGAAACTACCTACACGTGGACCACTCCCTGCTGCCCCAGCCCCACTGCCCTACATCTGTGTCTGATTTGCCTAGTCTGCGTGCCTCATCCAGGAGCCCATTTTAAGATGGAGATATTTGAAAAGTAGGGTGCAAGGGGATCTGTGAATAATTAGCTCCCATGGTGGTGACTAAATCTCCTTGCACCCTGCAGAGCTATTTGTGTGTTCCAACAGGACTGGTAATGGCCTGCTGCTCCCTGGAAGAGTGCCCTCTCCAGAGTCCGTGGAAAGCCTGACACACACATACCTTCGTGGGAGCAGAATCATGGGGTGGGGAGGGCTCCAGACATAATTCTTCAGTTGTTTGCAGTAGGATCTGAGCCATGTCTGTCCCTCCGTGTCAGTGCTTCCTTTGGGAAGGGATAGTACTTCCCAGAATAAGTTAAACCAAATATAATGGACTTAATCTTTTCAGCCTTAAGAATGTAGCTCAATGTCCAGATGTGTTACATGCAAAGTAATCAGGGCTCCTGGTTTCTACTTTGTGGAACTGGTGATGATTAAGAAGTAAGATGACTTGCCCACAGTCTTATATAACTCCAAACTTGACTAAAACCCAGCCATTCCTGCTCTTTGAATTGTCCCTCTCCATATTTTTTTTGTTGACCAATCTTTTAAAAACCTGGACTGGGGAGCAAGAAGTTGCTTTTCTATCTTGCTGGCTGTGAGACATTGCCTTAGAAACTCCTGGATTGGCCATACTGATGTATATGGGGTGGGGTAAAGATTCTGGTAGATCAGGGACGATGACTCTGCCATAGGAATAGCATCCTATATTATTTCCACAGTGATCATCTTCCCGATCCTTATCCTTGGCAGTTGTTGTTCATATTGAACCCAATGCAGGCAGCTCAGTCACAGCCTTCCCACTGAGCAGGGATACAGCTTTAGGGTCCTTCTCAACACATGAAAAAACAGTCCACCAGATGTAGCATGTTCAGTAGGACCTGTGTCATCCCCAACTTGGGCATTGTCCTGTTTATCCAGATAGGTAGCAATCCTAGGAGGGGAAGGGTCTATTCAAGAGGCAAGTGATGTCACAGGTCTCTTTGTGAGAGTAGAAGGGTCTAGCAGGATAGCCAAAAGCCTTGGGACAGTGTTGGCAGAACACCTCCTAGAAGGGTAGAAGCTTTCAGGTACCATCTACCTTCTTGAGGGCCCTGGGGTGCGACCTGGGTTGTAAAAGCACTCTGCTATCATCCTGTTCTTGTTGGAAAGGAGGGCAAACTTACCTGTCTTACCAGGCGGTGGTGGTGCACGCCTTTAATCCCAGCACTCGGGAGGCAGAGGCAGGCGGATCTCTGTGAGTTCCAGACCAGTCTGGGTCTACAAGAGCTAGTTCCAGGACAGGCTCCAAAGCTACAGAGAAACCCTGTCTTGAAAAAAACCTGTCTTGCTGACAACAGCTGGTATTTTTACTATTTGTGAAACTGGATGCCATGAAGTTGGATTTTGACAAACACTGCAGGGCTTGTACTTAGCAGATAGAACATGATTTGCTGTGTAATGCTGAACAAATTCCTCAACCTCTCTGAGCCTTGATTTTCCTTAGCAGCATAAGGAAAGATGGTAAAAACATCTTGAGGGGTCAAATTTTGAGATTTAGTTTAAGGACCTCATACTGTGACCTTTGAAAGCAATCTTCCCAGATGTCACCATGCTGTGATTTCAGAGTTTCTGGAAAGGTAGCTCAGGTAAGAAAGGCTATAGGAGCATGAGGGAGAGACACAGAGATGACACTTATTCCTGCACCTCTGGCTTCTGCCCACTATGGCACCTCTCTGATTCTGCTACCTGTTTATTCCTAGGCCTGAGGTGGAGCCAGAGGAATACAAACCACAAGTCTCCATCTACAAGAAACTCGGGGTCTAAAGGCTTAAGGCATTAAATAGGCCAGCAAATCCAGAGTGGCATCAAAGGCCTATGTTTACCCAAACAGGGTGCTGGCCTGGGAGCAGAGCCTGGGTGGAACCTGGGGAGACTGCAAGGTGACTCTGAGGGAGGAACACAAGGGTGCTCTCCTTACTAGAAGGGTGTCGCAGGCAAGGATAGTCCCAGGGACCTGGAGGTGTGATATTGTGACTTGACAGAAATAGTATACTGGGAAAAAGTGGAGAGATACCAGTGCCAGCAGTGCACTGTGTGGGCACAGGGCAGGGGCCTCTGGCCAGTAGAGTTTCTGGAGTGCTTGGAATTGAGAGGCAGCTATGTGGGCTCCTGAAGCCATTAAAGTGACAGTTTCTCAGTTACCATTTCATCAGGGTGAGGGGTGTGAGTCCAGGGAGCCCAGGGCCTTCAGTGGTGCCTGACCTCCCGACAGTTTCTGTGACTTATGACCCAGTATAGTGGATTCATATCATTAATTAGAGATTAACTAGGGATGGAGGAAGTGCTGTCTCTTGATAGGCTCCTGGCTGGGAAGTTTAAGGACCTCACACTAACTTTTGGGCACCGAAGAGAGACATTTCACCAGTGCTTGTTCCTGCACCTCTGTCTCCTGCCCTCTGCAGCTCCTCTCTCAGATTGGGCCTTCAGGGCCACATCAGAGATGGAGTCCTTCCTAAATGTCAGCAGGACTCTAATGTTGGGATTACAGGTGTGAGTCACTACCCCCAGCTACTATGACTTTCTCTCTCTCTCTCTCTCTCTCTCTCTCTCTCTCTCTCTCACACTCTCTCTCTCTCTCTCTCTGTCTCTTTTCTTAAGAAATGCTTATTGTGTGTATGTGTGTATGCATACAAATAACTTCAGGAGTCAATTCTCTCCTTCAGAGATTGAACTGAAGTTACTAGTCTCGGAAGTAAGCACCTTTACCTGCTGCTCTGTGACCTTTTAAGAACCAGAACCCACTTCCTGCTCCTTGATGTCACCCCCATTTATGTGTCCCCTCTACAAGCACTTCCTGGAATGGGATAAATTGAAACTTCTCCCTGTGTGGGTTGCCCATTGCCAGGCTCCAGCGTGACCATGTCCCTTACTCAAGAAATGCCTATTTCATCTGAGTGTTGCCCAAAGTCAGGGGGCCAGCCTTCCCTGACCTGGGCCTTCCTCTGGCAGAGAAGCCTAAAACATGTCTGTGGTCAGCCAGAGTCTCTAAGATATTTTTCACACATGCTGTTTTCTTGTGTAACTGTGTCTGAGGAGAGCCCTCTCCTTCCAGGCCTGTCTGCTGACCTGAACTGAACTCCTGGTTTTCCCTATTTAGCCCTGCATTCCTTTCATCCCTTTCTCAACTGCCCAGGGTTCTTGGCTTCTGCTTCTGTTACCCAATACACCACCTGTCACTCCAGGCACCGTGAATGAGCCTGTTGACACCGCCTTTCTATTCTGGGATGCACTTGGTCATTCAGAATAGTGAAGAGAGCCCAGCAATCGAGGTGTACAGGGCCTGGCAGCATCTGGCTTTGCTCATTGGATTCAGAGCCTGCAATGGCTTATGAAAAGCCTGGGTTTTGTGACCTGTTTCTGAGGTTTGATGTCAGCACTCCAATTGAGGTAGATTTTGAAACTCTTTCTGAGCTCCTGGGAAATTAGCAGCAAGGTTGACAAGCTGTAAGCCAGTAATTGAAAAGCTAGGGCTTATTTTCTGCATCCCCTCCCCCCATCTCCCACCAGGTCAGACAGACTGTACATATTGAAGGTTGGCGCTGAGCTGGAGTGCTGGCATCTTGACACTGTCTTTTCACCAGCACCTGTTCTTGAGGTTATAGCTTTGGTGCACAGTAGGAAATTTGTGGTTAATTCCCATGCTCAGAAACTGTACCTCTTGTTTAGTACTGCTGGAGGTGATAGTGATAAATATGCCCCGGGGCATAGAGCATTCACTGTGCTAGGGCTCTGAGGAGAACTAGATATGTGGGTTCAGCACAGGGTCAACCACGGGTTAACGTTGCCCCTTCAGATTGCTCATTGAATACAGTGGTGGAAATGAATTTTAGGAAGCACCCCACTGGGAGTGGAGGTGCCTGGGCAGGGAATGGGAGTTAGTGAGCATGAACAGGTCAAGGATAGAGCAGGAGAGGGAAAGCTCAGGTTGGTGGGAGGAGAGAAGCAAGGCTCTGTAAGGTGAGCTTTTGTCCTAGAAGGACAGAGTTTTGCTGGTGGGAGGAAAGGGTGGAAATCCCCAGACTTCTGGAGGTGGCGGGTCACTTCTCTGGGAGAGCAAGGCTAATGTGAGGGAGGAGAGGATTCAGATCCATGTGACTCATTCCACTTGAGATGGCCTTGGACCTCCCTGTGGCACTGCCAAATGCACTGGGGCTGTGGAGACAGTAGTCTGTCTGATTCTCTGATTGCAGCCCAGCTCCGAGGGATTCTGTGAACACGGAGGAGGGTTGAGAAGTCGAGGACCTTGCTGAGAGGAGGCTACACTCTTTTCTCTCTTGGCCTCTCTTCCAGCCCCTCTTCACCTAAAATTTTGCAAAGCTGTGCTCTGCTCAGTGTCTGTCCTGCTGTACCTTGGCCCATCCTGCTTTGCTCCTTGCCAGTGGGTTTGGCCATCCATCCAAACTTTGTGTCTTCCAGAAGGGCCTGGTTTGTCTCCCAGGAGGTATGCACACCCTGTTTTGTTCAGAAAGCATGGTTTCAGGAGTGGTAAAGGTTCACCCCATGAACAGTGAAAAACACCCCATGTCATTACCTCGACTCCCCCGCCAGACCATTGAGTATCACACCCCTTCTGTGGATGGTCAGGGCTATGGCCTCTTTATGACTCCTCACAGAGTGATATAGTAGGGGTTGTGCTCCCAGCCCTGTACTTTCCGTGTGTGTGGGAGTAACAGATAGAGCCTGCCTCACGTCTTTTTTTGAGGATTTAGTCAGCTACCATATAGTGGAAGTCAGTTCTTACTACTCATGGTAATTATGTTCCCAGTGAATACCAAACCCTGGCATCTGTGTGAAATACAGGGTCACACCAGCATGAGAAGGCAGAGTGTCACCTCTATCTTTTGGGAGTGTGTGCTTGAGACACACATGTCAGAATGACCATAAAAGCTCCAGGGTTTGTGCTTACAGTTGATGTAAAGAGTAGGTAGAGAATCCTTGAACATGAGGGTGAGTTCATCACTGGAACTCTTACTAAGGCCTTACCTCAGTCCCCCTCATCATCATTACCTGTGGGAGTGCAGCATAACTTCTGAGGATGCCAAGGCCAGGGCCAGCTCCTTGAGCTTTGTAACTGTCACCTGTGTGACACTTTTGTAATCTGTTGACTTCTATGGACAGTGAGGCCCAAAGCAGGTGCAGATACAGAGTCCCTGAGTGGGACTGGGTAGGTTGGACCTTTGAGATTGAAAGGTCTCATAGTGCTGTAAGTTGAATTCTTCCAGGGAGCAGGATGGAAGGGGACAAGAAGTGAAGAACAGGAGGCAAAACCACAAGGAGCAGCAATGTGTGGATGATGCAGGTGAGGGTAACTGTAGATGGAGAAAAGGGTGGGAGAGCAGTTGGGAACGCTGTACTATGGAGCAGCCCTTGGGTACCCTGTGGTTGAAGAGCATCTCATGTGGTGCCTTGGCCCCTCCCTAATACGCAGGGGATCATGGGACTTGGGAGAGTACTAGCATGAAAGGTATTGCCAGTCCAGTGTTGTTGACTTGAGGCACCTCAAGGGAGGTGGTGCTGCTACACAGCAGCTGTCAGCAGGACGGTGGCTCAGAGGGTAACCTGCCCCTGATACTGGCTTTGCTGCATAGAATTCTTTCCTGCTTCCCCACTTCTGAGGTGGAGACAGGAATGAGAAAGAAGCCTGGGATTGAATGGTGGCATCTTGGAGCAGTTTTTGCCATAACATACAGAGAATGTCCTGTTCTAGCTTTGGATTGGCAGCCTCTTGTTGAGTGGGAGAGGGAATGAGATCTTCAGGCCTAGTAGCACCACTAGAAGGAAATAAGGGAACTTGAGTCTGAGGTCAGCCCTATCTACTCATGTGGAGCCTGGAGCTGGGTGGCCTCCTACGACTCTTAAGGTCTGTTCCCTGTTTCCTTCCTGTCATCCATTCCTTGAGGTGTCTAGGGCCTTTCTCCTCATGTCCCAAGAGCCAGCAGCCTGAGGAAGCAATGGCCTTGGGATAACCCAGCCCAACTCCCAAGCAAAGCACTTGTAGAAACTAGCTTCTTAGGGGCTGCTGTGGGCTCCCTTAGGAGATGGAGTCCCAGCCACCCTGAGTGTCTGATGCTCTGTCTAGCTAACATAGACACTCTGGCTTTAAAAAGCAGAATGTGGAAACATTCACCCGACCTGGCAGTGGGTAAAATCTTTTTTAATATTTTACTTTTTGAGACAGTCTCATTGTAACCCCAGCTGATCTTGACTTGCTATGTAGTGGAGGTTAGCTTTGGACTCCTGATCCTCTTGCCTGTAACTTCCGTGTGGTTAAGTCATATGCAGGTGCCACTAAACGGTGCCTGCCAGATGAAATCTTGAAGCAAAAGGCAGAATGAAGTACTCTGGTACCTACTTCAAAGAAATGAGGATTTGTGTGCTGAGGGGCAAGGATGCTAACTACATTGAGACTGTGTTGCAAGTTGGCTTCTGCCTTGGTGTGAGGGGCCTGCATGGCTAAGTGGTGGGAGGTCAAGCATGTCGTTGGGGGTGTATATGAATCATCATTTGTGGCTTAGCAGACTCTTTGAAGTTAAGTACAAGGGTCTCAGACAGTTATACTGAAAGGGTGCTCACTCCCAGACTTCTCAGGGAAAGTCAGAACTTTCCAGTAATGAACAGAGAGTTAGTTGGTGAACATTTAAACTGTGTTATCAACCCTGACACTAACATCTCTGAGGGCAAGGAGGCAGCAATCAATCATGAGAAAGCAGAGCTGTGCTTCTCAGTTCTACCATCTTAGGTCTCTAGGCCATTTGCCTCCCTGTGAAGTTGATTTGACAGATGGTACCTTTGCAGCCTCTAGGCTAGGCACTGGACACCAACACACAAGCACCATGATTAAACATAAGCACAACCCTAACCCTGAGTGTTGCAGTGGATGGAAAGAGGGAAGACACAGGGTGGAGGAGCTGATAGGACAGGAAGTGCAAGGATGGAGAAAGGTTCCATCTGGAAGAGGTACGTTTGTAAAGACACTTGAAAGTGTGGTATGTTTGAAGGAGGCACACTGACTGAGTGGGAGGAGTGGAATCCATAGAGAAAGGTTAGTGGGGACCAAAACAGGGTCCTGAATCAGGAAGGCTCTTAGAACCTTGAAGACTGATGTGTTGGGCCAAATCAAAGTGCGCACAGATAAATGGATGCCAGAGGCTGGTATCAATTGTATTCCTTTATTGCTCTCCTCATTATTGAAATAGACTTTCCCATTGAAACCAGGACTTGAGCTAGACTGACTGGCCAACAATCCCCTGGGATCCACCTGTCTGTGTCCCGTCCCTCCCCCACCCCAGTGCTGGAATTACATGGTATACAGCTATGCTCAGCTTTTATGTGGGTTTTGGGGTTCCAAATTGAGTCCTAGTATTTGCCGAGCAAGCCCTTTACCTACTGAGCCACCTCTTCACCATTAAACTTTACTCTTTAAGGTTTTGTTTGGTTTGGTTTTAGGGTTTTTTTTTCTGATATAGGGTCTCTGTGTGTAACAGCCCTGGCTGTCCTGGAACTCTCTTTGTACCAGGCTGGCCTCAAACTCCCAGTGATCCTCCTGTCACTGCCTCCCAAGTGCTAAGATTAAAGGCATGTGCCACCATGCCTTGCTAATTTTAATATGTCTATTTTTTGCTTGTGTGTGTGTGTGTGCACGCACACACGTGTACAGGTGTGGAGACCGGAGGAAGGTGTCAGGTGTTCTGTTCTTTTTCTTCTTATTTCTTGAATCAGGGGCATGCTGGATTGGGCTCTCTTGTTTTTTGTTTTCTGTTTCATTTTTTATTACATTTATTTAGTGTGTGTGCACATGTGTTACAGTGTGCGTGTGGAAGCCAGAGAACAACTGTGGGAGTTTGGGAGTTAGTTCTCTCTTACCCACTGAGGACAACTCTGGGAGTTAGTTCTCTTTTACCCACTGAGCCACATTGCCAGTCTGGGTAAGCTGGAGGCCATGAGCCCTTCCATTCTCTTGTCTCTCCTACCCCTAGCACTGAGGTTACAGGAGCATACAACCACACCCAGCTTTTATGGGGTCTTCATGATTACACAGCAAGTAATGTTACCCACAAAGAAAGAGGATGTCACTCTACTCTGAGCCCTTACTGGTCTGGAACCCACTGTGTTAGCCAGGCCTACATAGAACTTGGAGCATCCCTGAATTCAAACAGGTTCTAGGATTACAGTATGGGCATGTACTTAACCTGAACAAAAAATCTTAATTTTTGGCAGTTGTAGATTTTGGGTAGCAATAATGAGGTTCATTTTCTTATTCAACAGCTGTTTATTGACAGCCTTCAGTCCTTGAGTCATTATCCTGAGCCTATGCCAAAACAGAATTCCCACTACTGCCTCTGGCCTATCACAGGTGACAAGTGAATCCTTAAAGGTGGGAAAGGTACTTTGATGCAGGTCCTAGGTGACAAAAGAAAAGGAAGTGACATTTGAACACAGCACATTTTTGTGACCACCATACAAGTGAGGACAAGGACCCTGTCTAGTTCTGAGTTGTTCCCTCCCCAAAAGAGGTGAATTCTTGGCATTTTCAGCAAATCAGTGCTACCTTCACTTTGCCGATCTTGGGCATAAACCCACCACCACTGCCACTGAAACCTGCTTCCTCTGGGACTTTTAGGCCAGGCATTCCCATTCCTGAAAGCCTAGTAAGTCAGCCCTGTCTGCTGGGCTCTAGTAGCATTGATTTTAATAATTGCCCTGTATGTTCATCTGATTATGGAATCCTCTGTCTCCCCATGCTGGTCACAGACCCTGTAGCTGGGGACTTACAGGTCTGACCTAGTTCCTCTTTTCTAGATGCCAATAGGACCATTCCATGCTGGGCCATGCAGAGCCTGGCTTCTGTAATGTAGCCTATGTCAGCATTCCTTTTCTGCAAGGTGACTGCTTCACAACTGGTGAATGGCAGAACAGGATTTGAACCTGGGCTTGTCTGGTTCATGCTGCTTCCTGGCTTCTGGGCTTTTACCAGAATAGAATAACTTGAGACAAACAGGAGGACTCCTGCCCTCAGTCACAGTGGTGCATCTATCCCAGAGTAAGAGTGTAGGGCGGGGATGCTTTGAGTTTGCCAAGGACTGTGTGAATATGGTGTGCTGTTGCCAGTTGGAAGTACCAGATAGATGAGTGTAACATGAGGGCTGGCTTGTTGGGGTTACTGTCCCGCCTGGTACCCCGCAGCCAGCAAGCCCCAAAGAAAATCACACAGAGAGTCTACATTAGGTTATAAACTGATTGGCCCATTATCTCAGTCTTCTTACTAGCTCTTGTAACTTATATTAACCCATTGTTCTTATCTATGTTAGTCACATGGCTGGTACCTTTTCTCAGCTAGGCAGCTTACATCCTGCTTCCTTGGTGGTCTGCGCAGGAATGCCCAGGGAGCTTCCTGCTTCCCAAATTCTCCTGTTCTCCCCTCTACTTCCTGTCTGGTTTTCCCGCCTATACTCCCTGCCTGGCCAATCAGCATTTATTTAAAACATGATTGACAGAATACAGACAATTCTCCCGCACCAGATGAGGACACTGGAAAGCCCAGAAAGCAAACTCCTGCCCCTAAAGTCAGGTCTCTGCCTTCAGTCTAGATCCTTCCTGTCCTAGCAGCAGGATCTGGGCTTGGATATGTCTGTGCCTCTGTGCCCAGCTGGGAGGGTGCCAAGGCCTGGGAAACAGTGAGGTGGGCTGAACAGTCCAGTAAATGTGGTTGCCACTGAGCACTGCTAACTCTGAGCACATTCTCCAGCCTTTCTGAGGTGCATGTACCCATCTGTAAAGTGGGTATGATTGATACCCACCTTATAGAGCCACAAAGCTAAGTACAGCTACATGAATGACCCAACTTTAATCTCTCAGCCTATGTAGTAAAGCCTGCCTTTCTCCTACACTGGGGAGGGCAGAAGAGATGGAAGGTCATATACATACAGTTGATGACCTGAGCCCTCCTCCTACCTCTCCTATGGTCTTTCTTTTAGCCCAGAAATGTAGTTCACATCCTCAGTGATCTCCCCTTAATTTAGTGACAAAGGCTGCAGGTGAGTGTATGTGAGGAAGTCCTGTTTCCTCCAGAGGCTGAACAGAGCATGGAAGTTTGGGAGTGGGAAATAAGAACTGAGTGGAAAGGCCCAGGCATATCACCTGCACTGTGCAGGCCAGTTGCCAGTCTCCTGGCCACTGCTGCTGTAGTCTCTGCTGCTTTAGCACCATTCGTCTTAAGTTTTAACTCACTTGATTGCAGGTTTATGTGCAAGAAACAATAGAGAAGGTAATCTGTATTGCCCTGTAGCCAGTTTCCATGAATCTTACACCAGGATGCTGGCAAAGACACAACTACCCGTCTTACAGATTTCCCTGTTAATGTGCTCATTCTTGTCCATGTTCAGTGAGTGTGCTTTCTTCTCTCTTTTTTTTTAAGATTTATTTATTTATTTCTTATGTTTACAACATTCTGTCTTCATGTATGCCCACACGCCAGAAGAGGGCGCCAGACCTCGTTACAGATGGTTGTGAGCCACCATGTGGTTGCTGGGAATTGAACTCAGAACCTCTGGAAGAGCAGCCAGTGCTCTTAACCACTGAGCCATTTCTCCAGCCCCCGTGCTTTCTTCTCATATGCAAGTTCCTCTGATGATGCCATGGTCACAGTGGCAGTGAGCAATTCCATCACTGCACGTGTGTAGGAGTTCATTTTGCTGACTTCCCTCCTGTCTTCCCCATTGTCTTCTCCCTGGGTATACCCTCAGCCCTGGCAGTTACTAATCTGTTCTCATTTTTAAAAAATCTGGTCATTTCAAAAATGTTATAAAAATAGAGTCATTCACTGTGAAACTTTGAGGGATTGCTTCACCCACTAGGGCACAAATGACATGAGATTCATTCAAGTCGTTATGTGGCTTAATTCATTTCTTCTTACTCCCTAGTATACTCCATAGTATTGATGTGCCACCATTCCATCAGTTAGCTACTTGTTTTCAGTTTCTGGGTTTTACAGGTAGAATTGCCTGAGCTTGCATGTTTATTTCTATGTGCTGCTTGCCTGATTATTCTTGCTGAGTTGTGTGATAATTGCATGTCTGATTTTATAAGAAAATGCCAATCCTTTTTCCAAAGTGGTTGTATGTGTCACTCAGTTTCTCCACAGCCTTAGTGTTTGATTGTGTCACTTTTTTTTTTAAAGATTTATTTATTATTTTCTGCATGTATGCCTGCAAGCCAGAAGAGGGCACCAGATCTCATTACAGATGGTTGTGAGCCACCATGTGGTTGCTGGGAATTGAACTCAGGACCTTTGGAAGAGCAGACACTGAGCTATCTCTCCAGCCCTGATTGTGTCACTTTCTCATAGCCATTCTATCAGGTTGTGTAGTGGCATTCTCTACTGGCAGATAGAGGACTTTCTCCAGCCTCTGTGGCACTGGGCCTTATTTTGTGGATTGTTATTGAGTGGGTACCATCTCTTTGATTAGTAACTCCTGCTCCCACAGAGGTGCTGGCTTGGGTCCCTATAGGAGAGGGCACTCAAGACCTGGGTAGGGGCTTGTTTTGGTGTGCCCTCATAGGAGAGGACACTTAAAAGGAAGTACTGAGAAAGGTCCCTGTTGAGATGTAGCACTGCTGGAGGAATTCTTCTGGTTCCAGACAGTGCAGCCTAGGAAGCGAGCACTAGCATGTGCTGATGTGTGCCCTGCTGCTGCCAGCCCCAGCTGACTCAGACTTTTGGCAATGCCTGTTTTCCTGAATCTTAGGAACAGAGAGAAGGATCAGGCATGGTGGAAGCTGTGTGGGGTCTTTGTAGGAGGAGTAGGTGGATAAGACTGGCAAAGTGTTATGGTGGTTTTTTTTTTTTTTTTTTTTTTTTGCCAGATGGGGCAGAATGTTCACACAGAGGGAGTGGGGAGGGAAAGTAGAAAAAGGCTAAGAAGCTGCAGGACCCAAAGGGTCGTAGAATGACCTGGGGAAGGCAAGATAAGTTCCTCTGTTGTTACTGCCTCCTCCTGACATTGGTCACGCTTTGCCACAGCCTGTGTGAGAGCATCTTCAAGTAGTATTGCTTCCCCACTAGACTTGGCCTTGCAAGAGGGTAAACAGGACCTATGCGCCTGTATTGGTCATTGCTGTGTGTTACTCTCACTCTCTTGCTTCAGAATCCTCTGGTAAGGTCAGAGCTTGGCCAAGTCAGGCAGGGCCTCTACGGGTTAGAGGCTTCACCTTCATCTTGCCCTCCTCTCGCACATCTGCAGGTTCGTCATGCCTAGTGGCTTATAAGAAGACCCCACCACCGGTCCCTCCACGTACTACATCAAAGCTGTTCATCTCAGTCACTGTCCAGAGCAGTACTGAGTCTGCTCAGGACACCTACCTGGACAGTCAAGATCACAAGAGTGAAGTGACAAGCCAGTCCGGCTTGAGCAACTCATCAGATAGCCTGGACAGCAGTACCCGACCACCTAGTGTAACACGTGGTGGAATCAGCCCAGGCCCTGAAGCTCCGGAGCCACCCCCTAAGCATGCAGCTCTGAAGAGTGAACAAGGGACACTGACAAGCTCTGAGTCCCATTCCGAGGCCATCCCCAAAAGGAAACTGTCATCGATAGGAATACAAGTAGGGGTCCTTTTTGCATTGTCTTCCGTCCACTCTGTGCACCGGCCTGTGTGTAATTACATCTAGTGGAGGCCCACTCGGTCTCCCAGGAAGAAGTGTTTTGTCTGTCTATTCTGGGCATCTGCCCCAAATGGCCCAACTAAATTTTGCCTGTAGCCACACTCGATTGTGTCCAGCCACCCATGCTATGGGTCCATAGCTGTGGACATGTTTCTGATCCTCCAGTGGGTTGTCCCAGTGAATGTAGTTACACTCAGCCAGCAAGCTCCTGTACACTGTTTGCTGTCCACTGTCTGTCTGTCCACTTCATCCTTTGCCCTGCCAGACAATCCATGGGAGGTGGGGCTGGCTTAACAGTTCTCTAATCCAAGGTCAGCTCGATACGGAAGCCATGGCCCCGCTTGGCAGCGGGAGCATCGTGGAGCATAGACGCTGATGGGCTAGAAGCCTGGGACCAGGGCCCTTGAGCCATGGGGGTTGTTCAAGGGGAACTTGACCCAGAGCCCACTCAGGCCTTGGGGACAGGTAGGTCTCTTAAAGCACCAGACCCATGGTGAAGTGAGAAGTGTGATGGCAGTCTCTATGCCTCCCTTCATAAAAAAGAGTCTAGATAGGCAGGGAGAGCTCTGTGGACCAAGCCCCAAGTTCCATCTAGAAGCCAAATCCATTGTATACTTACATCTATGGTATCCAGCTTACCTTCCACTGCCTGGCAGTACCCCGTTTCAGGTGTCTGTCTTCTGTTAGCTGAGTGAGACAAATTGAGCTCAGCCTTGCAGTTTCCAAGACTTGATCCAAATCCAGAGAGTCTTCTGCTAGCTGCTGGACCTCCAGACTACAGTAGAAGGCAGTGAGGGAGGCAAGGCCAGCTGTAGTAGAAGTTGAGGGCAGGGGTGTGGGGAAATGGAGGAGCACTTCCAAGCCAGCGGGAGGGTCGACAACAAGGTGAGATGTATTGCAGCAGCATTAGGGCTATAGGAATATCTCTCCTCAGCAGCAGGAGTGAGTGGATGCAATCAGGTTGATGATAAAACACTAAAATGTAAAAGGAGCAAGGGATGCAGAGGGGAGACTGGACAGAACAAAAAATGCAGGCAGTTCCTTATCTTTGCCTGGGTTCCCAAGAAACGGCTCTGGCCTTCCATGTCCCGTCCCGTCCCGTCCCATCCCATCCCCCCTCCTGTTCCCCCACACACACTCCGTGTACAAAAAGGAAGTTGGACAGATCCCTCTGGCTTCCCACTGAGTTTCTTCAGGAGTACCAGCACTTGCCCCCTATGGCCTCTTTTGAACATAGAAGTTGCCCAGTATTTGACCCTTGGTCCTTTTTGACCACCATGTCTTTGTTTGGGAAGACCACCTCCTTATTGGCCAAACCAGATTCTCTTCCCCTCTTAGAAGGTCAGGAGAAGCTTTGAGTCCTTTAATGAGAATGTTGCACTGGGGAAGGAACTCTAGCTTTGAGTGCCTTCTGAGCACCTCCTTCACCTGATTCCACCCATGTTCTTACTCACTGTCTTTGGAGAGAGCTGTGCTTCCCAAGCTGGTTCTTGCCAAAGAAAGTGACTTTATTCCTATTCCAGAAAGCTTCTCTGACCCCTGAGCCTAGAACCCCAGCCCCTGAGACTGTCTTCCCACATTGACACCTCAAGCCCCAGGTCAAGTGTGAGCTCCCCCTTCCTTGTATTGGAGCCTTGATGGGTAGACTTAGCTGGCTGCTCAATGGTTGGGTCCAGGGCATGACTGTTGTCATATTTCCTCCTCTTTACAAAGCAAGTATGACAAGTCCAGGGACAGGATCCCATAGCATCGCTGGCTCTGGGTTCTGGGTTTGAGAACTGCTGTCTGTGATTGGCACTGAGTACAGGTGCTCACCAGTTCCCCTTCCAGGCCGCAGCAGGGTTAAGGGAATTATCTTTGCCTCCAGACAGCCCTCGGCTTCAACTACACCAGATAACGGCTGTGGCTTTGTGTGTGTTCTCTCCCGTCGTCCTTTTTTTCTCCCTGATCGTGTAAAGGAGAGGACTAGAAGGAGCGGTTCCCACCTCTCGGAGGACAACGGACCCAAAGCGATCGATGTGATGGCGCCCTCCTCAGAGTAGGGAAAGCCAGTCATCTCCATCCCCTCCCGCCTCTGCGCGAATGAGCAGTGCCCGGCTTAATCTGGCCCTACGTGGGCCCACGTGCAGTGTCTGCATGCCTCGTGTCTGTCCGTCCACACGTCTGTTTGCGTCGTCCCACTAATGTGAATTTCAGCAGCAAGTGTGGTGTTTGTTTTTATTCTTGTCTTTGTCTCCGTGCCGTTGCTGTCGTTGTCCTTCAATAAGGTTGACTGCATTCAGCCAGTGCCAAAAGAGGAGCCCAGTCCCGCTACCAAATTCCAGTCCATCGGGGTTCAGGTAGAGGACGACTGGCGGTAAGTTGGACAGAGGTGTGGTGGCTGCTATTCCCCTCTCCTCTCCCTCCCTCCGCCCTCACCTCTCCTGCTCTCCCTAACCCACTTCTCCTTGCTGGATTTCTAATAACCAAGCTGGGTGTGGGTGCGGGTGGTGGCTCAGGTGTGGGGGCTGGACAGGGCAGATGGGTGGACACATGAGCACTTGCTCTGAGACCAGTCACCCTAAGGGGGGCAAGCCTGGGCTGGGCTGTAGCCCCCAGCTCCCCTGATGTTGGTGATCTTCCTAGCCCCACTGCAGTAAACAGACAACCTTATGACCTTGTCCTTGTGTGTGTGTGCGCGTGTGGGCATGGGCAGGGTGGGCAAGGGCTGAGCAGAGAATGAGCGGGGGGCTGTGGGACCCGCTTCAGGCGCATGGTGAGCAGATGATGCATCCGTTTCTCTGTCTCCCCGTGTGTCCGGGTCAGGTGGCCACTGGTTTCTGACCCTCTTGGTGACTCACTCCTTCTTGTCCCCACCCTACCCCCACAGAAGCAGCGTCCCCTCTCACAGCATGTCCTCCCGTCGGGACACTGACTCTGATACCCAGGATGCCAATGATTCCAGCTGTAAGTCATCTGAGAGGAGTCTCCCAGACTGTACCCCACACCCCAATTCCATCAGCATTGATGCTGGCCCCCGACAGGCCCCCAAGATTGCCCAGATCAAGCGCAACCTCTCCTATGGAGATAACAGCGACCCTGCCCTGGAGGCGTCTTCGCTGCCCCCACCTGACCCTTGGCTGGAGACCTCCTCCAGCTCCCCAGCAGAGCCAGCCCAGCCCGGGGCCTGCCGCAGGGATGGCTACTGGTTCCTGAAGCTCCTTCAGGCAGAAACAGAGAGACTGGAAGGCTGGTGCTGCCAGATGGACAAGGAGACCAAAGAGAACAACCTCTCTGAAGAAGGTGGGTCTTACAAGGGTGATCCCCTGGGTATCTGGTGTCACGCCAGCCTTGGAGCTTCTCAGGGAGGAGCATAGGCTCTGTTCTTGGGCCTTTTTTTGTGAGCTTGCTCTGGGTGTTCATTCTTTCCACCTGCCTAACCTGACCTCTTCCCTTATGGACATTATGGTGATAGTAGCTGCCTGTTGTGCAGGCTTTGGGCTCAGACACACAGGACCCAGCTCAGTCACCTGTTTCTGATCTTCATCTCTAGCTACGTAAGCACCTTGTGAGGACTGACTGTGGTAATTAGTGGAAAGGCCCTGATGAAGTGCTGGACACAAAGCTGCCACCTAATTATACCTTCCCAGCTCTTTATTGAGTGCTTACTGCCCACCAGGTACAACCATCTTATCTGGCCTCAGCAGGAAACTATAAATGCAGGGACAGAAGTTTCTACTGTTCCACTTATTTTCTGTCAATACTGTGCATACTTAAAAAGAAAGGAGCTAAGAAATGGCCTCTGGCAAGGATTGCCTGCAGTAGTGCTGAGCTGGCATGTAGGAGGCCCTGGGTTCATCCACTAGCACTACCGAAACAGAAGGCGGTAATGGGGAAGGGACTGATGGTATTCAGAGAGCCTGAGTCAGAGCATGGCAGTTGGAGGCAGCCTCTAGGAACCTTTATGCCATCACCCTGTACTAACCAAGTTCTGCCAGAGCTTAGCTTCCCAATTGATTCCTAACTGAAGATTCAGGAAGGACAGACCTTCAGAGTGCAGGTAGGTTGTCCCAGTGGCCCTGATGATATATTCTGAGGACACCTTTGATGATTCAGAGGGCGCTGGTAGAGTCTGTTTTTACTGCTCTTTGTGCCTGTTCCCAGCTTTGATGTCACACCCACCTTGGGGCAGGGAACTCTTGAGGTGTGTGAGGTGTGTACCTGATACATTTAATAAGGATGCACCTTTAAAAAAATCAAACCAGTGGCAGAGATCAGAGAGCCCCAAGTGTCTGACAGAAGGCAGCCAGCTCGTGCTCCAGTGGCCATGCCCTGGCCTGTTTTGTACATTTCTTCTTTGCAGTGTGACTACGTTCAGTTTCTCTCTAAAATGAAGTCACCAAGTATTGATTTCTTAGGGTTTTCTACTTTTCCTGGTTCCCTTGTCTTGCTTGGGCCTAGCCATGTCTCTGGGTCTGTTTCCAGCTACAGGCCTTCTCCTGTTCTTCAGCACTGCCCTTGGCTCTTCCCCACGGGCACTTCACTCTGACTGCATGCTGACCTCATGGTCTTTGTCCCACTTTTCTGGACTAAACTTTATTCTGAGAGCACTTTCTAGATGCTCAGCATGTCCTTCAGAGCTCACAGTTCAGGTGTAAAGTTGAGACTAATAGAGTGTGTGTGTGTGTGCACATGTGTGTAACAATGCAGAAACTAAAGTGTGATGACTAGGATCTTGTTCTCTCAGAACCTTAGCGGCATTGTGTAGGCTTCCATTGCTTGTGATGAAAAGTTCAAAACCATCCTGCTTCTCTGTCCTGAAAGCTTTCAGGATCTTTACTTTCTGGTGAAGCCTCTCAGCAATATGAATGAAATAGATCTTATTTGTTGTTTTGCTAATAGTTAACTGGGCATGCCTGACTTGAAGACTTGGTCTTTGGCTCCATAGAACTAGTCTTATATTAATTTTTTTAAAAAAGAAAAAGAAAAGAAAGGAAAAACAGATGTAAACAGGAATGATGACATACAGTAATACCAGCACGTGAGAAGCAGAAGGTCACATGAGAGGTCAGGAGGGTCACCTTAAATTTGAGGCCAGTCTGGACCGCTGTTATAGTTTCTTTTTTCTGTTGGTTATGATGAAATACTCTGACAAGGGCTGACAAGATGGCTCACCAGTAATGGCACTTGCTACTGATTCTAACAACTGATGTGTAATCTGGGACTCACATGGTAGAAGAACTTACTCCTACACGTTGCCCTCTGATTATCACACATGTGCCGTGACATACATACCCACACATGTGCACATGCACACCCACACACAGTAAAGAAGCAAATGTAACAAAACAAATTAATTAATGCCCAAATGCATTTGGGAGGCAGAGGCAAGTGAATCTCTCTGAATTTGAGGTTAGGAAATAGCAATTTCAAGGCCAGCCAGAGCTTCATATTAAGACCCTGTCTCAAAAAAGCAAAACAAAGCAAAAAAAAAAAAACTGACAAATGCAACTTAAAGGAGAAAGAATTTATTTACACTGACTCACACTTCCAGAGCACAGTCCATTGTGACAGGAAGTCAAGGGCTTGCAGCGACTGGCCTCTGCATCAGGAACTGAGTCATGAATGCTTGCTGCTGCTCAGTTTTTTCTCCACTTGTTAATCCAGAACCCCAACCAGGGAATGGCTTACCCACAGTGGGTGGGTCTTTTAAACAAAAATCCAGATAAACCCCCACACCATGCCCAGAGGCCCATCTTCCTGGTGATTCTACATTCTGTAAAGCAGGCAGTTAATTCCAGCCAGCACAGCTACCCAGAGACACTGTCTATCTCCATAAAACAAAAACGTGGAGTGTGGTGGCATATGCCATGATTCCAGCACTTGTGGCAGAGGCCAGGGATATTACTAAAGAGTGAGGCTAGCATGGGTTGCAGAATGAGATATGTCTCAAAAAAAAGTGACGACCACTCCTTTCTCACTTGTATTTGTTCTGTTTCTTTCTTCTTGAAATTCTTGTCAGGTGTCAGAGTTACTGGGTTGATACCTCACCTTTTCTTTCTCCCCCCAGAGTTTTGCTTTGTAGCCCAAGCAAGCTTTGAACTCAATTTGTAGCCAAGGCTAGGCTCAAACTTGAAGTCCTCCTCTTTTGTCCTACCAAGTCCAGGACCACAGGAAAGCACCACCGTACTTTGCCTTTCCTCTTTTCTCTGCATCATTTATTGTCTTTTCCATGTGTTTTTGCAATTTTTTATTTCTTTCATTTCTCAATTGCTTTAGTTACTTAGTATTACCTCTACCAACCCATACCCCGGCCCTGAGCCTTACTGAGATATAACTAACGTACTATAAAATCAGTCCTTTTGAAATAATAACCCAGACTCGCATGTAGTCACTCAGACCACTACTAAGGTTTACCCATGTTGTGGCGTGTACCAGTACTTTGTTCTTTTGTGTTGCCAAATAAATGTTCCATTTTTATGGATGCACTACATCTTATTTATGCAGTACATCAGTTGGTGGACATTTGGTTCATTTCTGTTTGAAGGCTTTTATGACTAGTGCTACAGTGAACATTGATGTACAATTTTAGTGTGAGTCTGTACTCATTCTTTGTATATATACCCAGGAATGGAATTGCTCAACTTTTTTAGAATAAGCTACACTATTCTCCAAGGCACCTGTATATGAAGCTTCTCATTTCCTGGTACCTTTTTAAGTTACTTATTTAGACAGATTCTCACTATATAGTACAGGTGGGAATTTGTAGTCATCCTGCTTGCTTTGCCTCTCCAGTATTTTTGTTTTATTTTAGTTTTAGTTTATTGAGACAGGATTTTTCTATGTAGCCCTGGCTCTCCAGGAACTTGCTCTGTAGACCAGACTGGCCTCAAACTCACAGAGATCCACCTGCCTCTGCCTCTCAGTGCTGGGATTGTGTGCCACCACAGCTGAACTTGAGCACTCCAGTTATTTATTTATTTTAATGGAAAGATATTTTTATTATTTTACTATATAACATTAGTTAATATACCACATCCCATTCTCTCAAGAGATAGAGAGGATTGAGATAACATTTTTCCTGGCTTCTGAGAAGCTGAAGTGCTCGGTAGAGAGGAGCATTTTATAGCAATGTTCTGTGGTGGGACCTTGTTCTTCTTATCTGCTTTTCAGCATTGGGCCACTTGTCTCTTCATGATGCACAGAATTTGACTAAGGTGTAGACTTTGTGTGCTCATGTGAAATGTCCACCGGTTGCTGGCATGCTGTCATCCTGCCAGAGTAAGCTCTACTCTGCAGTCATGGCCATCTGGAAGAGAAGATGCAAACCTAAGGCAGCTCCATTGTGGTTTGGACATAGATGCTTCAGGACCTCTTTTGTGTCACCCGTTTACTGCTGCTACCATCTTGGTATATCAAGGCCTTTTCAGACTGACCCAAAAATGATGTTTAAAAGATCATGTTTATAAAACCTATATCTAGGCATCCTAGCTTTATTTCTGCAAGTCTGCCATCTTGCCACTCCCAATACTTTTTTTTTTTTTCTTCTATTTTTGGTGGGAAGGAGGTCGAAACAGGATTTCTCTGTAGCTTTGGAGCCTGTCCTGGAAGTAGCTCTTGTAAACCAGGGTGGCCTAGAACTCACAGAGATCTGCATGTCCTGCCTCCCCAGTGCTGGGATTAAAGGTGTGTACCACCACCACCCGGCCTCTCCCAGTACTTTTATGTGGTAGCCATGTTGTTGGTTGTGATAGCGCACTGTGGTTTTGGTATATTTCCATGGTGACTAGTAATGTTGATGATATCTTCATAGGTGCTTATGGGGTTTTTCTTAGACCAGGCTATCTTTAAACTCACAAGAGATCCACCTGCCTCTGCCTCCCAAAGTACTGGGATTATAGGTGTGAAGCCACCATATCTGGCCTGCTTACTGGGTTTTTCTGTTCTTTACTAGAGAACTCTGTTGACATTAGTATAGTCAGGCATCATCATATGCTTATGTGACAAACCAGCAGGCTCATTTCTTTGTAAGATTTTACCCATGAGTATAGCATCTCCTTTCCTTCTGAGACATTTATGTATATCTACTTTCCTGTGTTCCTGCATTGCCTTTATTTCTTTAGGCTTCTTTTTTTCTGTTTCTCTTTATGATTGGAGGCTTTCCTGGAATGTCCAGTGAACTTTAGTTTATTCCTATTTAAAATGGACAGCTTGATGGTGAGAGCAAGAGCTGTGTTGACCTTGTAGTAATATTTAAGTCCATCCAGAAACTTAAGGAGCCGGGGGGGGGGGGTGGCACATGCCTTTAATCCCAGCACTCGGGAGGTAGAGGCAGACGGATCTTTGTGAGTTCGAGACCAGCCTGGTCTACAAAAGCTAGTTCCAGCGCAGGCTCCAAAGCCACAGAGAAACCCTGTCTCGACAAACCAAAAAAAAAAAAAAAAAGAAACTTAAGGAAAAGGAAAGTGGACTGGGGGTATAGCTCAGTAGAACAAGTAGAACACTTGTTCAGCCTGAATGAAATCTTGATCCACAGCATCACACACACACACACAGAACAGAAAGAAAAGGGGGAAATATACCTCTTAGAGTTTGCACAAGCACATTGCATGAGTGAAAATATCAGACCAATAAAAATAACAAAAGTCATGTTGATGTAACAGGTGTGTTGTTGGCAATAGCAATGAGGAAATAATTACAAGTGCCAGCATAAGATTTCTTTAATAACATGATGAATCTACTTTGAATAATGTTTCCACTAATATTCATTTGAATACTTGTTTTTCATTTATTTTTAATATATCCCTAGGAATAGAATTGCTAGCTTTTATTTCTCTCTCTAGCCCTTTTTCATAATCTTACTATGGCAAAATATGTGTAACATAAAACTTGCTTCTGTGTGTGTATGTGGTGTGCTGCAGGTACACTTACCCTGTGTGCACACATGTGGAGGTCAAGGGTTGATGCTGGGCTGTCCCCCTCCATTACTTCACCTAATTTTTAAAATTACATTTATTTATGCATGGAGAAGGGGGGCATGTGCCAAAAGACAGCTTGAAGGAGTGGGTTTACCTCCCACCATACATAGGTCCTGGGGATTGAACTCAGGTCAGCAGTCTAGGAACCAAAGCACCTTCATCAACTGAACCATTGCACCAGCTCATTAATTGTTTTGAGACAGGGTCTGACAGTAGCCCGGACTGATGTTGTAGTCACATCTTAAGTGAATTAAAGATGGGCAATATCACACATGGCTCCTCTGCCCGTTTTTATAATGACTCTTAGGATTTCTATTGCTGTGATAAAACTCTGACCAAAAGCAACTTAGGAAGAAAAGGGTTTATTTTAGCTTACAACGCCATCTCTCCAGTTCCAGGACCTAGGTTTGGTTCCGAGCACCCACATGACAGCTCACAACCATCTGTAACTCCAGTTCCAGAGGATCCAATGAATGTACATGGTACACATACAACTCAGGCACACACACATAAATTTTTAAAATTATATTACAATTACAAAGGAAATCAATTAGACTAATTGCAGTTGTCAAGACTGAACGTGGTACATGTCTGTAATGCTCTCACCTAGGAGGCTGAGGCAGAAGGCTCTAGAGTTAGTTCAAGGCCAGCTTGCACCATTTAATGAGACCTTGTCTCAGTATTAAATTTATAGTAGCATGTGCTTGTTTAAGGCAGGAACAAGATTTGTCAGTCATTGCATGATTGCTATCAATTTAAAGTCATGGTAACCATAAAGGTTCAGTGCTCACAACTGAAGCCTCTGCGAGTGGTGAGACCATGTGTGGTCCTGTTAGTGACAGTTGCTAGTACTGCTAACATGAGTCCTTGAAGAGCTTTTTGGTTAAAGGTGACAGTAAGAGAGCAGAGAAGGAAAGGATCTAGACTGAGGGCATTGTGGGCATGTCTATGCTGTTCTGAGCACCCATGTTAGAGAAGGGGAGTCACGCAGGAGCAAACAGCAGTGATGGGGTGTGCTTGGGTAGGTGTAGAAAGCATGAAACATGTGCCTGGTAGAGAACACAACAGCTGCTCCACCAGGAGGGAGGAGGCTGCATCTGGAAGAGGTGGCGGATGGGAACAAGCCCATCAACCCTGAGTGAGGAATAGGTGCTGACACAGCCATGTAGGTGATGGAGTGCATGGAGGACCAAAATCTCCAGGCACTACCCAGTGAAGCTGAGCATGGCAACCTAGCTCAGCTTCACCTAGCCTATGAATCCAAAGGGCCATTTCATGATAACTTTGTTTTCAGTGTAATTGCTGCAGACTTTGTACATGTTTCTGTATCACACTATTTGCTATAAAAGGTTGAGTTTGTCCCAACACATGCCCTTAAAATTCTGATTTCCCTTTGTGTGTGTGTTGAAGGAGGCACAGGTGCAGAGATCAGAGGACATGTAGCAAGCACTTTACCCACCATGCCATTTATCAATCCTGCTTTGCTCATTTTATTTTTTGCATTACTGGGGCTTGATTGGGTGCCTTGTGAATGTATTAAAGAAAAAGAAAAGACTACTGTGGAGCTATATACGATGCCTTCTTATTTTTTGCTTGTTTCTGAGACAAATTCTAATCCTCCTGCCTCTGTCTCAAGTGCTAGGATTAAAGGTATGTGCCACTGTGTAGTGATATTCTTTTGTATTTTAATAAATTAAGCTTTCCTGAAGATCAGAGAATAAAACAGCCACACTGGTCAGCCATACAGGCCAAGCAATGGTGGCACACACCTTTAATCCCAGTAGCCACACTATTTAGCCATAGAGGCCAGGTGGGAGTGGTGCACACCTTTAATCCCAGCACTAGAGAGAAATACAAGATGGGAGGAGACAGGTTTCAATTCAGCTCAGTCTCATTCTGAGATTCCTGGAGGCAGGATTGCCATTTTGGTCTGAGATAGAGGTAAGAGCTAATGGCTGGCTGCTGATCTTGTCATTTGTATTAGTTTATTAAAACACTAATTGGCCAATAGCCAGGCAGGAAGTATAGGCAGGGCAGCCAGACTAAGAGAATTCTGGAAAGAGGAAAGACAGAGTCAGTCACCAGCCAGATGCAGAGGAAGTAAATGAGAATGCCTTACTGGGAAAACATACCAAACCATGTAAACATAGAAAAGAATTATGGGTTAATTTAAATTGTAAGAGCTAGTTAATAATAGCCTGAGTGCTAATAGGCCAAACAGTTTATAATTAATATAAGCCTCTGTTGTGTCTTTGAGACTGAATGGCTGAGGGACCAGGCAAGACAGAAACTTTATGCTGCAATGCTGTGCTTTGACCTCTTAAGTCTGGACACCAGGTCTGAGTGTTTCAAGGCAGACCTTGAGCTTGTGATCCTCCTGCTTCAGCCTCGCCTGTAGCTTGGATTGCAGGCCTGCCTTGGCCCAGCTTTATTGTATCTTGATGGGATTCTGTTAAACAGTCCTAACACTCCTGATGCTGCCTCCTGGACTGGTTTTTCAGACTGTGTCTTTGGTTTTGCATTCTCTTTTCAATGTTGCTGCCTTATACATACACCCATCTTCATGTCTGTGTGCTGAGTATCTTACAGTCCTTCATTGCTGATTTGGTGTCTTTTTTAATAAGAACATACGGTGACTGGTTGATTTTATTTCAGAGTTATATAAGTGTAGTTCCTTTCCAGTGTGGTTTATGTGTACTTGAGTCTCTTCCCCTGATCAGTTTGAAGTCCAGTTTTGGAACCCTTCTTGGCATAACAGTAAGCAACGTTAGAATTTGTTTGTACTGTTGCCTTTATGTATTTCTGCTACATGTACATGTAACACTGAGGAATATGCATGCCAACTTCCTTTGGCCTGATTGTGAAATTTATATTAGAAGCCTGTTGTGTGGTATTTTTGTCTTGATTGTTTTATGACACAGGGTTTTACTCTGTCACTAAGGCTAGCCTTGAACTCAGCCTCCCAAGTGCTGGGATTACAAGTGCGCACCACCACACTTTTTTTTTTTCTTTTAAACTTGGATTTAGTTTTTCATATTTTTTAAAAAGTGTGTTTGTGCCGGAGACACATGTGCCATGTGTAGATGTGTAAGTCAGAGGATAATTTGCCAGAGGTGGTTCTGGGAATGGAGCTCAGGTTATCAGGGTGGGGGAGCAGGGATCTTTACCCACTGATCCATCTCACTGGCCCCTGGAATGCTTTTTCTCGAGCCCGGTAGTGATACACACTTGTAATCCCAGGATTTTGGAGGTAAAGGTAGGAGGATCAGGAGTTCCAGGCCAGGCTGTACTACATAGCAAGTTCAAGGTCAGCCTGGGCTACATAAGACCTTGTCTCAAATCAAAAGCAGAAACAAAACCCAACCATTGTTACTGAGACCTAGTGGTGATACATTAACACCTGCATTTGTGTTTTGTTCATTTTGTTGATCTGAACTGCTCAGCAGTGTGTTCCTTTCTCCATCTGCACCACTGGTATACAGTGGATTTTCTTGTTTTCTGCTCTGGATGTTGTTTCTAACAACATGATTAAGACATAATTAATAATTGAACCCTACAATACCATTGAGCCATACTTGAAACCCTGAGATATATTTTACACACAAAATTCACCCCTTTGTCATACACAATTAATGAAGCCTTATTTACAAGGTCATCTAGATGTCATTACTACGTAATATACAATATTTTAATCACCCCCAAAAGAAACCTCTACCTATTTTGCCACTACTTTTGTGGCAATCCTTGAATTTGTGATCCTGCCTTAGCCTCCCATGTAAACATCACAGGTAGGGACTGGACAGACACTCAGAGGTTAAGAGCACTGACTGCTCTACCCAGAGGACCTGGGGTCGGTCCCTAGCATTTACATAGTAGCTTGTTTTATTGTGGGCTTTTTTTGTTTTGTTTTGGTTTTTTTTTGTTTTTTAAGAGAGTTTCTCTGTGTAGCCCTGGCTGTCCTAGAACTCACACTATAGACCAGGCTGGCCTTGAACTCAGAGATCTCTGTCTCCATTTGTTTTAAAAAGTGTTGCTGTGTGTCTCCAGACTAGCTTCTGGTTCTCCATCCCAAAGTGCTGAGATAGCATCCTCCATTTTTTCTTACTGACTAAAAAGTACTTAAAGTGTTGAGTATTTGTGTATGTGATGAGGAAGGTATGGAGGTCAGAGGGCACTTGGTGGAATCATTAGGCATATATGACAAGTGCTTTACCCACTGAGGCATCTCTACAGCCCCTCTCTAGTTCTTCTTGAGTCCATGATAATGGACATTTCTTTTGAAAAATTTCACATTTAAGCTGCTTTTCTAATTTAGTACAAAACATTTCCTTAGAAATGGGGATAAGGGCCGGGCAGTGGTGGCGCACGCCTTTAATCCCAACACTCGGGAGGCAGAGGCAGGCGGATCTCTGTGAGTTCAAGACCAGCCTGGTCTACAAGAGCTAGTTCCAGGACAGGCTCCAAAGCCACAGAGAAACCCTGTCTCGAAAAACCAAAAAAAAAAAAAAAAGGAAAAAAAGAAAAAGAAATGGGGATAAGGTTCTGGCTGCAGCAAATAAAGAAACCACCTGTCTCTGCCTCCAAGTGCTGGGATTGACAGTGTGTACCACTGTGCCCAGCCTTCTTGTGATTGTCTATAAAGCAAGGTCTCTCACAGCCAGGATGGCCTCAAACCCTTGACCCTTACCTCTGTCTCCTGAGTGCTGGAATGACTAGCACTGCCCTCATCTGTTTACATTTTCCATAGTAAGAATTGGTTAGCCGGGTGGTGGTGGTGCACGCCTTTAATCCCAGCCCTTGGAAGCAGAAGCAGGTGGATTTCTGTGAGTTTGAGACCAGCCTAGTCTACAAAGCAAGTTCCAGGTCTAAATGGAGAAACTCTTGTCTTAAAAAATAAACAGTGGGTTAATGTATGAATAAGAGCCCATTAGCTTTATGTATATTATATACACACATGTATACATGAGCTCCAATTCCCTTTCCACCCTAGCACAGCCCATGTTCTATTAACAGTACATGTGTATGTATGTATGTGTATACACACACGTATGCACATGACCCTAGTCCTGCCTTCCATATGTCCATGCCTGGCACCATGTATGCTGAGCTGCTTCCTCTACCTCTCTCAGTCTTAGGAAAAGTCCTCAGTGCTGTGGGCAGCGCCCAACTCCTGATGTCCCAGAAATTCCAGCAGTTCCGGGGCCTCTGTGAACAGAACTTGGTGAGTGACTCTACCTACAGGGCTTCCAGCCAGCCCTTGGCTGCCCTGCCCAGGGAGCCCCTTGTAGCCTGTGACCTCTGCACAGAGGAGGTGCTGCCCACATGGCACTATAGAGATGGTAGCAGTGCCCACCATGCCCAGTACAGGAAGGGCTGAGACAGTCCTCCAGAAATAGAGCATTGAACCTGGTATAAAACAACCACATGAGAGTATAAGTCAGCTGACCAGTTGGGCCTGACTTACTTATATTTAGTCCATCCTATATCCAAGAGGCTGCTGAAGGTTAGACCTAAGATCTTACCCCTGTGCCAGGTGGGTCTCCTTCTCCCTTGCTCATTTCAGCCCTGCCTGCCCTAGGGCCAGAAGCTGAGTCCCAGACAGCCTGTCCCAGGATTAGAGTCCCCTTCAATAGATGGGGAGCATGAGTTCCCAAGGGTGAGCACAGTGGAAAGTGAGTCCCCAGGGCTATGGCTGGAAAACAACAGATTCCATGATCACAGCTGGCTTGGGCCTGCCTTCTTCCTGCCTCCCTGGGAAACACTGCTCAAGAACGGACCACCCTATACCGAGAACTTGAGCCAAGCAGTGGTAGCACACACCTTCAATCCCAGTAAGTGGATCTCTGAGTTTGAGGTCAGCCTGGTCTACAGAATGAGTTCCAGGACAAGGCTCCAATGCCGCAGAGAAACCCTGTCTTGAAAAAAAAAAATAGAGAGAGAAAACTTAGCCTGCCTAGCACAAGAGAACACGTGTCTTCCTTGCCACAGCTCTGTAGTAGTGATCCTAGCAATGTCCAGTCACATGTCTGTGCAGGGCCCACTCATGATGAAACTACTCCCAGGGATCGCTACCATTGGCACTGGCCATGGCCAGAGCTATCTTCATTCACTCACAGATCCTGGCCTGGCCACAGAACAAGGGATCAAGGCCTTTCTCAGAGTCACACCCAGTGCCATGGCCAGAGGCCCATATGTGTGATGGGGAAGATGAGATGGATTCTGCCTTGCTGCCCCACTGACCCCCATCTGCCCCACAGAACCCTGATGCCAACCCCCGTCCAACAGCCCAGGACCTGGCAGGGTTCTGGGACCTGCTACAGCTGTCCATTGAGGACATCAGCATGAAGTTTGATGAGCTCTACCACCTCAAGGCCAACAGCTGGCAGCTGGTGGAAACCCCCGAGAAGAGGAAGG
>JAQHUG010000344.1:1948200-2004230 GCA_028555095.1 Dicrostonyx torquatus | reverse complement strand
ATGTGGCACTCCATATGGCCTCTCTATCTGCAGAAGAGCAGGATTGCCCGTGGGGGGTGTAAGTGACCAGCTTCAGACACAAAAGTAGAAGAAGCAGCTCTTCTGAGGTCCCACTGCACAGTTCGTACAGCGTCATTCCATAGCTCCTGTTAGTCGAAGGCATCACAGGTGTGTCAGTGCCTTTTCTGTTGGTGTGGCACTGTGACCAGCAGCTTGCAGAGAAGAGTCATTCTAGAGGGATAGAATCCATGTGGTGGGGAGGATAGCCACAAGGGGCAGGTGTGCTGGCAGGAACAGAAAGCTGAAAGTTCATGTTCTCAAAAGCAAGCTTGAAACAGAGAGCAAACAGGAAATTGAGTGGGGCCATAAATGCTTAAATCCCACCCCCAGTGATGTACTTCCTCCAGTAAGACTACTCTTCCTGGGTAACCCAGACACAGAAAGACAATTATCACATGTACTCACTCATAGGTGGTTTTTAAACATAAAGCAAAAAAGCCAGCCTACAAACCACACTCCCAGAGAACTTAGACAACAATGTGGACACTAAGAGAGACTTATATAGATCTAACCTACATGGAGAGTAGAAAGTAGAAAAAGACAAGATCTCCTGAGTAAATTGGGAGCATGGGGCCCTTGGGAGAGGGTTGAAGGGGGGAGGGGAGAAGAGAAAAATGTAGAGCTCAATAAATATCAATAAAAAATTTCAAAAAAAGACAATACTTCCTGGAAGTCCCACAACTTCCCAAACAGTGCCACCAAGTGGGGCATATGGGCGCTGTGGCAGTTTGAATGAGAATACTCCCTACAGGCTCAATTATTTGAATGCTTCTTTCCTACTTGGCAGAACTGTTTGGGAAAGACTAGGAGATGTGGCCTTGTTGGAAGAGGTGTGTCACTGGGGATAGGCAGGCTTTGAGGTTAAAAAGTCCAGGCCATTCCCAGCTAACTCTGGCTCTACTTCCAACTTATGGGTAATGTAAGCTCTCAGCTACTGCTCCAGCACCATGCTTGCCTGCCTATTGCCGTCTTTCCTACCATGATGGTTATGGCCCACCCTCTCAAACTGTAAGCAAGTCCCTAATTAAATGCTTTCTTTTATAAGTCGCCTTAGTCAATGGTGTCTCTTCACAGGAACTGAGTAACTAAGAAGTCTGTGGGGGAATATCTCTTAATTCAGACCATCGTAGTATGCTTAACCCAGACTCAGAGAAAGTGTGAATGGACTCCGTTCTCAATGATAGAGCGGCAGAGACTTGCTGCTATTTTAAAATTGGTACCAGAGCTGATAGTGTGGTCCTTTTGGAAGGAAAAAAATAATATAATAAATAAATAGAATAAAATAAATAAAAATAATAGAAATGTAGTTGATATATACCAAATAAAACATAACTCTGAAACTTTAAATATCAGAGAGGGAAAGGGACAGGGACAGCTCGGCCTTACTGCCCGCCTTCTTTATTGTCTTCTCTGTTGGACTTCCTCCTTGCCTCTGTCCTCTCGTGTGTGCTTTTTAGTATTTGGTTCATGACACTGGCGACTGATCTTGTAGCTCCTGACGTGGAATTGGCCAGTGTAAATGATGACATTGCTCAGATGAGGTTCCTCGTGTGCAGGACTCACTTGCTGCTTCTCTTTTTCAGGGTTGTGAGGCTGTCTACAGTAGTGTGTCTGGCCTTAAAGCTCACCTGGGCTCTTGTACACTGGTTTGTAACATTTTCAGTTTGCTATCGTAATGTGCCCTCTCCAGTAGTCTGGTGTGGATGAGAACTCAGTTTAGGTGAACAACTGGTCTTTCTGTTGGTCACCATCTTCAGAGGCCGCCCTTCGACCTCAATGTCATGGATTCTTGGTCTCATACTGGGTGGTATGGCAGGGTGCGTCAGGATACAGAAAAGGTCGTGCCATGCTCATTTAGGGAATTTGAAGAAAGCTCTGTGAATTTGGAGTCACAACCAGAGACTGCTTCCTTCTCCCTGGTCCTTGCACTGGGCCTCCCTGGCCTTAGTTTGCCATAGTCTTCCTGAAAAAGATTTTTGGACTGAAGACCCTCCAAACCCATCCAGATTCTACTGGCCCCATGGGATGTGAGACAGGACAGGGCTTCATGCTAACTACCACTCATCTCTCTGAACCGTTTCCATGGTGACCCAGGTATCCTACCACCCACGAACCATGGGAAATACTGCCACTTTCCAGTCCCATTCAGAAGTATCTGCTCAGACGACATGAGCACCATGAAACCAGCAGCTTTAGGAGGGGAGAGAGGTCTCAGTTTAAGGCACCAAGGGAGGTGTAGGCATCTCAGCAGGTGTTGTGTAGCAGTGCTTAGGAGAGCATCATCTTGATGCTGGTTTCTGAGTCCTTCAACCAGGTACTATGGACGATATTTGTCTCATTGGGGATTTCCAAGGCACTGTTTGCCACCACGGTTCACAGTACAAAGGACGGAACCTGGTGCCCCTAGTGAACTCGGGGAGTTTGATTATTGGTGGGGAGGAATCAAGAAAAGCTAAATGTGAAGCAAAAAGGAGCCAAGAAGGTAGAAACAGAAACAGCGGCTTGAAACATAGTGCCAGGTTGTGTCGTGGCACAGTGGGTGTTGGCGCAGAGTGGCACCAGAACAGGTGTGTAGTGCTGAGAGTTTGTCTCAGCTGTTTCTCATAATAAATTCTACCTCCATATTGGACCATTCCCCATGATTTCTGGTTAAGTAGACTCCCCCACTTCATTACCCACAGTCCCTGTGCAAGGCCCAGGTATGTTTTCCTGAATTCACCTTTAATTCTCTTTCTGTCTTTGAAATAGGGCAACTTTGTGGCTGGAAAATACAAATGTCTTCTGTGTCAGAAAGAATTTGTGTCAGAGAGTGGTGTCAAGTATCACATCAACTCTGTCCATGCCGAGGTGTGGGCTCTGCTTTTCCCTAGTGTCTTTGTAACCTCGTGTGTCCATTCTTCAAGCTGTAAGACCTTATCCCTGAATGAATTTTCCTGCTTCATGGAAATGTCTGCTGGATGCTATGGGCCTGTAGGCTGAAGATGGATGCTCCAACAGTACAGAGGAACTTTGGGTGACTGTACAGGCAGCGAGATGTCTCTGTCATTTCTAGAGTTTTGGAAGTTGCTTATTTCTTGTTTACTTAGGTAATATTTTATCCTTCTGGAGTCTTCGATAGAGTTGAAGAATGGATAGTTATAGTTTTCCTTAGTTATGATAAAAGATAAAATAGATCTAAATATTGTAACTGTAATTCTTGCTTGATAACTGTTTTGTTATATGTAACTTTACTATGTTAAAATGAAAGCCTTTCTTTTTTTGTTTAAACAGAAAAAGGGGAAATGGTGTAGGAGGGTTCTTCTGTATTTCTGTGCTTTCATTAGTTAAATAAAGAGAGACTGCTGGCCTGTAGGATAGGACATAGCCCTTAGGTGGGCAGAGTAGACAGAACGGAAGGTGGTGAAAGAGAAGGCACTGCCAGATGCCATGATGCTCCTACCCGAGATGGACGTAGGTTAGACTCATGCCGGTAACCCACGACACGTGGTGATACACAGATTTCTAGATATGGGTTAAAGCAAGATGTGAGAGTTAGCCAAGAAAAGGCTAGAGATAATGGGCCAGGCAGTATTTAAATGAATACAGTTTGTGTGTAATTATTCTGTGTATAAGCTAACCAGGGCCAAAAGCAGGCCGGCGCTGGGGGCTGGAAGCTGGGCGGTGGCGGGACACAGCCCGCACATATTACAACATGGTGTGCCTTAAAGATCTCTGCCTCCCACAGTAAAGTGCACTGCTGGGCGGGCCTGCATTAATTCAGATAATTAGACATGTCATGCACCTGTAATCTCAGCACTCAGAGAAGGAAGCAAGAGGATTTTGAGTTCAAGGACAGCCTTGGCTGCACAACACAGTGAGACCCAGTCTCAAATAACAATAAAAATAAGAGAGATGGAGAGGTGGCTCCACAGTTAAAAAGCACTTGTTGCTCTTCCAGAGGAGTTCAATTCCAGCACACCTACACAATGGCTCACAATACCTGCAGCTTCAGTTCCCAGGGTTTTGACACTCTCTTTTGGCCTGCCTTGGACACATAATTGCATGTAGCATATACTTATATGGAAACATACATACACACAGACACACAAATAAAATCTTTCAAAATAACTGCATATCTGGTCTGGGAGGTCCCTCAGTTGGTAGAGTACTTGTGATCAACCTGAGAACCTGGGTTTTTGATACCCAGCACCCATGTTTAAAAAAAAAAATCCCAGCTAGGAAGTGTGCACTTATAAATCTCAGCATTGAATGGCAGAGAAAGATGGATCCTGCAGGCCGGCTGACCAGCCAGCCAGCCAGCCCTTGGTACCAGTGAGTGACTGCCTCAGAAAACAAGGTGAACAGCTCCTGGAGAACGACACCCATGGATGACTTCCGCGCACGTACACACACACACACACACACACACACACACACACACAAGCACCCCCCGATGCAGGGACACGCATCCCTGCACCCTCCCCACTCCACATACAAAAGCCAGTGTGAACATATAAAAATGATGTGGAGAATAGAAAAGTTGTCAGCGATTCTGTAGTGTCCCAGGCTACACCTTGTGAAATGAGCATGCACTTCTGATCACCGCAAGGATGTGGAGTAAGAAGTACTGAGAGAGAATTCTGTATGCTGCCTAAAGGTTGGAATGAGCACCTGGAGTCGGCTTCCTCCATCCCACCCGTGAGCAGCTAGGGTCCCACTCTGCTCTTCCCCATCTCTTCCTACTTCTCTGGAGCACAGTTCCCAGCCTCTCCCTGTCAGCCAGTGCATTCTCAGATTCTGCTACTGCAGGAAGGAAAAGGACCCTGGATGGGGGTGGGAAGGAAAGTGGGTTTGAAGAATGGTGAGTGGTTCCATTTCTACAAAGCCCAAGTTTCTTCCTAGGGAAGGAGAGGCAGGCCAAGAAAAGTATTAGCACAGTTTGTGAGAGGACCTTGAATTTTGCACTAAAAACTAAGAAGGCTCTTTGGGGGGGGTCACAGGAGAGTCATTGTTTCTTTTCAAACAGACAGTGTCCCTTGTATGCCTTTGAAAAATTCCTGATGCTGATGGCCTGGGAGAGGATAAGCTGAGGAGATGGCAAGAGTGCTGGAGTCAGGTTCATCATAGCAGCCAAGGTAAGGCAAGCCTGAGCCTGAGTGGTGGTTATAAAATGGGCTGAAGCAGAATGAAGATATGTTGCTCAACACTGATTTTTATCATATTGCACCGTTCAGTAAAAACCTGTGGAATCATCTTTGATTAATTACTTTACCAAACTTGGGCTCTTGTGCAAGCCCATTATTATCTGATTCTATTCTGTCTGCCCAGCTGATTTGCCAGTAGATGGCAAACTCTTTGGTGGCAGGGACCACACCTGGGATGCCTTCAGTCCTTACCACAGCATCGATGAATACTAAATAGTTGCTAATTAATTGATGCAGAGTCAAAAAGCTCTGAGACCTTGCTCTGGCTCCCAAATCCTTTTTCTCTCTGATGTTTCCAATTTCCCTGGACTTATGGAGAAACGACTGTCCTTCAGTTTTAAGCTAAGATTTAAGGATTTATACTTCCACACATTCTAAGCAAAGTTGATCAAATATAGTGGTATTGGTGTTACGTCTTTGGGCTGGTGGTTTGGTTTGGCACATGGCAGGAAGTGATCCAGAGTATAGGTTATGTCTTGGCATGGGGTTGGGGAAGGAATATACTAAAATTATAGTGAGGGGAGGCAGGATCATTTTATGTGTAAAAGAGTTTGCTGAATAAGCCTGGTGACCTAAGTTTAATAACCAGGACCCACAGTGAGAGAACAGAACCTATAAATTGTCTTCTGGCCTTCACCACACATGCCATGAAGTGTAACCCCCACCCCTCTCTCACATACATATTTATCAAAAAGATTCAGAAGTCAAAGGCTGGGATGAAAATATGCTAGCTCAGAGAAGCTGACCTTGTTTTTTGGCTGGAGACACTGTAAAGTAAAGAGATGCGTCTCTTCTCTCATCCCAGAAACCAAGAGAACTCAGACTCTAGTCCCCGCCCTTTCCTTCCTGTGTCTTCTCTATCCAAATTGCTGGCTTCTCTCAGGTCAATTCCAGTCGGCCAGTCTCTGGCTCCACTTCCTGGTTCAACCTATGACTTTATTGTGCAGTCTCAGGGGTGTCAGAATGCGATCAAAATATCCCACAATGACACACAGTGAAGAAAAGGCTATTGCTCAGTAGTAGAGTATTTCCAGACAAAAAATAGATAAAAACTGTTTAAAAATGCATGTATTAAATTTACAATAAAACTATTTTACAGAATTTTGTGTCTCTATCCAGAGATCTAATGTCAGGTAGATAAAAGAGGGTGATAACAGATTGCTCTAAAAGAAACCCACACAGTGAACACATTTCCAAGTTGCTATGCCACTGAACACGTCAATCAGGTAATCAGTCTGGATCCTGTCAGCCTCGCTCTGCAGAATAATGAGACCTCATCTGGAGAGGCTGCAGTTGCTGTGAATACAAGAGCCAGAATTTTCCAGGCTGCTTTAGGAGAAGACCACAATAAACCTGCTCTGGATCCTACTGCCAGCCTTCACAGTCACTTCCAGAAGGTTCTGAAAAAACCATTCAGCATTCTTTATGTCGTTTCCCACAGCATTTGTGCTAGTTAGCTTTTTGTCAACTTGACACACACTAGAGTCATTTTGACAGAGAGAGCCTCAGTTGAGAATTGCTGCCATCAGATTGGGCTGCGGGCACGAAATGGGTATTTTTGTAAATTATGGTAGATGTGGGAGGGCCCAGACCATTGTAGCCCCGGGCTATATAGAAAACAAACTGAGCAAGCAATGTGGAGCAAGCCAGTAAGCCATGTTCCCCACAGCTTCTGCATCAGTTCCTGCCTTCAGGTTTCTGCTTGAGTTCCTCTCAGGATTGACTTCCTTGAATGATCAACCAGGACTGGAACATGTAGGCCAAATAATCCTTTCTCCCCAAGTTGTTGTTGGTCGTAGTATTTATCACAAGAATATGGAACAAGCTAGGACAATATTGTCAGACTGAGACAGACGTACCACGGTTGATGACTGTTATGACAAGGACTGGACAACTCCTCTCAGAATATGAAGTCAATATACCTGTTTCTTAGCTACATGTTTATGGTATTTGAAACACTTTAAATTCAATTGACCACAATGAGTCCAACTACATTGTTTGATAACTTCAAAAGTTAGCAGAAAAACAATTGAAATTAAAATGTAAAAGCAATTTTTTTTTGTTGTCTATCATCTGTTACTAACAATTGCAGCAGCGAAGTAGATTTACTTAATTGGAACCTCGATTTTTTTCTTGAACATTGGCCTCATTTTTTTTCTAGAAAGAAGTTTAAACTCAGTCAGATCTTAACATCATGTCTGAGAACCTACAGTTCTTGTAATGCCTCCATTGAAGGGGCTTTGGAATGAGGTCTAGTTTAAGTCTTAGTAATGTTTTGATTTTTTTGCTTTTGAAATCAGGAACTATGCTTGAGTTCTCTGCCTAATTAATGTGCTCAGAGTTCATGCTGTCAGTCTCTCCAATAACTTTTAATTAATAATTAATTCCTCTTACAGACATATGCACTCTAGTTGACTATTTAAAAAGCAAAAACAAAAACTTTGGATATTTTCAAATCTTTCCAGTATAGGTGATCCAATGTTGGTGGCCTTCTTTAATTTTTTTCTTCATTATTTTCTGCCTTCAAATGAACACACCTTGTGATCATAGAACTACCAAAAGATATCTCTGCTTTTTTGTTTATTGTCCATCTTATTGGTGGAAAAGCCCACAGACATCATATTGAATAACTGAGTAGCAGAACAAATGGCTCACAAAATGTGCACTGACAGATGGGAGAAAGAGGTGAATTCTGTATATTTAGAAGAAACTAGCTTAAGCCTCTCTAAAGCAATATTTTCTATGCACACAAGTTGGGCCCATGCAATTCTAGCCTTTGGGAATCAGAAGCAAGACTGCGGGCTATCGGCAGCTTCCAGCCAGCCTGACAGCCTGAGCTGCAGATGGAGAACTTGTCTTTAAAATGAAACAAAACCACACGGGTGTTTTATTTGCTTTGCAATCCTTCACAGCAGTAGAGATAAAAACCTTCCCTGTGATTCAGCAATTCCACTTCTGAGGTTTATCTCCAAACAGACTAAAAATGAAATATGGTTATGCAAATGTTCCTAGCAGCTACATTCACAGTAGTCAGAGGTCCAAATGACCATTGAGGATTAATAAACCATGCATTTCCATATATGAATATTATTTAGCCAGAAAAGAAAATGAAAGGCTTATACATGATACAGTGTGAATATACATATTGTTATTTAAAAGAAGCAGAAACCAAAAGTCATTTATTGGATGATTCCAAATATGAACTATCCAGATGAGTAAATCCATGGAGAGAGCTGGAGTCACCAAAGACCAGAAGGAGGTACCGCACTGGTTAGTAAGTGTGGACTTTCATTTTGGGGTCATAAAAATGTTTGGGAACTGGAAAACAGAGATAGTTGTATAATGTGGATGTATTAACTGACACAGAGTTGTTTATTTTAAAATGGTTAATATCATGCCATGTAAGTTTCATTTCAATAAAGACAAACAACAGAACCTCCCCTTCTTAGTATTTGTGAGAATTCAGTCACTGAGAATATTTATGGCAACTTGGACATTGAGATCCTTTTATTTCAAGTGGGGTGAGAGATTTAAAAGACTTGACATGATCCACAGATGGGTCACTCTGTTCCTATGTACACTGCACTCAGCAAATGAGAGGCTCTTAGTTTTGAAATGGATAGTTCTAGAAGCTTTATGTCAACCCTGGAAGTCCTTGATGGACATTGTAGGAAGAGAGAATCAGTCTTTGCCAATGTGTTTGACTCATGGTTGGCTGGAGTTGAAAATGTGGAAGCCATAGACACAGAGGGCTGACTACAGGCTCTATTTTCTCCTGAAGATTAGTATTATTCATGGCCATGTGAAGGCATGTGCATCATGACATGTGAAGACATGAGCATCATGGCCATGTGAAGGCATGTGCATCATGGCATGTGAAGGCATGTGCATCATGGCATGTGAAGGCATGTACATCATGGTCATGTGAAAGCATGTATGTCATGACATGTGAAGGCATGTACGTCATGACATTTGAAAGCATGTACTTCATGGCCCTGTGAAGGCATGTACATCATGGCATGTGAAGGCATGTACGTCATAGCATGTGAAGGCATGTGTATCATGGCCCTGTGAAGGCATGTGCGTCATGGCCCTGTGAAGGCATGTACGTCATGACATGTGAAGGAATGTGTGTCATGTCACGTAAAGGTATGTGAGTGTGCATGGTAAGAAGACCTGTTGAGCCCATTTAGTACTGAGCACCTCAAGGCCCCTTGCTCCAGAACCACTCTGATATGAGAAAGTCAGTTACCAAGAAGGTAGGAAATGTTTCTCTGGGAGCTGCACCTGCCTTGATTCATTCAGGGTGAGTATTTGGATCATGAAGAATCATTCACTAGAATCCCAAATTGTCCAAAAAGTTGATAACCTGTAATAATGTGTTAGGTGGAAAGGAAAGATTTACAAATCTCTGTCCTGTTCTGTTCTGGTTGGTCCAGGCTCTGCCAGTGGTAGGGAACATTTTCTTACAAGGCTGACTCAGAAATTCTGAGGGTTCTGCTACTTGCATGCCTTGAAGTTGGTTTAAAACTGTAGCACTATGTATAAAAATGCTCATCAACTTCTGTTTAATACAATAACAATGGCAGCCTAGCCAAAAAAAAAAAAAAAAAAAAGAATCTGATCGTAAGGCCAAGAGCAAGGAAGCGACTGAGCTGTGGTAGACTTGGGTTTTCAGTGGTCCCCACTTTTCTCTCTTTGTTCCATTATATTTTTTATGATTGTCAAATCGTACACAAGAGGAGTAGAGCAGGTTGGACAGTTTCAGGGAATACCCCTAATTAGCATGGGGCACACATGGCCAACACAGGCAGGTCTTGCCAGGCCAGTTGAATCTTAAAACACGCTAGGGCTCCTTCATTAAAACATTTCAGTGAGTGTCGATATTGATCTTCCCCTCTTGCTGCAAATAAAAGTTCTTTCTGAATTCCAATCACAATAGCTTGTTGGCTTAGCAAAGCTTGGCTCCCTTGTGTAAGGTAATTTTCTGTGCTGTCAAGCAGTTAAGAATTTTCTCAGCATTCTTAATCACCAGTGAATTGATAGTGACAAATTAGATTATTGTTCTTTGCTGTTCCAAGTCTTCTGCCATTTTGGATTAGTGTAGACAGTGTCTGATGGTCCCCTGAAGTGTTCTAAAGTAAGCCAAGAACTAAGAACACTGGTCTGGTGTGGAACAAGGTGCAGAATGCAGTTTTTCAACTAAGAGTAAAGTCAAAAGGTTGAAAGGTAGCAAAGACACTTAAAAAAATTGTGTTGCTGAGAATGGAACCCTAAGCCTCACATATTGGTGGCAAGGGAGTTACCACTGAGTCATATCCCCGGCCCTGAAGAGATGGTTACTGTTAAGGAAGACTGTCTTTCACCTGGTTTTAAAATGACAAATCAGGAAGATAATTGGAATTTATATTTTTTCTTGAATTTTATCAATCCTATAAATATAATCTCTTTTGTAGAGCTGTTTTGCATCTAATTTCACTAACCTGTTAAAACAAAGATAAACTCAAAGGAGAAAATCCAGCAAGATACAAGCAAACCGGAGAGACCAAAGCCGCGACCTCCCTGGCAGGAAGGAAGACATCTAAAGAAGGGAACTGTGTACTGAGCTGTGGTAGACTTGGGTTTTCAGTGGTCCCCATTTTTCTCTCTTTGTTCCATTATATTTTTTATGATTGTCAAATCGTACACAAGAGGAGTAGAGCAGGTTGGACAGCTTCAGGGAATACCCCTAATTAGCTATTGGGCTGTTGGAACAGTGGTCCCACCAGAGCTGGAGTTTCCCCTGAAATTCTGTGCTAGGAAACTGAAAAGCCTGGGACCAGTCAGAGGGGTAACCTACTTGTCTCCCAGGAAGAAATTTCACACTGTTCTGACAGTTGGTCAGACCACCTTCCAGGGAAGACTGGAGTAGAGACAGTGATGGGTGGGACCACACCTTGACCAGGGCTGCTTAAATATCAGGCAACAACAAGTCAGATATTTAACTTAAATTTCTTGTCAGGACCCTAAAGATGGACTCAGGGTGTATTATTTCTTGCCCCTTTGTCCCTGCCAAAAAGGGGCAAAGGTTATTTTGTTTCACGATCAGAAGGTACGTGCCTTGTGGTGGGAAGTCTTAGTTGACAGGAGCTGGCAGTCACATTGCATCCACAGTTGGGATGTAGAGAGCAGTGAGTGCTGATAATCGGCTCCTTTCATATTGCATCCATAGTCAAGAAACAGAGAGCAGTGGGTGCTGATGATTGGCTCCCTTTCCACTGCATCCACAGTCAAGAAACATAAATGGGTGCTGGTGATGGGCTCCTTTCACATTGCATCCATAGTTAGGAAGCAGAGGGCAATGGGTGCTAATGCCCGGCTCCCTTCCCACTGCACCCACAGTCGGGAAGCAGAGAGCAATGGGTGGTGATGCTCAGCTCCCTCTCTTCTTTTCTTCTGTAGCAGTCAACATGATCTTTCTAGCTCAGTTATTCCAGTCTAGGTAAACTTTACAAACTTACCTAGAAGGTTAATTAATTTTAATAATATCTTATAGGCAAGCCCAGGGGCTGATCTAGGCAATCCTAGTGTCTGTCAAACTGACCATCAGTCTGCACCGGAGTCACTGACCAGCCTGAAGCAATCTCCTTCCTCTACTTTTCACCATTACCTGTGTCTTTATACACTGAGAAGACGTGGCTAAATCTAGCTTGTTAGGGTCGCAGGAGTCCAGGCTCTAACCTGAACAACTCCTGAAACAAAGTACTGAAAGAAGGCCTGTGGAATTGGGCATAGGAGTTCCCACTTCTAATTCTAGCTCCAGGAAGGCAAAGGCAGGAGAATCAAGAGCCCCAAGCCAGCCTGGGCTACCTGGGCTACACAGTAAGATCCTCTCTCAAAAATGAAAAAAGAGAAAAAAATAAGAGAGATGGAGTGTGTGTGTGTGTGTGTGTTTATGTGTGTGTGTGTGTGTGTAAGAGAAAAAGAGGGAGAGAGAGAGAGATTTCTACAAAAAAAACTTATCTAGAAAAATACTTATTTGCTCTTCAAGATCAAACAACTATTACCTCCTGTCTCAAACCACCCTTAACTTCTAGTAGTACGCTCTATTATACTCCATTCATTCCTTTACCTTTGTATTAAAGAATTTAAAGTTTTCATTGATACATTCTTCTCTGTTGCACCAGAATGCCCAACAGAACAAAACTATCCTTCACTCAATACATACAATTCAAGTCACATGCACCGAGTGCTTCTACAGGCTACTCCTACGGCTGAGTGCTTCCTACATGCTACCCCTGAAGCACTCGCCTTCTATTCCAGGCCTTGGAAACAGGCAGTCTGATTACCAAGCAAGCATTCAGCAACTGGTTGCCAAGTAATCAAATTGCCGAGTGAGTGAAAAGCTCAATGAATGAATAGGCTCTATTGTGTGAGGTAGAAAAGGCACCGTTTTGCAGGGCAATTCCAGCTCCCCGATTTACAAACAGAACAGTCAGCACAGAAAAGCCAAGCTAGGAAGAAGTGAGGAGTTGGCATTCTGCAGGGCAACACAGCCGTGCAGTTTCTAGAAAGCCAGTGGGGACCAGAGGAGCCGGGCTGTGCAACATCTTTAAAGCAGCGGTGGGAGATGGCAGCCTAGTCTGGTTCTTTCTCAGTGTGTTTCGAGCTCTGTTCTAGGCTAAGAAGTCAGAAGGCAGCGGGGATGATGGAGTCAGGGTGACTCCCAGGGCTCTGTGGCTAACAACCTGTGGGTGTGGTGTTGGGATGGTGCTTCCCCTCGTGCAGAATGCTTGCTGAGGGAGACAGGTGACCCTAACTTGCTGATACTCTCCTGTGATAGTCTACCCTACTGCAACTCTCCAGAGACATCAGATGACTTTTGTTAACAGGGAGTGCTTTTCCCGGGACACCAGGGCCATCATCTGCCTGAACTTGCTGCCGGAAGTTTGCTCCCGAAGGGATCCCTGGGTTGCCTCAGCAATTCTGTTTCAGAATCTCCCACATGGGACCTAATCTCACTACACAGACTCTGATCTAGCTTCAGGAACAGCTGTAAGACCTCAGGAGAGGTTTCACAGAGGACAGTGAGCACAAAGAAGCTGTCAGTCTGGACTACGTTCCCTGGCAAGTCTGTTTCCCACTCTGTATAGCTATTCCAATCCTTGCCTGCTTTGCTGCTCCACCTCCTTGGCAGCAGGTGACAAACCTCACATTTAATTTCACAGAGCTAGCAGACACCATTGGGCATTTTCCCGTCTTCCTCTCCCAAGCCATGCCTGCCTTGTTCTCTGATGTCCTTATGCTTCAGGAAAGAAAGTGTATTCGTTATCTACTGCTATATAACCAATTAGTTCCCAACTGAACTGCTTAAAAGACTAAGCATTTGAGGGTGTGGCTAGGGAGATGGCACAGTGGTTTAGAGTGCTTACTGATCTTCCAAAAGACTGGAGTTCAGCACCTGCTTGTGCATGTCTTACCCATCTGTAACTCTAGCTCCAGAGGATCCAGTGCTATCTTCTGGCTTCCATGGGTACACACACGCATGTGCATACACACACTAATAATAATAGTAATAATAATAATGATGATAATAATCTTTTTAAAAATCCAAGCATTCATGGCCTCATAACACCACTGAGATGGCAATTTGGAAGTCATTTACTGAGCAGCTCTGGCTCAGCACCTTTCATAGGATCACTGGTGTCACTGGGCCACTATCATTTGGAGATTCTTTTCCAAGGTGGCACACTCACAGGGCTGTTGGCAAGAGGCCCTCATTACCTGGGCCGCTCCAGAAAGTTGTTTGGATGTTCTCTTGTTTGTGTTTGTGCGTGTGTGTGTATGTTTGTGTGTTGTGTGTGTATACCTTGCCGTGTCTGGTGAGCTATGAAAATATGAGCTTAAAAAATGGTCCTTTTGCCGGGCAGTGGTGGCGCACGCCTTTAATCCCAGCACTCGGGAGGCAGAGGCAGGCGGATCTTTGTGAGTTCGAGACCAACCTGGTCTACAAGAGCTAGTTCCAGGACAGGCTCCAAAGCTACAGAGAAACCCTGTCTCGAAAAACAAACAAAAAAAATGGTCCTTTTTATAAGATCTCCTGAGTAAATTGGGAGCATAGGGACATTGGGGGAGGGTTGAAGGGGAGAGGGGAGAGGCAGGGAGAGGAGCAGAGAAAAATGTAGAGCTCAATAAATATCAATAAAGGAAAAAATGGTCCTTTTGCCCATTTTCTTTCCTAAAATCTCTTTGCACTCCACAGTTCACCTATCTCAAGCAATTGAAGTGGCTGCAGTTTTTCCAGCTAATGGACTTGACTGATATGACCTTCTAAGATGTTTATTCTTGCTTGCTTATTTGGAAACAGCATCTTACTAGATATCCCTAGCTGGCCTGGAACTTGCTATGTGGACCAAGCTGTCCTTGAACTCACAGAGACCTAGCTGACTGCCTCCAGACTGATGCTATAGAAGGCATTCAATACCACAATTGTCACATCTGTCTGACCATGCTAGTCCTGAAAGTTACAAAAGAGTTATGGGAATGCCAGGGATAAAAGAGTCCTTAGACTCTTCCTCCAGCTGAGTCTAGGCTAATTAGGATGCTGAGTACAAAAATGGGTCCGAGTGTCTTTTAAAATTGTATTTATGACACCTCACACTGTGAAAATACCTCCATGGTCTGATGTCCTGCTGCTGAAATGTTACTAAGGGCTTTATCTCAAGCTAATATCCAGTGGATGATAATTGCACTAAAAACACTAGGCCAAGAATGGTGTGCATTACTGAATCCCAGCTACCCTCAGGGTAAGAGGAATCTGAACTCAGAGTCTCATGTTTGTGTGGTACTTTGCCATCTGAGCCACACCTCCCCAGGCTCCAAATAAACATTTTCTGGCTCCACTATTAGGGTTTTCACTTTGTAACTTTTGTTTTTTGTTGACTGTGGTGGTTTGAATGAGAATGGCCTTTGTAGACTCTAATATTTGAATACCTGGCCCTCAGTAGATGGAACTGTTTGGGGGAAGGATTAGGAGGTGTGGCCTTGTTGGAGGAGGTGTGTCACTGGAGTGGGGGTGAGCTTTGAGGTTGCAAAATCCTATATCAGGGCCAGTGTTGCTGTCTCTCTGCCTTCAAATTACCAAAAAGATGTAAGCTCTCAGCTACTGCTTCAATGAGCATGCCTAGTTGCCTGCTGTCATGCTCTTTGCCATGATGATCACAGATCCACCCTCTGAAACTGTAAGCCAGCCCCCAATTAAACATTTTCTTTTATAAATTGCTTTGGTCATGGTGTCTCTTCACAGCAATAGAACAGTGACTAAGCCAGTAGCAATCTATATATGATAGATTTCCTTCATATGTCAGTGCCAATTGTGCTTTAACTAAACTGTTTCTGAAACATTCCTTCCAAAGGTGATACCAACGTGAAAGATGGGGCAAAGTGGGGAGACTTCTTTAGAAGGGGATTAAGATGAGGAACATACAGAACTGTGGTACAGATAAGCAAGAAAAGATGAAGAATGGTTCAGAGAGGAAGACTGTGGGAGGTACATGACCCAAGGACCCACAAGATAAAAAAGGGGGGTAATCACAATTCTGTCCATACTACCATCTGAGGGTAGCTGGGAGGAAGTGCCAAAAGAAAAGACTATGCAGAGCTGGTAGACCCTTCTACAGGAATTGTCTTAGTTAAGGTTACTATCATTGTGACCAAACACCATGACCAAAGCAAGCTGGGGAGGAAAGGGTTCATTTGGCTTTATACTTCCATAGTGTAACCCATCCCTGAAGGAAGTCAGTACAAGAACTCAAGCATGGCAGGAACGAGGAAGCAGAAGCTGATGCAGAGATCATGGAAAGGTGCTACCTACTGGATTGCTCTACATGGCTTCCTCAGCCTGCTTTCTATAGAACCCAGGGCCACAATCCCAGGGATGGCACCATCTATAATGACCTGGGCCCTCCCCCATCAGTTGCTAATTAAGAAAATGCTTTACAGCTGGATTTTATGGAGGCATTTTCTCAACTGAGGCTCACTCCTCTCAGATGAATCTAGCTATCCAGCACAGGGACATCATGGCCCAAGACCGAAAGCTCCATGGAAAGGAACTGAGCCGTGATGAGATGCAACAAGAGCAAAGAAGAGTTATTGATCGAATTTCAAGTGTCGTTGGTTGGCTTGAAAACAACCCCATTTCAGAAATCACAAAAAACACAGTCTAACTTGGAATTGATGGAATACAGCAGAATGTGGTCCAAAAAGGAAGCAGTAAACATGGGAGTCAGGAAGTTACGGGACCTTAAAGAAGGGTCTTAGTCCTTCTGGGCAGGACTCAGGACTGCGGTTGCTCAGTAAGAGGTGCAGAAGGAGGTGGATGTATAGCCTACCTTGGCAAGAGATGTAGGGAGTGGAAATCGTGATGGAGCCTGTGATGAGGATAAAAAGAAGAAACAAGCTAATGGGAGGAGAAGCTGATGGGGAGGTTAAAGGTGCAAGGTGTGTGTGAGGCGTGGCTACCGATAGGGCTGGGTTGATTAGGGTTTTTTGTTTTTGTGGGTTTTGTTCTGTTGAGTTTTGTGTTATGTTGTTTTGTTCAAGACAGTCTCACTATGTCGCCCAGGCTGAACCCAAACTCATTATGTGGCTCAGACTGCTCTTGAACTGATAATCCTCCTGCCTCAGACTCCAAAATGTTGAGAAGACAGATGTGTGCTACCTGCCCAGCTAGGACTAAGCTTAAATGGAAACTTTAATCATTTATGTGACACTGAACATTTCCAACGTCTAAGCCCTACTTGCCTCGTCCCACCATACAGAGCTGCTACAGAGATGAGATTACCTGCATGAAATACATGGTAGGAGGACATGGTGAATGGTTGATGAACTGAGTCCACTCTAGGGAAAATAGGAGAGTATCATTGATGAGCCACGTCCAAGAGAGGAGGATGGATTCAGGCTAGCCCTCTGCGGTAGGTCTAAAAGATGGCCACAAATCTTTGGTACACTTTTATTTCAGAGATAGACTCTACTTCCTGTCCTTCTAAGGGTAGGTGGCATTTAGTGACAACCTTCAGGTAATAGAATTTAGAGGAAGTTTCCATATGCAACTTCAGAGTGAATTACAAAAAAGGTTACAACTTATTCCATGAAATAATCTGAAAAAAATCTGAAAGTCCTGGGTAGAAACCATCTGCACCTCGTGTCATTTGTATTTATAAACATCAATGGCCTTCTGTTTCAGAGCGGAGTGCATCTAACAGCTTTCTACTAAATGAAATCTTCAGTGGGACTGGTTGCCCTGGAAACTTTGCAATGGGCATCATGAACTCCTGACTCACCATGCTTTCATCTGTAACTCCCATCTGTACTTCATCTGTAAGTATCCTCAAGCAACATGGTTCGCCAGGCTGGACTTGGGTTGAATCATTTCTCTGGTCTCTTGACACCTGTCTGAGGTGAACAGTCTCCCCCAGAGAAATAACAAAGAAAGGTATTCAAAGAGCATCCTTTTTCTGAGCTCTCATTCACAGACTTGCAGAAATTAATTCCTATACCTTTGTATGTACATATTTAAACATACACCTGACATTAAATACGGCAAGAGCTTTCCCCTAGGTTTAAAAGCACTTCATGTGCCGGATGTGGTGGCACACACCTGAAAGTCCAGCTGCCAAGGAGCCCAAGGCAGAAGGAACGTAAATTCAAGGTCTGCCTGGGGCTGTGTAGTGAGTTCAAGGCCTACGCAAGTCAGCAAGAGACTAAATGGGACTGGCAAACTCTTAAAAGTCTGGCTGACTTTCCAGGGTTCTGAAGAGACATTTATTGATTAATATTTTGAATGTAAGAAACCCAAGGAATGAAAGCTCTAAGCTAGGTAAACACACAAGGATGTGTGGACCAGATACTGCATCTTAAAAATGCTGGAACAGTCTGGAAACTGAGGCACAACTGACAGGAGAATCCCTGCCAGACTGACAGCCTGTAACAGGAATGTGATACCATCTCAGGGGAAGTCACTCTGCACACCAGGCGAGGAAGGAGAGCTCTTTAGTGAAGTGCCCGCCAAGAGGGGCTAAGGCTCAAATAACCGTCAATGTTGGACAGATGTTACTAACTTGTATACCTTAAGCTTATGAATCCCACAAACGCTGCCCTCCCTAAATCTCTCTTTGGTCCTGACCCCAGGTTGCATTTTGAACAACTGAAACAGAGCCAGGAGTTTGCAAGCCTGGCTGCTTGAGCAGACAGGTTATTTCACAGCGAAGATAACGCATATTGCCAGTGTTGTCCTTTTTTTAATAGTCGCTACCTAGGGGTCAGCTTGTCCATCTGTCAGAACCACGCTTTCCTGATAGGATTTAATGGCAGATCTGGACTTGATGATGGTTGTGACCCTATGCTGCCTCCTTGAGATGCCCCATGCTCTTTGGGGATGTGCCTAATAGCAGCTCAATCCTGGTAAATTCAGCTTATCTCTAACAGGCATGGTTAGCATACTACTTACCTTTTTGTTTGTGTTTGGGCGGACAAAATTCTTAGCTAAATTATACTTCGTGTAAGTTGATGCTTCCTAAGCAAATATATTTACATATCCTTTGCAACGTCAATTCTATTACTTAGAGTTTCTTCTATCTACATCAAGTTGTTGCCTCACCAGGAGCCATGAAGGCCAGGAGGCAGTAGGACCACGCAGCCCAGTGTTCAGAACCTTCCCTAGCTCTCGATGGCCCACAGCCCACTTCCTGCATCTACAGCCAGGACTACTTTCTTTACCTCACATGTCTCAGTTAGGATTTCTATTGCTGTGACGAAATGCCACAACCAAAAGCAACTCAGGGAAGAAAGGTTTACTTTGCTTGCAATTCCAGGTCACACTCCATCACAGAGGGAATTTGGTGCAGGAGCTTAATCAGGGAGGAAACCTGGAGGCAGGAGCTGATGCAGAGGTCGTGGAGGGGAGCTGCTTATTGGCTTGCTTCTCATTATATGTTCAGTTCGCTGTCTTATAGAACACAAGACCACCAGCTCAGGGGTGGCACTACCCACGGGGAGCTGGCCCTCTCGCTTCGATCAATTAAAAAAATACCCCATAGGCCTGTCTGTAGCCTGATCTTACAGAGGCATTTTCTTGATTGAGGTTCCTTACTCTCAGGTGACCCTAACTGTGTCAAATTGACATAAAACTAGCCAGCACATCATATAAAAGGAATTATGAGATCATTGTCTTGTTGTAGGTGACTTATGTCACTTGGCATATGTCCTCAGGTTCTTTCTGTGTATTGTGTAATAATATTCCCTCCCCTTTTATGACTGAGTCCACTTGGCACATATGCCCTGTTCTTCAGCTGAAAAGGAACATTTGAGTTGCTGCCACCTGCTGGCTCTTGTGACTAGCGCTTCCATGACATAAAGGATTGTGTTAGGCAAGACCTAATCAGCCAGTTGTGCAGGCTGCAAACCGCTCCCACCTATACTCCTCCCTTGGTATTCTCAGGAGGCAACCTTTGAGTCCCTAGTTAGTTCTTCGATTTTCTCCGTGATCTCAAATCGGCAGCCCACATTTCAGCAAAGGACATGGGGCTAGCCTCGGCTCAGGCCTGAGATAGCAGACAACACCCCCTCCACTCACAAGAGCCCTGTGTGGCTTTGATGACAGAGTACTTGGGGCAGGGCAACGTCAGCTAAAAGAAGACACTAGACAAATGATGTATGAAACTTGCAGCTGGCAGAGACCTCAGTTTCATGCACATTGCTGTTGCTTGCTTGCTTTAGATTATTTTGTCTTTGAAGACACGGCTCTTTCAACTCTTATTTGTCAATAGGATTCCACAGCCTCCTGAGACAAAACCTGAGCTCTAGCACTACGTGGATCTTACATTGTCTTCCTAGTGACAGAGCATCTGTTGTTTACAGTCCTTGGGCTGGCTCTGAATTTGAGGATGGGAGATTTTGGGTGAGTCTGATCAATGTCACTATGAGACTGGCTGTTTAGCCTCGCTACATCTCATTTTTCTCACCTGTACAGCCAGGGCCATTGTGGCACCCTCTGTGTGGGGCATGATGATGACATAGGTCTACCATAGACCTGCCACACGGGTATGTAAAGCCAATGTTAGTTCCTATGGAACGGCTGACTTACAAGCTCTGTTGTTCTCCAGGCTTCTCCTGTTCTCTGGCCAAGGATAAACCTTACATTTTTAATGCTCATTATTTATAACCATATAGGCAGAGAAAATGATTATCTGTGATTAATTCTAATGACAGGATGAGAAGTGATCTTTAAATTCCTTAATCTTCCAAACTTTCTCCAGCACACGCTGTTTTGTTTGGTAATGCTGGAGATTGAGCCCCAAGAATGCTGGTCTGACAGTCACAGACACTGTTGAATAACCACGAAGAAGCAATGAGATATAATAATAATAATAATAATAATAATAATAATAATAATAATAATAATAATAATAATAACTTCTTGATCCTAGCTCTCGACAGTTCCCCTAAATATCAAAATGCTTTCACCCTTGTTCAGGGAGCATCCAAGGCTGTGCTGTAGCCTATCTACTTGGGGATCTTTATATATAAAGATGTTCGTATGTCTACATATAAACATGAAACCTGTCAGTATACATGCAGCAGGTAGCCGGTATTCATTTCATAAAGAGACTCACAAAGGTAGCTTCTCCAGTTTCAGATCTGAGTATTTCCTCTTTCTCACCTACCTCTATGTAGGGATCTTGTTAATGAATTAACTGGACCCTCTCTCTGCTGAACTCCCCCTGGCTGGTTTTGGGAGGGTTTCAGAAAGTCCTTTACCAGAGTGCCCAGAACCACAAGAATGGAGGTGCATTCCTGAGTTGAGGTCAAGCCTCACAAAGCTGGGATAAAAGGACATTGAAAAGTGCATTGTGAAGTGAACCAAGGTGAGTCCTCTGTGAGCCTCGAGCAAGCTTTCCTGTGGGGCTACGAGCAAATGTCTAACACTGCTCAGAAGCCTCCTTCTTTGCCCCGGGTCTTAGGAGTTTCTCGCCTGTGGCTCCTGAGCTCTGTGATCTGTGGTTCGTGACTGCCTGAGCTGTCTGTCTCGTTCCAAGTCTTCTGATGATGGTGCCAGGCGATTGCTACTGTGTGACTTCATTAGTGGGGCTGTCTAGGCCTTCTCCAGGGAGGACAGTCCACGCATGACATACCTGGTGTTTCTTCCACAAAAACGAAGCCTAAAGTCGATGGCATCAGCCCTGAGCAGCTGATGTGGTTTAGTTCTTTCCTCAGATTGTTACTATTTATTGTTTTACAGTGCCAGGGCCTCATGGGTGCAGGCAAGCACACTACTATTGAGGGTTCCCAGGAGAACTCTTTCTTTTCAGGGAATTTGAATCTGAATGAGAATCCAAAATGATTATAGCCAAGCCCCTGAGGTAGAAGAATCATTGAAGTGGTCTGGCCTTCCCAGAACCTAACTAGTTCTTCCCTTAACCCTGCAATATACCCTAGATTCTTCATAGCTCAACTTGCCCAGTCATCTAGACGCCTAACTAGGTCCTTGAAGTGTCTAAGCCATGCTTGGGTCCAGAGCCCATGGGACAGGGTGGTTCTGGATGTTTCAAGATGTGTGGAAGGTACAGGGAGCAAGAAAAGCAGGCACCTTATATGTGTTTTTTCAGGGTGGGTTTCCATTCCTGAGACCTGGGATTTTAGTGATATGGTGGCAGAGCCCAGGCTATGCCCCTTTTGCCTCTGTTTCTGAGCACATGAGCCCTAACAGAGGTGTGGAGGTAGGCTTCTCTCAGGCACATTGTGGTGAGATGGGGTTTCATCTGCTACCGCCTGTGACCCTTTATCCAGATTACTCAAACTTGGAGTCGACATTTGGCATAAAACTGCTTGCTGTCCCCAGGCACCTCGTAACTGCCCCCTTCCCTGTCATTTAGGCTACAGATGAACATATATATGTAATCAAATACTGCACCTCTCTCTCATATAGGCAGTGCTATGGTTGGATGCCCCAGACTCATACTGAAATTGTTATTGCTGCTACTGTATTATAACACAAGAGTCCTGGCTCTGGGGGTCCCAATGGACAAGCAGTAGGAAAATACAGAGGATGGAGATTTAATGAATTTCATAGGCAAGAACAGGAAAAGGGGCTCAAGTCTATCATCAAGAGGTTAGGAAGAGAAGGAAGGGACTTGGGCATTGTCTGGCTAGTTTTATGTCAACGTGAGACAAGCTAGAGACATCCAAAAGAAAAGAACCTCAATTGAGAAAATGCTATGGGCAAGCTTGTGGAGCAATTTCTTAATTGATGATTGATGGGTGGAGGGCCCAGTCCATTGTGGGTGGTGCCACCCCTGAACTGGTGGTCCCGGGTTCTATAACAAAGCAGGCCAAGCAAGTCATGAAGACTAAGCAAGTAAGCAAAACTCTTTTCTTTTTCTTTTCTTTGAGACATGGATTCTCTGTAGCTTTGGAGTCTGTCCTGGAACTAGCTCTTGTAGACAAGGCTGGCTTTTAACTCACAGAGATGCACCTGCCTCTGCCTCCCGAGTGCTGGGATTCAAGGTGTGCACCACCACCATCCAGCTGTAAGCAACACTCCTCCATGACCTCTGCTTCAGGTCCTGCTTCCAGGTTCTTGCCCTGAGGTCCCACCCTGACTTCCCTGAATGACTAACTGGGATATGGAACTATAAACAAAATAAACCTTTTCCTCCCTAGGTTGCTATTGGCCATGGTGTTTTATCACTGCCATGAAAACCCCAGCTAGGACAGGCATGCATGGCTGGGATCTTTATCCGGTAGGATTTGGCTGGTCTATCTCAGCTTTTTTTCTGCAAGGGGTTCTGAGAAGTCATTACCCTGTAATCACTTGAAGGAAGCAGTCAGGGTCCCATGATCTGACTGCTCTTGTTTCATGTGCAGCCTCACCACTGTGGGCAAGTCCCTCATTTACAGGTGTGGTAACCTGTCCTGTGAGACACACCTTGTCAAAATTGCCTGTCATCCCTGGAATCCAAGGAAACCACTGCAGAAGGAAACTACCAGGAAGGAAAACATTAAAGACAGAGCCAGAGAGAAGTAAAATGGAGTAGTGAAGCCAGCAGCATGGCCACCTTCACTGTGGTATCATCAAGAAGGGTGCACGCTTGTACATGGATGGATGAATGGAGACCATTGCTGAGGGTTTTCTTTAATTATTTGGGAAGTGGCTTTCTTAAAGAAATGAACTGGCTCACACACATGCACACGCCTTCCCGTGTGGTATTATCAGGGATCATATAGTCAGAAGCCCCTATCCCAGCCCTGGCCCTCAACCTCAGACATTGAGTCTGGAAAGGTGATGAATGTCTCCATTCCTTATCAATTCCCCAGTCTTGGGTGGTTTGTCAGCACAGCAAACAATAGATTGAGACACTTGGTACCTATGAGGCACCAGCCATCCATTGAGTGTTTCAGCTAAGACTGGCCAGACTCGTACCTAAAATCCTGCGCATGCTTAGCTCACACTTTACTGCTGAACCATGCTCCAGTCCTGCCTCGGGTTTAAATGATGTAGGAATCAAAGTGAGCAGGTGAGTGAGCAGTATCTCCTATACTAGTTCCATGAGTCAGAGCAGCCAAAGGAAAGTTAAATTTGGCCAGGGGTATGTCAGCCTTGTGGCAGGTATTTGTGGAGGCAATCCACCTCTGGCCCTGACTATTCCTGGATGCAGGAGATGACAAGGGGTGCCGACCGCTCCTTGCCTGGGCCATTTGCCAGGTTGTGCTCACAAGTGAACACATTTGATGACACCATATCCCCCAGCCCAGTTAACGAGCATGCATGCTCACTGTTTATTACTGAATGATACATTTCCCAAATCAGGTGTGGAGGCACATGCCTCTAATTCTAGCCTGTAGGAGCAGAAGCTAGAGGCCAGCCTAGCTTACAGAGTGAGTTCAAGGTCATCTTGGTGCCTATAATCATCTTTGGGTCTTGGTCAGATTCATTTTCTCTTTCACTAAAAGCGCCCCGAGAATCTTGGACACAGCAAATAGAAGCCAACCAGAGAAGAAAGACTTTGATTAGTGGTGAGGAAACACTCATAGTAGGGTTCATGGGGGAGAAAGACACCCCCCCACACACACACACAGAGCAGAAGCCACCACTCTAGTTGAGGACTGGGGTTTTTAAGGTCTTTCTACTATCACTTAGGGTTGGTCAGTTTAAACAAAAACAGTGAGGTCAATAAGTCCATTACTTTGGGTTAAATATGTCCTGATCTAGCCTTGAACTTGTCAAACTGATCAGACACCACTAGGAGAAAAGGTGTGTATGCCTTTGCCTGTGATCGCTGTATAAGAAGCCAGAAGTTTGACGTTTTTATTATCTACCATGGCTCCTCCTTTTCTGTTTGGCTATAAGGGATTTTCTAAGTCCTGGTCCCTTAATGGAATATACAGTGAAACACTATCTCAAAAAAACCACCAAGAGCCTTCCAAGGACACTAAGGCTGAGTTGGGGTGAGGCCCTCACTCCATCTAGCAACTAGCACTGGGCCGGCAGACCACACCAATTCCTGTCTCTGAGTTCACCTGCCTCTACCCCGCCCTTATCTGCATCTACTCCACTCTCATCCTGCAGACAACGATGATGACAACAGCGGATAAGTTCGATGTCCCCAGTAAAGTATCTGGTATCAGTGTTGAATCTTTCTAGCCTGGCTTGTTTGGACTAGCTGGAACAGAAACTTCTAGAATGGACAGAGCACAGCTCCTAAACATCACTACAGAAATCACAAAACAATTGAATTGTTTTCATGATGCACAATGCAAGACTTTCATATGTCATTTTGAAGTGGTAATGTTGGAAACAATATAACTTCCTTCTTGAGGTACGGCTCCCATCTTTAACACTTTCAATATGCTTTCATCCTAAGGACACGAGGCAGAAAGCACAAAAGGATGACGAGACACTGACTCAGAGCCTCAGTCTCTCCACCCACAACAGTCCTGTTCACAGGACTATGGACACAAGGGGTCAGTGTCCCAGGGTGCTGGAGGCTTGGCCCTGCTAAGCAGTGATGGAAGGAGCAGCTAGCTATTCCTTACAGGGCAGTGGGGCCTGATGGGGCAGTGCTACCCCAATGTGCTGGTTGTATAAAATGAACCTGTGGGAGACCTATTGTGTTCATTATGTTTCTGCTCGCTGTGACTATTTGCTTGACAAGAAGTAACTCAAGAAGGAAGGATTTGTTTGGACTCACAGTCTGAGGATACAGTCCATGGGGATGGGAGAAGACAAAGCAGGAGACACCTCGGTGTTCCAGCATATTTGAGATCACAAGGCGGCTGGTTAGGTAAGAGTAGTCAGGAAAGAGAGAGGGAGGAAGGAGGCAGAGCGCAGGGAGGAGAGGAGAGAGGGAGGGGCAAAGGGGTAGAATAGACTATAATCCCCCTAAGACCTGCCTCCCAGTGAGCAATTTCCTCCAACTATGCCCCATCTCCTAAACATGCCCCTCCCCCCAAATAAGACCTCTACTTGCTGGGGACCACATGTTCACACATTTCACAGCCAAGCCATATAGCACTTACCAAATGTCCTTTATCCCTTCCTTATATGCCCAACGCTGTAGACAACTATATCGTTTCCCCAGGGATTACAGCTTTCCAGTGAAACAAGAATGCCAGGACAGGTGAATGTTTATGTGTGTATTTACATAGGGTACATGGATGTGTGAATGTTTTGCTTTGTTTGTTTTTGGTTTTTTCAAGACAGGGTTTCTCTGTAGCTTTGGAGCCTGTCCTGGAACTAGCTCTGTGGACCAGGCTGGCCCCAAACTCACAGAGATCCACCTGCCTCTGCCTCCCGAGTGCTGGGATTAAATGTTTGCACCACCACCACCCAGCTAAGGATGTGTGAATGTTTATGTGTGTATTTACATATGGGTACATGTTGTCGGCTGCTTTTGTACTCTTTGGCTCTTTAGACGACCCATCATCCAGTTCCCAAATAAATACCCATGGAGACTTATTATTACTTATAAATGCTCAGCCTCAGCTTGGCTTGTTTCTAGCCAGCTTTTATAACTTAAATCATCCCATCTACTTTTTGTCTCTAGGCTTTTACCTTCCTCTATTTCTGTTTATCTTTACTTCTTATTCTTTGTCTGACTGTGTAGCTGGGTGACTGGCCATTTATTTCCTTGCTCCTAGATCTTTTTCTCCCCAGATTTCTCCTATTTATTCTCTCTGCCTGCCAGCCCTGCCTATCTTTTCTCCTGCTTTGCTATTGACGGTCCAGTTCTTTATTAGACCAATCAGGTATCTTAGGAAGGCAAAGTAACATAGCTTCACAGAGTTAAACAAAAGCAACATTAAACAATGTAATGCGAGGAGCCTGCACAGAAAGAGGCTGAGGTGTGTCCTGTGCCCACAAATTCCCCCTCACCACCACTTCTGCCCCTTCCACTGCCCTTGCCTAAGATCCAACCCCTGGAGCCTGACAGCCCCACAGGCCTTCCTGAGACTCCGACCCCTGCCACAGAGAAACTGTTTGCACCCCAGGAGTCAGACACCCTCTTCTACCACGCCCCTCCCCTTTCAGCAATCACATTTAAAAGACAGTTCATGTGCAAGCTCTGCCATAGGACATTCAAGACTGCTTTCAGTCTTTGGAGTCATGAGCAGACACACAGTTAAATGACCTACCCCTCTCACCTGTCACAGAACAGCAGCCCCTGGCTTGTGAACCACGTCCTAAGACAACAATTTTAAAACAAATAATAAAGGTTGGAAACTGTTAAAAAAAAAAAGAATGTAATGCATCTTTGTATCATTAAACAAATGTTCCACAGCATAAACAAATGTAACACACAACTTCAACTAATATTCTACAACAGGGACATGTATGTATGTATATGACTGTGGAGACTAGAGAGTTGGGCATCTATTCAGTGGGCTGGCAGGATGGAACACCTCTCTAGCTCCTTTGCTCTCTGCTCCCTGGCTGCACAAGGTAAACAGCAGCTATTTTGCCTCCAACAGGCCTGGAACCTGTTGGTTCCAGGTTGGAGCCACCAACCATAACATCTGAAACTAAATCAAAACAAATCCTCCCTCGTTTGTTTCTCTCGGGTATTTTGTTATAGCAATGGAAACTGACTAGCACAATCGGATAGATAAAGAGTAACTCTCACACAGTATGACCCAGCTTGGCAGAGAGACAAGTGGATAGCAGTCTGTGGGGAGAGCGCCTGAGGAGGAGGGCCCAACATGGTATGTCCTGCTGTCTTACCTTCATATCCTCACCCAGAAAATAAACAGGAGACTGAGACCCATTAGCTTAGAGGGAAAGGTCAGCGAAGCTCATAGAACTCAGCCCTGAGTCCTTAGGCCCCACCCCCATCTGACCATCTGTGTTTATGGTGGCCAAGCAATCCAACACTTTCTTCCTCTTTTTTTAAAATATTTATTTATTATGTATACAATATTCTGTCTGTATGTATGTCTGCAGGCTGTATGTCTGCAGGCCAGAAGAGGGCACCAGACCTCATTACAGATGGTTGTGAACCACCATGTAGTTGCCAGGAATTGAACTCAGGACCTTTGGAAGAGCAGGCAATGCTCTTAACCACTGAGCCATCTCTCCAGCCCCCCCCCATCTTCCTCTTTAGATGCAACAGTGCCATGCTCTCTATCTCTGTTCCTCACATCTCTGACTTGTGACCACAGTTCCTAGGGAATGCCCAGCTCTGCTGTTTTGGTCCAAACCTTGTAGAGCCTGTCTGCCAGAATCTCACCAACTCTGAATCCCCACCTGCACCCCAGGCTACTTTCATTTCATGTTGTGCCTTCTGAGCTGCCCCAGTGTCATTTGTTTCCCTAGAAGACTCACCAATATGAGGTACAGGCCAGGTGTGGAGGACATCGCTAGGGGCTGCATCACTGGGTATGAGGGGGCATGGGGCTGACAATAGGCCCCTGTAAGGACGGACTTGGACCTGGATATGGGAAGTCATGGCTGAGCTTTGTGGCTGTGTGATATCACACAATCAATTTTTTTCTTTTTTTTAAAATTGATTTTTATTGAGCTCTACATTTTTTCTGCTCCCCTCACTGCCTCTCCCCTCCCCTTCAACCCTCTCACATTGTCCCCATGCTCCCAATTTACTCAGGAGATTTGTCTTTTTCTACTTCCTATGTAGATAAGATCCATGTATGTCTCCCTTAGGGTCCTCACATACAATCAAATATTTAAACAAGAAATATTCTAAGTGGAGACTTCTGTTTTCTCAAGCAGGCCATTACCATCACTACATATAGCTCTATTTCTGTGTTTATGGTGGCCAAATAATCCACCACCTTGTTCCCCTCCCACACTATCTTCTAGGATCTTTCTCAGGCAGTGAGGTACCTTATGGTTGTGAGCTCTATCAAAGAGAGCTCTGGTCAGGGCAGTGGTGGCCCTGCCTTCTTATCTGTGCTTGGAGTGTCCATCCCTGGTTCATGGCCATGACCTTATTTGTGTGGTGACTAGTAGGCAAACAACATGGAGGACTTTCTCTCTCTTTCTTTCTTTCTTTCTTTCTTTCTTTCTTTCTTTCTTTCTTTCTTTCTTTCTTTCTTTCTTTCTGTATTTTCGAGACAGAGTCTCTTTGTGTCACAGCTCTGGCTGTCCTAGTACTTGCTTTGTAGAGCAGGCTGACCTCGAACTCACAGAGATCCACCTGCCTCTGCCTCCCAAGTGATTGGATTAAAGGTGTGCGCCATCACCTCCTGGCCTTCATGGAGGACTTTCTAAGGGATCTGGGATTAGAAAGTTTAAAGGGAACAGAATGGGGGAGGGTTGGGAATAAACCGGTCACCTGAATGTACACATCTCACTTTTTGGGCTTCTTGTTTACCTGTTTGTTTTTCTTTTTACCTATTTTGTTTTCATGGCTTAAATAAGTTACCAATTCTCCACCAAACTGGCAAGTCCAGAGAGGACACTGTGACTCTCTGATGGATGGCCCAGTATATCTAGGTTGCCCCAAGAGTGGGCAAGGGGCTTGGAAGACTTCCTGACATCCTCTCAAGAGACAGTTCTTCAGCAAGTTATCTGTACTAGGCCTCTGTGGAGCCGGTGCCCCGTTTTCCCAGCCCTCATACCGCCTAGGTGCTGGTTCACAGGCAACTGCTCCCCTCTGCTGGTCAAAGTGAAATCTACTTGCCACAAGTCAACAGACCTTCAGTTAGAGTAGGAAGAGCCCAGAAGGCAATCAGGCCCTGGTCCCCTCGTTGTTCACACAGCGAGACTGAGGCGAGAGAGGAGAAAGATATTGTTTAAGGTTTTAAGAAAGTTGGAGGAGAGTCTGGGGCTAGAAATGGAATACTGGCCCTTCCACCCAGAGTCTGGGTAGCATCCTTTAGGATTCCTCAAGTGTAGCAGGCCTGGTGCCCAAGATCCCAGGCCTAGGTGCCTAAGAAGGCAGTGTACACCTTAGCCTGCAGGACAGACTGGGGAAGGAGAGGGCACAGACGTTCTGGCCACTTAACACATAGTGGAGATGGAAAAAAGTTGGCAGCTTCTGATTCCCGTGAGTGTTTTAACCAAGACCAGCAGTCAGTCCACCCTCTGAGGACTGACTGTCCCCCAGACTATGTAAGGAATCCCTCCATGCCTATCCTGAACTCCCAGAAAGCTATGTGTAGATGGGTCCTTTGTAAGTCCAGCTGTCTCGATGCCTCCTCCCTTCTCCCGTGTCCTACACGCAATTGTTAGCACCAACATCACACATGGCTACCGGGTGTAATACAGTAGTGGCCAGACTGTGCCAGTAATAGCCCTGACACAGTTTTCTTTCCACTCAAGCTAGCAGTTTCGAGAGTTCATTGGAAAGAGGAGGGGCACGCTCTGCTTCATGGGGTCATCAGGAACTCAGGTCCTGCCATCTGTCATACATGGCGTCCACGGGTGTCTGGGTATGAGCATGGAAACGGCAGTGCCCAAAGAAGCGTGGAGGGTGGCACATGGCGGTTTTTGTGGGCCAGGCTGGGAAGTGGTAAGATTAAACCCAGTCTGTTCATTGTCTTGAATTCAAGCATTAGGAAGGCCCCACCTAGGCTAAATACTGATTTTGTGGGTGACATAGTACCATAATAATATATCTTCTTCTTTTTTTTTTTGGTTTTTCGAGACAGGGTTTCTCAGTAGCTTTGGAGCCTGTCCTGGAACTAGCTCTTGTAGACCAGGCTGATCTCGAACTCACAGATATCCGCCTGCCTCTGTGTCCTGAGTGCTGGGATTAAAGGCGTGCGCCACTACCGCCCGGCCCATAATAATATATCTTACAGCTTTCCTATTACCAAGTTCAGTGACTGAGGACCAGCCTGTTGCATCATGAGTCCCAAGATGGAAATTTGCCCTTAGGGTGCCAACTCTAGTCCCCTGATGATGTCTGAATGCAAGAGACACCAGGAGCCAGGAGACTCTCACTCTGCCATCTCTGGTTTAAGAATCTCCTACCACCCCCAACCTCGCTGCCATGGATTTGCTGAACCTTCCTTATACTGCGTGGTGGGTTCCCACCCCGCCGTATCTCCTGCCTTCCTTCACCCATGTCCAGGCTGTGGTGCAGGAGACTTGTCTGTAGTCTGTCAATCATGTTTTAAATAAATGCTGATTGGCCAGGTAGGAAGTATAGGTGGGTCAACCAGACAGGAAGTAGAGGCAGGGCGAGGAGAACGTCTGGGAAGCAGGAAGCTCCCTTGGCATTCCTGCGCAGATCTCCAAGGAAGCAACATGTATCCATGTCCCAGCTGAGAAAAGGTACTGGCCATGTGGCTGACAATGGGTTAATATAAGTTATGGGAGCTGGTAGGAAGACTGAGCTAATGGGCCAAACAGTGTATAACCTAATGTAGACTCTCTGTGTGATTTTCTTTGGGGCTTGCCAGCTGTGGGGTACTGGGCAGTACAAAAACCCCAATGAGTAAGCCCTCATGTTACAAGGCTGCATTGTGATCTGCAGGCTTTCTTGTCCAATCTGTTTCCCTCCCTATTTCCTTTCACATAGGAGCTGCCCCATCACAAAAGTCTGTCATAGCACCTGCATCTGGAGAAGCCAGTGTCAGACAGGGGACACTCACTGGTATTCTGGATCCTCTGACTCTGGTTGGGGTCCTCTAGGAAAATTGTGGCAAATTTGCAACAATACTTATTTAGACAAGATGCTCTGGGAAACACAGACATCCCTAACTTCCTTCTCTTCACCCATTGGAAACTCCAAAAGACACACTAGAGGATGCCATAAGAAAAATTAATGTGCAAACTAAAAAGAGTAAGGAAAACAAAAGGAAAGGTGGCACCAAGAGGCAGCACCTATGAGGTAGAGCAGGAGAATGACCAAGTTAAGCAGTGGTTAAACAGCTAATTATTTCTGGAAAGAAAAAATTGGAGAGCAGAGAGAACAAGCCCCCAGAGATCCAGCCCTAGCTGAAGAAAGCACAGGGCAGAGAAAGCCTGCCCAAGGCCTCCAGTACCACAGGGCTGAGAAAAGACAGCCTCGCAGGCAGCAAGGGGAGGATGCAGGAATAAGGCCCATCAGCCCCAGTGATGCTCCAGCAATGACAGAGATGCTTTGGTCCCAGGACCAGCTGAGGGCTTCTCTACCACCAACAAAGGAGTGCCAGAAGGAGGAGTCTTCCTTAGGAGACTGCAGAGGCTAGCGAGTTTAATTAGTTGTTTAAATTTGAGACATGGTCTCACATCGGCCAGGCTGGTCTTCTGATCGTCCTTTCTCAGTCTCCCGAGTGCTGGTGTCACAGGGATGCACCGCATGCCGAGTTTTACTCAGTACTGGGGACCAATGCCAGGGTTTTGTGCATTCTAGGTGTCCCACAAGGTTTTGTTGTTGCTGTTATAAAAACAATGACCAAAACCAACGGAGCTACACCGCCAGCCCCACCATCACCACCACTTCCTTGATTCCCTCCCTCCCTTCACCCTCTCTCTATCACGTGGTCTTGGTACTGTGGCCCTGGCTGGCCTCTAACTTGTTCCCCTCCTGTCTTGGCCTCACAAGTGTTGGTGTTTCATGTGTGTGCCACCAAATTCAAGCACCTGAGAGCTAAGGCACCTGGAGAGGTATGTGGTTAAGGACTGGAAAGGCCTCTCTGTCAGGCAGAGTCCATTCTCAAGGCAGCACCAGGATTTCAGAACCCAGGACCCAAAGAGGAGATGCAAACGAAGAAAGGGAAAGACACCCTGTGGTTTGGAGAGGAAGTGTCCCCTGCAGAAGGCCATGTATTGAAGGCCTGGTCTCTGACAGGAAGCCATGTTCAGGGATGGCTTTTGTTACAGGGTCAGGAAGGTTCTGATTTCACCAATGAGCTAATCCACTGATAGATTCTACATTTGATGCTATCATTGGGTAGACTCTGGCTGGGGGAAGTAGCTAACCTGGGCATACCCTTGAAGGATGTATCTTTTCCCCTCTCTCCTTCTGTAAGTCGTCCTCTTTGCTTCCTGGCTGCCATAAAGATGAACAGTCTTCTACTCCACACCTGACACTAGGCTGTTCAACCTCACCTCAGCCCCAGGTGACCACAGGCCAACACCTCGAAAACAGCGAGCCAGAGGGAATCTTCCTCCTGCTAAACCATTTCTCTTGGATGTTTTCCGCAGTGACAAAACACCCAGCTGAGCACATTCACATGAGACTGGAACACCAGGGCTTCTCCTACTGCTGTGGCACTATAGGGTGAGAGTCAGCAAGATGGGAGATGCTAGCCATTCATCGTTAACGCTAACCATTAACCAAGCACCATTTGAGACGTGGATATCAAGGTGCCAGCTCTCTTGGAGATGTATAGGACGGCTGATGATCAGTGGTCCCTCTTACTTGGTCAATGGATGGTCATACTTTTTTAATGGACACAGCAAGTGCCTCCCAGGCCCAGACAATGCTGGAGACCTTCTGCCATAGGAGGATAAATTCTATTTTACAACCAGCCTAAAGTCAGGGATGGGAAGAAACAAGACACACCAGAAGACATGACAAGAAAATGGGAGGAGCAACCACCCTCCCGAATAGATCACACTTAAGTACCCCCCTCAAGGTTGTTTGCAGACCTTCACTGCTAAGACTGCTGCTTTCTGAGTGAGAGCTCAGAGGTTTCTTTTCTTCTTTCTATTGTCCTTCTCTGAGCATCCTTCCACATCTTCATCCTGTTTGCCCTGACACTCCAGGCATTCCTTCCTTGTGGCATGCCCTCTTTGTCTGCCCATGCATCTGCTAAAAGGCTTCCATTGCTGGGCTGCCTGCTTCTGACCTCCAATTCTGAAAGCAGAACTGCTTTCCTCTTCCCATTGCTTCCTCCTGGCAGCTGATTGCCCTGTCGTTTTCCCCTTAACACTCCAGTAGAACTGTTCTTGAATTTCCTTCTGGCTCCTTTCTTAAGTCCTTTTATTTGTAAGACTAAGAACCTAGAAGAGGGACTCTGTTTCCTCGCTGACAAAGGCAGTTTAAAATGCAACTCTTTGATACAAGAGACTGTGTGTGTGTGCGTGCGCGCGCGTGTGCGTGTGTCTGTGTGCGTTCTCAGTGTCACCTTCAGAGACAAATGGACTGCATCCAAGTAAACCTCAGGGTGGAAGTTGCCTATGACAGACCTGGTCTGACAGGCACTTCAGGAGGCTGGAACAGGATGACCTCCAGTGGCCCCTTCTACTGCAGATGTTGCTAGATCTTTACTGTGACAACCTGTATGACAGGTTTGGATATTTTTAAATTAATTTTTAAGATTAGAATACAGAGTAATGGGTCTCCTCATGGTATCTTCATGCGTACGGGTCATTACAGTTTGTTTTCTTTTGTTCCTTTCCCTCCTGCCTTCCCAGGACCCCTCCTTGCCTTTAGCTTGTTTCCTTTCTTTCCCCAGTTAGAGCTCTTTCTTCTTTCCAATCACTCATGTTTCAGTGTCCTCTCTATCTCCTACCTGTAGGGAACAAGTGAAGTCCTGGGCTAGTGAGGTTCTAAGTGAATGTGCATTGTTTGACATGAGCTGGCAGATTCGTGGAAAATAGCAAAGCCTTCCCTCAGGCTCAGGCTCAGGCTCAGAGGGACGGCAGAGCCTTCTTCTGGTCCAAGTGTGAATGGTGGCTGTGTGTACAAGTATGAGTGTTGATGTGTGTGCAAAAAACTAACTGTAGTTTCCTCCACCCAGATGTTTACAGCCCGAGACTGCTCACCTACAGGGATCTCCTCCCAAGACTAGCTAACTCCTCCTGCTGCTGTACATAATAAACAGGCTGTGGTTGCAGGCAGCTGCATAGTTGATGCCGCCCCATCAAAGTGTGCGTGACCCACCTGATCCACATGTTCTGTGGGTGTGTCTGTCCTCTCTTCATTCCCCTACTCTTCTGCTCAGGTCTCTAGGACCAAGCTACACAGGCTGAAGAAATCTCCTTCACTTAAGATCTCTTCCTCTGCTCTCACGAGCCCCTTTCTAGCTCATGACCTACAAACAGACATATATAAACACATATTACAGACACATACATTTAAATCAATATTCCACCCATCAAAGAAAACTCATGACGTTTCTCTTTCTGAGTCTGGCTTGCTTCACTCAGCACAAAAATTTCCAGCAGTCCCCATTCTCCTGTAGATGCCTGACAAGAACTTGGGCCATACTTCAGACATAACACAGCTGAGGACTGACTTGCTTCTGAATTTGGTGGCTACAGAGATGGTATTGTGATCATTTTTAGTGCCCCATGAATTTTAGACTCTTTAACTAGGAGGCAAATGAGAGTGGACTTTAGCTTCTCCACCTTGAGGCCATTGCACCTGCCCAGTGGAGGCAGTTGAGACAAGCTCGAGCTAGTCTAGAAGCTGATACACTCTCTGACTCTCTGGCCCAGAATAGGAAGCAAAAGGCATGACATTTAACATATTGTAATTTCTTTGGCTTCAACTAAGACTGATTCTGCTCAAGAATCCCATTTCTCTTCAATCTTCTTTCTTGGGAGCTGCTCATCTCTGTTCCTCTGGGCTCTCCTCCATCCTTGGACTGCCCAGGTTGGTCCACTTCATATCAGCTCCCATTATCTGTTAACTTCAGGTCTCTGTCTGTTACTGGGATTAAATGGTCTGCCCAGTGCTCAGAAACTAATATTCAGGACTTGGAAGGGAAGAATCAGGTTCGTTCATAGGTGGGAGATCTTTAGATGACAGAGGTGAAACCAATGACTGAGTTAGGGTGATCCTTAACCTTTGAAGCTAGTGAGTGGGTTAAGACACACCTAGCACTTAAGCTTGTGAATGGCTCAAGTTTCTGCTGTCACCACTGAAGCTGGAAAATGCACCAAGGACTCCTAGCACTAGCAAGTGTTTGCCATTGGTTCTGTTTTGTCTCACTTCCCTATTTCACATCCTCAAATAATTAACCAATAGACTGTTGGGAATATTGTGTTGCTTTTGTTTGTGCTGCGAAGTTGTGATTGTTTGCCTGTCTACAATGCCTGAGGGGCCTAATAAAAATCTGAACGGCCAATAGTGAGGCAGGAGCAAGGATAGGTGGGCTTGACAGGCAGAGGGTATAAATAGAAGGAGAACCAAGGAAGAGGAGAAAAAGGAGCAATGAGAGAACAAGGGGAAGAGGACTTCGGGGGCCAGCCACCCAACTAAACAGCCAGCCACAGAATAACAGTGAAAGAAAGATCACAGAATCAGGAAAAGGAAAAAGCCCAGGGGCAAAAGGTAGTCAGAATAATTTAAGTTAGAAAGCTAACCAGAAACAAGTCAAGCTAAGGCCGGGCACTGATAACTAAGAATAAACCTCTATGTGTGATTTATTTGAGAGCTGCGTGGTGCCCCTGCCAAAAGCCATAAGAGTAATACATCAACAACAGCCAGCTTGACCTGAAATTAACAATAGGCAGATTGTCAAAGACACTAATCACACAACCTAGCCAGTCGTCTTTCTTTAGGTTTACAAGAACATGATAGACAGAATCAAAAGGACATCAAGAGACTGAATTACTGCAAGAATGAATGATTATCCCAGTCTACCTGGATACTGCTGCAATTAGACTCGCCAGGAACTCCACACAAGCTTTTGCATCTGTGGCTCTGGCTTGATGGGATCTGGCTCCAAGCCCCCTGCTTTCCACCTGCTAGAATCAATAACTTCATGAGATAAAACCATATAATAATACCAGTTTATTAAAAACCCCAAATGAATCTAAGTTATTTTATGACAGAATGGAACAGGTTAAAGTTACCTGTTCGTATGATTAATGAAGTTATTGATAAAATAAAAAATATTTTCATTAAATTTCTGCATTATCTTGCCATTTTCCATTTTCAAATCTTATATAGGTTGTAGACCACATTTTTCAGATGAAGCAAGTTGCTTTAAAAGGTTAGTATATATAAAAGCCTCTTTTGCTGCTCATTTCGTTATCTCAGTCTCAAGTGAGCTTAGGTGTTAATCTCAGAGTTTGCACTTTAGCTAGGGCTGGCTAGAATACCAAATTTTCAAGCAACAGTATTCCAAGATCCCTGAAGTGGAGGCCAAACCAATACTATGTACCTGGACCTGAAACCCTCACAACAGGTTGGGTGGCGGTGATGCATACCTTTAACCCCAGCACTTGGGAGACAGAGACAGGTGGATCTCAGTTAGTTCCAGGCCAGCCTGGTCTACAAAGTCAGTTCCAGGACAGCCAGAACTGCTACACAGAGAAACCCTGTCTTGAAAAAAGCCAACCAAACAACCAAAAAAAAACCAAAACCCTCACAACAAATGCCAAAACAAGGAGAAAAAGAAATGGGGAATCTGGCTATTTACACCGAATTTTTTCAAATGTCTTCCATGCCTAGAAATTATTCTCAATTGCTAAGTGAAATTTGCAAGTTGGCAACAAAGGGCCAAGTTCACAGGACAAGGGGTCCAGTCAGTGCGTGGACTAGTTCATAGGTTCCCTACACTGGGAACTGTGGAACCATGGGTAAAGGCCTGCCTGGAATTGCTCAAAGTAGGCCCGTCTTGTTAGCTGCAGGCCAGGCCAGCCACTTAAAGCACCATTTTTGTTAAAAAAAAAAAATACCAAAACAAACAAACAAACAGGTATGCCCGAGACTGTCAAGTGTGTGGAGATGTGGGCAAACTTGGACCTGACTCCTGCAGACTAGGGTGTGGGACTCTCTATAGGATAAAGAAACATGGTGGTCTGCAGTACGAAAGATGACTGTAGGTGAGGGTTAAAGAAACAGGGATCTTTGTCAAGCTCTTCACAGGATGTATGTTTTAGAAACTGGTGACATTAGCATATTCTGAGGGTGAAATTTAAGCCCTTAGACCTTGAAGGGTCACCTTTGGACACCTGTGCAGGACCCAGGGGAAATACTAGTGGTTTAAATTGGTTCAAATCTCCAAGTTCCTGAGAATACAAGGATTGCCATGGTGCCCCAGGCGTTAGTGTTTGGATTAAGGCTTCACCCCAGCCCTTGGCATCCATATACCCAAAGAGTCTGGGATGTTGGTTGAAAGTGTCACCCCAGCCCCTGGCGTCCCTATCCTGAAAGAGTCTGGAATGTTTGGGTGGAAGTTCCATCCCAAGCCTCCTCCTCTGGGAGTTGCCTCAGTCCAGACTCAACCTCCGAGAAAGTTCCTAAATGGTGACCCCTCCCCAGAGATGCTCAAGACCACTCCCACAGGGTGGTCTTGAGGGGTCAACTTAAACTGCCTCCCCCAAGAGAACAAACACGTGGTTTTCCATTCTTCATTCCCCATCTCCTCTCTGAGGGACTGGGAGGCCACCCAGGAGCACTAGTATCCACTAAACCTGGTTTTTTTCTAATTCAGTTTGACATGGTCTGATTGAGATTATTGCATTAGTGGAGAGGTTTATTGGGCCACAAAAACCTTTCAGTTATCGCTGAAAGCGAACAAGAGCTTCCCCGAGTCTCACAAGCCTCCTCCTGTTGCTCAGCTCCTGTCTTGGTGATAACTGGGTAAATTAGTAACCGCTTTGTGCCTGGTTCCTCATCTTGAAAACCAGCATCAAATATTTTGGGGGGCTGAGAAGTTGTGGTCTCTCATTGCCAGGAGTTTAGCTTTCTTGAAAGAGGGCTTTGGGCCAGCTTCACTATCCTCTAGATTGTTTTCCGTAAAATGTAACTGATCAATGACAAGAATAGCCCGGGATGCCAAACTGGAAGGTAGTGTCTCCTGACTGGACCATAGGGAGAAGTAGTACTTCATTTGGTTCATCAACATTTAGCTTGCTGACTGAGGCACCCACAAGTTTAGGAGCATTCATCACCTACTATATAACACCTACTAAGTCAGTTTTTCTTCAAAAAAAACTTTGAGGCGAGAGTTCCCCTGGCTTCTCCACGAGCTGGTTTGCCAAGTCAAGTCACCTTTCCTGGCTCTCATACCTTGTCTTTCTAGTTAACTGGCATGCCCTGAGAAGAGCAGCAACCCCAGTTCCCATTAATAGTCTGAGGAACATTGGAGCTTGAACAATTTTTTTAAGAAACGGAGGCTTATTACGTATCTTAAGTTGATCTTGTACTCATGATCCTCTTGCCTCAGCTTTCCAAGTGCAGGGATTACAGCTGTGCACCACCACGCCCTGATTATCATTAACTCCAGGTCCCTATTTGATGTGACTGTATATACATACTCTTCTAAGCAGCGAGCTGAGGAACAAACAGAAGTGTGTGTGCTCCAGTGGGGCGACTCGAGCGTTTGGACCCATGATGTGAAGATGCTCAGGCATCTAGGTCTGTACTCTCAGAAGCCCTGTCCTCCAGCGCATTTGGCTGCAGCGTCCGGCTCACACGTCCCTCAGCAAGTCGGTGCCCTTCCGGGTTCTGTGCCGAATCTGCGGCTGCAGACGCGGCGGCTGCTCGCGCCTCTGGGAAGTGCGGCTGCGCGCGCCTGCGGCCTGCCTGCCCTATTTCATCATGCACCGGGCGGGCCGCGCGCCGCTTCCGTAGCCGCCCTGCGCACCGCCTAGGCGGCGTGCTCATGCCCTGTCCGCTGCCCACGCTGATCAGAGCCACCCGCGCAGCGCTGCTGCTACTGTTGCCACCCAGAGTCGTCGCCGCGCCCGCATCTCAGCGGCTCCTCAGCGTTCCCGCGCAGCCTGCAGCCTCCCGGAGCAGCATGGACAGCGCCGAGGAGCTGCTGGCCCCACTGCGGCTAGCCGTGCGCCAGCAGGTACCGATCCCCGCGCGCGGCGCCCCCTCCGGGCGGTCCTTTCCCCATCCACGCGCGGCACCCGCACCCGCGATCTTTGGGCCTCGTGCCCTCGCCGCATACTCCGAATCCGGCCGCAGGCTCCTCCGCCCTCGCACCCCGGTGGCCTGGTTCCTTGACTCGTTCCCGTTGCCGTGGCGAGCCGAGGATGCTTTGGGAAGCGTTCCCTTCTTTTCACCTTCCTCCCTTCGGTGTTAGCCCCAGGAGCGGCTCAGAAGATAGGGTCGAAACGTGGCTGTGGGGAAGTATCGAACTCCCCACTCCTCAATATCGATGCGAATTCATTATTCCTCCCTCCTGTCATCTTTTCTGACTTCTTAACAGGGTTTCTGGAGGGCTTCTGGAGGCAGTGAGCTTTAGGATCAAGCTGGAGATTGTAAATGGACTGACTGAGTCACTCGGTGAAGGCATCCATCCTTAAGGGTGGAACACCTGGGAATGAGATTTTGCGTCAGGAAAGGAAGGTTTCTTAGCTGGAGGACCTGGGGATTTAATGCAGACCTCCTTTTTTTTTTTTTTCTGTAGCACTGAGTGGAGATCAGACTCGAGAGAGGGAAAGGAGGAAAGTATTTCAGATGATCCCCACACCCAGCGAGAGCCAGAGCTTCCAGCAGGGCCCTAACATCTAGCCGTAAACACCAGTCTGGTAGCTACTGCGCTGGCGCCTGATGCAATCGTTTCTCTAGCCGAGGACGGAGGAATCCTGTTTCGGAAACAATTCATTGAAACAGAACTGCGACAGCTTCAGGAAATTCTGCCACTTTGCTCTAGTTTGAGCTTGTCTCAATTAATAGGCTCTCATTTTGAATTTCACTATGGGCTTCAATTTGGTTTTTTAAATAATGTGTTCTGTACCTACTCAGTCTCCCTCCATCCACCTTCCACTCCACACAAATAGGTGTGGTTCCTTTGTTTTTGCTGTAACTTAAAATCTCCTTCCTTAGGAAGAATACATTTAATTTGGGGAGAGAAAAAAAAAAAACCACCCCACACTCCAAACCCCTCCCTCTGCCACGTTAGCCTGGAACTGCAGTACATAAGTATCCATCTGTAGTAAGGCTGGGGCTAGTTAGCTTCAGGAGCGTTGATCGTGGAGAGCTTTTGTGCGTGACATTTCTGTCCTTTGTTAAGTCGTTAAGTTGACTTTTTTTGTTGGTTTGTTTGGGTTTGTTTTGTTGTTCTTTAGGATGTTTTCTGAATAGTTGACCTAATTTATTTGTTAGTTTGTATTCTTTTCTGATTTTCCAGAAGTGATGTATGTTGATTAATTGCCTGGAACTTTGAGTCATACTGAGTCCAGTGTCACTGGAAAGAGTTTAAAGATCACCTAGTTAAGCTCTTTTCTCGGACGTGTATGGAAATGTGGAGTGCAGTCTATTTCACAAATTTCCATTGTGAACCTTGTGCAATTGAAGACTTTACAGCATGGCCCTTGGGGAGGTATTAAAGGGTTGTTCTTGATAGTGGCACGTAGTTTGGAGGGTATTACCAGTAATAGTTGTGCCCCCAAATCAAATTCAAGCCTTTACAAAACTACAGTTTTGGAAAACTGGTTTCTGTTAAAACTGAGCCTGACAGCTGCACAGTGCTTCAAGAACTTTTTGATGTGGTAAGTTGTGGTATTAGCAAACACAGAGTTTTTGATATTGTGTGATAAATGAGGCCCCAGATGATCAGGACACTGCTGAGAACAGGCACTGGTAAATCTCTTCAGAATCCTAAGCTACATCCTGAGTTTATGTAAGAGGATGTAGAAAGTTCAGTGCTGCAGTTTCTGAGTTAGAAATAACTTCTGTTCTCTTGAGGTAAGGTCCGACTTTGTGGCCTCAAACTTGAGATCCTTTTCTCTGAGACAAGGTTTTATGTATTCCTGGCTAGCTGCAAACTCACAGCATAGAGGATGACCTTGAACTTCCAGCTTCCACCTTCCTGGTGCTGGGATTGCTGTTCTGTGCTGGGGCTTGACCTTCCAGGTGTCTGCATGCTAGACAAGCATGCCAACAACTGAGTTGTCTAATTCTTTGAAACCACATGAAAAATAATTATTATATTCTTATTTATTTTCTGTATGCGTGTACACATGCATACCACACGCTTTTCTGGAGGTGAGAACAGTCTTATGGATATCATTTTTCTTTTAATGCTTATTATTGTATAAGAAAGTATTGCAGGAATAAGTTCAGTCCTCCTATCATGGTCCCCAGGGATCACTCAGGCTGCCAGGCTGTCAACATGCCCTTACTGGCTGAGCCATCTTACTGGGCCTTAAGAAATACAAGAAACTACCACCTCTCAGAGTTTCCGTTAAAGAATAATTTCTACAATAACCTGAAAAGACTTTTCAGATTCCTCTTTTCCAACGATGTATGATTTCCTTAATAAACTTTATCCCAAAAGTATTTTTAATAGCAGCATGTATGATAATCTGCCTTTGATAAATTATAGTTTAAGAGATTAGCAAAATCATTATAAAACTGACTCTTTTAAATTTTAAAAATAGCTCTATTTTCAGAATGTTCCTGTTATATTGTTTTTTATTATAAATGATTTTTAAAATTTATTTATTTTTTTAAATTTCCATTTTATTTTGTAATACAAGTGTTCCCCTGCCTACAATGGGTTGTGCCTGGTAAACTCTTTGTATATTGAAATTAGTGTAAGTTGAAATTGCCTGATAATACCTAACTTACCTAAGAACATCCAGCTTAGCAACCAGGCCACCGTAGAGCGTCTTATTCACCCTTCTGATTGTTTGGCTGTTTGGCTTACTGCTGCTGCCCAGTATCACAAGAGATCCTATATATCTCTGGCTTGGGAAATGGTAGAAGCTCTTTCTACTGAGTTGAAAATTTAGGAGCTGGAGAGATGACTCAGCCGTTCAGAGCACTGACTGCTCTTCAGGAGGATACAGGTTTAAGTCTCAACACTGATATGGCAACTCAAAGCTGTCTGTAACTCCACGATGTGACACCCTCACACAGACGCATGCAGGCAAAACACCAATGGACATTAAATAAAAAATAAGTTAAAAAAAATTTGTAAGTTAAATCATTTTAAGTCAGGAGCTTGATATTCAGAAATAGCTCCCAGAAAAGCTCTTATTTTGATGACTTTTAACGGTAAAGAGGAGTACTAAGGATGGAGAGATGGCTTAGTCAGTAAAGTACTTACCATGCAGCCATGAGCATCCAAGTTCCATCTTCAGCATCCATGAAACAAGCTAGGTGTGGTGGCACATGCTTACAACTCCAGTGACAGAGAGGTGGGAACAGTGTCTTAGATTTGGTCTGCTGTCTCCAACAGTCCTGGAAAAGCTGCAGCCAACGGTTTCCTTTCTCCATTCTCTCTGTCCCTTGTCTCTGCCTTGACCTTCACCACTACTGTGCTTAGTAATCCAAAGGGTGTATCTTTGGACATCAGTTTACCTGTTCCCTGCATTCAGTTGTTGTCTGTTTCTTGTTACCAAGATTGCTTTTCTCATTAAAAACAAAACAAAAATAAAATTAAAAAAAAAATCCCAAAAAGCCAAGCATGGTGTACATGCCTTTAATCCCAGTGCTCAGGAGGCATAGGCAGGCCGATCTCTGAGTTTGAGGCCAGCCTGGTCTATTGAGCAAGTTCCAGGATAACCAGGACTACACAGAAAAATCCTGTGTCATAAAACAAATAAACAAAAAGACTTCTTTAGTTCCATCTTAAAAAAATTCAGGGTTTTATAGGTGGAGCTGTGTGGATCTTCATACTTGTTGGTACAAGTGGTGTCTTTGGAGGTGATGGACCTGTTCTAGAGGCTATAGGTACTGGGGAGAGGTTTATGAGGTTTTGGTTTCACTCTCTGGACTTGAGGATGTGAGTGTGGCTTGAAGCTCCAACAGATTAACTCTAGTAGGATAATTTTCTTTACGGCCGAGGGGGAGCTTAATAATTGTCAGTATAGGGGAAGCTTTGAAGAGTTCCTAGGTGGGTCTTTTTACACGTGTGTGTGTGTGTGTGTGTGTGTGTGTGTGTGTGTGTGTGTGGTGTTTTGTTAAGGATTAAATGTAGTGGCAATTTATCCTTGCCATTTGGAAAGTTACATTTCCAAAGTTGGGATTGTGACTTTGCTTTCATAGCTGATATCTTTAGACAAGTGATCATTTAATTTTCAGTAGCCAAACACTTTCATCTAGTGTACAGAAAAGTTGTAAGCATGAAACTGAATTCATGTAAAGTGCTGCACCTCCTGCCCCCGGCACATATGATGCTCCTAGTAAATGCATCTCTCTGAGTTGCTCACCATTGGAACGCTGCTTCTCAAGCTGCTGTTGGCCTGCAGTTTCTTTTCTTAGATTGCTAGTTTGATGGCGTTTTGAACCTATGCATAAAATTTAATGTCTTCTAGTTGTGGGGAGACAGTGTGAGGATGTGAGTCTTTCTTGGCTTTGATTTTCTGAGCCAAGAGTGACCTAAACTTCTTGCTTAACCCACAAAGGGTAAATGAAACGTTTATGAAGTTTTCTCAGTGTATGAAACATTTGGAAATCTGCAAGACTCAAATGTATGAAGCCAGGTACTTTTCTTGTTTTCTACTGAGTGCTGCTTGGGCGTATCCCAGAAGGGTCCCTGAGGGTGTGATCCCTTAGGACTATGCTCTGTGTTAGCCATTCCCCATGTCACACACTCAGTTGTGTGTCTCTTGTAAGCTTCCACCCAGAAATAGGGCTTCTAGTGTGACCCTGGATGCATTGCAGGCCAGTTTCATTCACTGCGCACACAAAAGCCCCCAAATGTGGGTGGGTACTGAAGAAAAATTATTAGCAAGTAGAAATCCTTGAGTCTGAGGCATCTCTAATGCTTTTGGTTTAGATTAGTAATAAAATTGAAGTTTGATTATTCCATTACTCAGAATAAATATAACTTTTATAATAAATATAACTTTCTTTGCTGGCTTGGGAAGATGGTGAACTCAACTGTAGGAAACCTCACCCTCAGGAACTTTTGTGTGAAGGCTGGCCACTGAATACCTGTGCTTGGGGTGATGGATTTTAAGGTCTTCCTGCTCGTTTTCCTATGTTATTCTAGTCTGGTATATCCCTTGGGAAGGAAGAGACCTACCTGGTCAGTCGTTCTCATCAGCTTAGGCCATGAAACCCAGAATGGACGAGTTCAACAGATCTGCCATATATGGGCTGCTGCTGCTTCAGCATTGCCAGGACATAAATTTCAATTTTTAAATTTCAGACCTCTTGGGAGCTGTGCCAGGTGATTTACCATGTTTCCGTTGCTGTACGTGTGTACTGGTAAAGGCATACTGTGTTGGTTGTGTAGATGATAGCAGCATTGCCATTAATGCTTTGTTTTTTCAAATATTGTACAACTTTTTCTCAACCAGTTAATACCACTTTATAAAGATTACCCACAGAACAAGGTGTTGTCTTTATATTACATTTTACTGTGCTCATTCCTGGAAAATGCACTGGGGTCTGGGAAAATGCTTCTGACCGGACAGAAAGCACTTGCTTTAGGTTCCAGTATTGTTGGTGTTTTGTTTTCACTTTCTAGAGAACAGTGGTTCAGGAAGAAGCTGATGGGAATGAAGGGAGGAGTGGGGACTTGGAAAGTGATGATACCCAGAGGAGAAAGTGCTCAGGAGCCCTCCGGGGCCCAGGCTCTTAGCGGGGAAGAAAACATGGCTGCTCCCTCAGCCCTTGTGGAAATGGGAGAAGCAGCAGTTTTTACCTGGAGCAGCTTTGGGGGCAGCCAGGTTGGAGTGTTTGGAAATGTGGTAGGCTGCTGTTAAGTTCGGGAAATACGGTGGGTAGGAAAATTGACACTGAGCACAGGGTAGAGACAGTTACCAAGCTAAGGATGGTTTGTGTTTATGAAGTAAATCTTAAAGGTGAGAAATGGCATGAGTTCAGGTTATTTGGGAACCAGTTTCATGTTATCGTTAGATGATTTGGATGTGACAAGCTGGCAGTCTGTAGCAATCTATTCTGAGGTGGAGCACTTAGACAGGAAGACTTGAAATGAAATTGGCCAGGTGTTGGAGCTAAAGAAACATCCCTTGATGTTTCCTGCGAGGCGGCAGATGGAAAAAAACAATTCATCTTGCAATAGATTGGGCTTTAAGCACCTATGGCCACAGCCAGGTTGAGATACCTAACAACACGATGATAGCTGTCAGTCATTTTGCATGCACACTATTGAAATACTTGATGTTTTGTAGTGATACTTCTTTTTTTTTTTTTTTTTTTTTTGGTTTTTCGAGACAAGGTTTCTCTGTGGCTTTGGAGCCTGCGCTGGAACTAGCTCTTGTAGACCAGGGTGGTCTCGAACTCACAAAGATCCGCCTGACTCTGCCTCCCACTTCATTTGTATTTTAATAAATAAAGCTTGCTTGAAGTTCAGAGAGTAAAACAGCTGCACCAGGCAGTGGTGACACACTTTTAATCCCATTAGCCACACTAGTTTGCCATAGAAATTGGGCAGTAGTGGTGTACGCTTTTAATCTCAGCCCTAGAGAGGAATATAAGACAGGAGGAGACAGCTCTCAGACACAGTCTCATTCTGAGATTCCTGGAGGTAGGATTGTCATTTTGGACTGTGGCTGGCTTTTTTATTTTTATTTTTCTGACTTGAGGTTGAACCCCATTATCTATCTTTGGGTTTTAATTAATTATGCTACAATGTTTTATTACAGCGTGGGAGGCAGGGATGAGTATGCATTGAATTTATACTTGAGGAGCTCAGAGAGATTTTCACTTTGCCCCAGGTTTCACAGTTAGCTGACAGGAAGTGAAAACCTAATCTTTATACCCAGCCTGTTTTACCATGGCTTGCCACGTGTGGATTTTGTGTGTGTGTTTGGATTTTCTTGTGCTTCCTGATCTGATAGTTCGTGTCTTTGTACAGGTACAGATATTTCATAGTCACCATCTTCCAAAATTTTGCCTATTAAAGTTTTTCCCCCTTTCTTCTACATTCTAGTTGAATGTGTTGGACTCTCCATCTTTCTTTGCCGGCCTGAGGGTTTCAACTCTGTTTTTCTGAACTATTTCAGGCAGTTTCTGAAGTGTCTCTTAGGTCACTACTCTCTTTGGCTGTGTCTGATCTGCTGGTAACCTGTCTGAACACGCAGTGTCAGTAGTTCATTTTCATATGAGCTCTGCCCTTCTCTCCCCACACACTCACCGTGTGAGCGCAGTTTTTATATTCTTCTGGACTATGTTTGCTGAGGACACAGGCCTTCAGTTCGTACAAACCCCCATAGAATAAATATGTGAAATTGTTATTTGTGTGCGAATACTTTTTAAATGCATATTTAAAAATAGATTACTAGTGTTCCTTGTTTTCTGAAGCCAATTTTGAATGTAGCTTGTTTGTTGACCAGGGAGACCTTGTGCGCAAGTTGAAAGAAGATAAAGCCCCACAAGTGGATGTGGACAGAGCAGTAGCTGAGCTCAAGGCCCGGAAGAGAGTTCTCGAAGCAAAGGTAAGTCTTAGGGTGCTAAGATAGACACGTTAATAGGTGTAGGTTTATTCTTCTTTAGTTCATCTCTTGGAGTAGGAAAGATCTGGAAAGCTTTCTGAACAAGTACCATGTGATCATTGTTTTTATTCAGTGTGGCTTTTCCTCCTCCTCTCCCTAACTGACTTCCTGTGCTTTCAGAGAACAACTCCAGGCTCTGCAGCTCCTTCGTAGGGCACTGCCTAACACACTAGGCCCTGGGTTTGAGCCCCTGTACTTCAAGAATAAAGTGCGGCTTACAATGTCATGTTTTCTCTAAAGCTTCCCTGCTACCTGAACCCACACTTCCACTGTCCCCCAAATCCTAGGTATAATAAGATAACATGAATTTTCCTGAAGACATGCATTCCTTTGTAAGAGTTCTCCTAGGATTAGATTTAATGGTTTTATTGTAATCCATCTTATAGCTAACTTCAGAACTTTTAAATCATAAACTTATCACTAAAGTAGTTTGAAAGGTTGTTTTATTTTGTTTTGGGTTTGGGGAGGGTTGTGTGTCTGTCTGTGTCTGTGCATGTAGAAGCCAGAGGTCTATGTCTGGTGTCGTCCTCTATTGCTGTCCCTTTTATTTTTTAAGAGAAAGATCTCTCATTTAACCTGGAGTTCATCAATTTGACAAGACTAGCTAGCCAGTGCGCCCTGGGATCCTGTCTTCATCTCCCAATGCTGGGGTTACAGATGCATGTCACCACACTGCTTTTTTATGGTGCTCTGAATTCAGGCCCCTGTGTTTGACAGCAAGACAACTGTGTTGTCTCCTGAGTCTTGAATCTGAGGTTTTAAAGTGATGTCTTACTAGGAATACTTTAAAACTGTTATTGCTTAAATTGCTTTGCTGCATCTGAAGAAGCTTAATAGGTCTTTTGTTTTCTTGAGGTCAAGTCTTACTGTAGCCAGGTTAGCCTTAAACTCCTTTGGCCTCAGCACTCAGTACCAGGATCATAAGAATGGGCCGCATGCCAGACTTCTCGCTTAGTCCCTCTGGTCTTTAAAGTACACATATTCTTTCCTACATAAGTGCAGGTGTCTGTATTATTCAGCTCTCCATCGCTGTGAGTGACCTCAGAGCTGTGCAAGGAAGAAAGGCTTGTTTGGCACTCAATGTCAGGGGTTGTAGTCTGTTCAGCATGATTGCTTTTAGGCCTGTGGTGCAGATGGCATGGCGAAGAACACTGTTGACCCCAGCGAAGAGAGAGAAGAGGCCCCTTCAAGGGCTTTCCTCCAGTCACCTAACTAACTTGGAGCCCTTCTGATATGTCCACCTCTCCTAGCTATACTATCAGCCAGAGAGCAGCCTCCAACCTGCTTTGTTGGGGACAGTAAGATCCAAACTGTAACAGCTTCTTTTCTGTCGTTCAAAGTGTTTGTGGGGGCTGCGGCTCCCTTCAGCTTCTCAAAATTTTATTTCTTGGGCATTTTATGTTGGATTCTACAGGGAATGAGCTAAGTTCAGTCCAGTCACAGTCTTCCTGCTTACTCTCTTGTAGGAGCTGGCGCTACAGCCCAAGGATGACATCGTAGACAGAGCAAAAATGGAGGATACTTTGAAGAGGAGGTTTTTCTATGATCAAGCTTTTGCTATTTATGGAGGTAGGGTATGGATGAAGGAGCAGTGGTGTTGTTAGTGACTTTACTATGCTTAGCTAAGAGCTTGGTTTGTGAACTGATATCTGATTGTGTCAGATCCCATAAAGGAGAGAAGACACTTAATTTGTTGTTCTGTTGCTCATGAGTTGACATTTGACATAATGCCGACTCTTAGTACTTCCCTACCCTGTTACTTTTTTTTTTATTTATTGAAAATCAGTTTTTTACCCCATATAATATATCCTGATTACAGTTTTTCCTTCCCTCTACTCTTCTCAACCTTCTCATATAGATCCACCCCTTTCTGTCTCTCCTTGGAAAACAAACAGGCACTGATGGGTTAATAATAAAATATAATGTAGTAAGATAAAACAAAAACAAATAAATTAGAATAGAATGGAACAAACAGAACAAGAAACAGAGGTGCAGAGACCCACTCATTCACACACTCAGGAATCCCATAAAAACACAAAACTGGAAGGCATAATAATATACCCAAAGGACCTATAGTATATATATTTTAAAGATGGGTTGGAGAGATGGTTCATAGGTTAACATTGACTGCTCTCTCTTTCTAGAGATCCTCGGTTCAATTTCCAGCAACCACATGGTGGCTTGCAGCCATTTATAGTGAGGTCTGATGTTCTCTTCTGGTGCGCAGGCTAATGTGCAGACAGAACACTGTATACATAATAAATAAATAAATCTTTAAAAAGGGAAATTAAATTTTATAAAAGAAAGAAAGAAAAGGCCTTGACATAACGTTATGAGACAGGGAACCTCCAAAGATAAGCTTTGAGTTTCTTTACTGTTGGCCATCTATTATTGGGCGTGCATCCTACCCTTAAGAGTGGTTTGTTTCTCCAGTGAGGCTCCCTTGGAGAAAACTAAGTTTTTATTTACAAGTGGTTGTCAGTTGGAGATAGCTTTCGGATTAGGACCCCATCTGGTCCAGACGTGTGCAGGCCCAGTGCATCCTTCTTCAGTCTCTGAGTTCGTGTGTGTGTTTAGAAGGCCTTGTTCTCCTGATGCCCTCCATCCCTTCTGGCACTTAGACTCTTTCTGCCTCCTCTTCCCCAGGGTTCTGATCTCTGGGAGGAGGGATTTGATGGAAACGTCCTGAAAGACTGAGTGTTCCAAGGTCTCTCACTCCGTCCTATGAATTCTGTTTTCTCTCTTAGCATGTAGGGGTTGCTGGGCTCAGACATTAGGCATTTGCTGTGACTGTGTTTATGCTTTGGTGCATTCCACCTAAGACCTGTACTGTTGATGGCTTGGCTGCCCCTCCTCACAGGACCTCAGTCATACACAGTCCTTGTGTATTCTTTGTGGGCATGGGTCAGGGAAAGTGTTCTTCAGCAGCATGACACAAATATTTCTGAGTGCTGTGTGAGTGCCCACTGATTAAATACAGAACTGCCTGTGTCAAACAGATCCTTGGCTTTGGTACTTTGGCACTTAAATTTCCCTGGGTTTGGCTAAGCACACCTTTGAATGTTTTACCTCTTGAGGTATAAATAACAGCCCAAGTACCCATAGTAAATAAGAGAATGCAGTGCTGACCCTTAGATGATTGTTCTCTGCCAGTGTGGCTTGTTTTGCACACACACTGCAGTTTGCTTTTTCATACTGCCCCTGTATCTGTGGCTTCAGTTAGTGAAACTTGGGGCTAACCCTCCGTGAAATTACAACACAGAGACAGAGAGTGGAGGAAGCGTTTAGGTTTCCCTTGGTCAGCCAGCTGGAAGTGGTGCTCTTTGGTGGAGAGGGGCTTGCACTGGGGACAGCATATGTGTCAGAGTAACAGGAAGAGCCCATGCTTGCTTCTCATTCCTCACAGGGGTCAGTGGCTTGTATGACTTCGGGCCAGTAGGATGTGCTTTGAAGAACAATATCATCCAGACCTGGAGGCAGCACTTCATCCAAGAGGAGCAGATCCTGGAAATCGACTGCACCATGCTCACCCCTGAACCAGTTTTAAAGTGAGGTTCTGCTTTGATGGGAGAAGTCCTTTAAAAGTTAATACTTTTTGCTTATAAAATAATCATAACAATAAGTTTTGATTACAGAAACTATGCTCATTTAGAAAGTTAGTAAAAAAAAAAAAAGAGAGACATGCCTGCTGCTCACAGATAGCCACGTTAAAATTACTTTTTGTCTTTTTATTCTTCTGAATGTTCCTGTATATTTGAACATGATGAACACATTGCATTTCTTCATGCAGTGTAGGTGAGCATTTACTTACAGAGTTAAATCTGTCATATTTTTTGAGCCATTGAGATGGTTCAGCAGATAAAAGTGCTTGCTGCCAGAACTGACACTCTTATTTCATTTCCCCAGCTCCACATGGTATAGAGGGTGAAATGACTCCTATAGCTTGCTCTCTGTCCATGTCACATACAGCCACATACATAAGCATACCCTAGCATTTACAGTGAATGAATAATTTTAATTTTAAAAAGCGTTGTGACAGCATAGTGTTCTGTTTTGTGAAGGTAACATGATTTAGTTAGTGACATTTCATAGGCATTTAAAGTGTTTCTGAAGTTGTGTTCAAATAGGTTCATTTATGGATATACCCTTGATTATTTCCATGACATAAATTGTTAATGTAATAGGCATTCTCATCCATGCTTTTTATGTATTAAAATTTCAATGCAAAGGTGTATGTTCAAGATTATTTAAAATAGGGTAGGATTTCTGTAACCATGCAAGAAGAATTCTTACCACTTTGTGTCTCATCCTTATTAACATTTAATGTTGTCTGGTAAGATGGCAGTTTTTATTACTAGCTTCTTTGGGGTGCTTTAATAATAATAGCCATTTAAAACGAGAGGTATCCCTGTTGCTAAGTCTGTAAGATCTGGATAAACTCAGTGAGCCATTTGTCCTACTTATGGTAACTGTAAAGATAATCCTAATGCCAGTATAGGTCAGGATCTGTACTGAGCTGTGATGAATTCTTGGCTCATCAAATTCCTGATGACTTTGGCCTTTGCTTAGATGGCTAATAATAATTTAGCTAGCATGAATTATCCTGATATGTCATAGAGCCTTAAGATAGTAATATGTGCAATCTAGTTAATCTCTTTTTTTTTTCATAGGAAATAACTTGAGAGGGAATGAGAGAGTTTTCTTAGAATGTTTGTCTCTGTCCGTGAAGGATACATGGTTGCTCTAGATACGGAGTTTTCATCTTTGACATACATGGATCTAAACTCCAGGTAGACATATTATAGGGGTCTTCTTCTAAGATATTATCCTGTTTTCACTTATTGATTTAGGACCTCTGGCCATGTAGACAAATTTGCTGACTTCATGGTTAAAGATGTGAAGAATGGAGAGTGCTTCCGCGCCGACCACCTGCTGAAAGGTATGGCAGTGTCTCTTTCCTGTGCTTGCTCACAACAAAGGGGGAACCCTTTTTTCTTAAGTTTATTCCTTTTTTTAAAAAAAAAAAACTGGGTTATAGTTATAACATACTTCGATTAAGCATACAGATCATAGTCTCCAAGAGATTATTTACATTCAGATAACTTTTCTAATCAGCAAGTGATCAAGACATTATTATGTTCTGGGTCTGTCACTCAGTGATAGCCTGTTTAGCATGGTTAAGGCCCTGGGTTTTATGCTCAGCACAAGAGAAAACCTGGAAACATTCAGGATACCCCTGCAAAACTGTCTGTGGATTAGTAGAAAATAAAAAACACCAAGTTCAGATTTGTTTTTAATTGCCTAGCATTGGAACTCTTGTACTCTTGTAGTGATGGGAACTGACTCTTACCAACACTGTTCTTCTAGCTCATTTACAGAAACTAATGTCTGATAAGAAGTGTTCTGCTGAGAAGAAGTCAGAGATGGAAAGTGTCTTGGCCCAGGTGAGACATTTGGAGACATCAGAACAACTGTGTGTGCACTCCTGGGTCTTCCGTGTCTGTCAGCAGTTCCACCATGTTCATGAAGTCCTGTGTATCACACCTTACATTTTCTTCTGTGGTTAATGACAGACAATTGTGTTTTTAACTTTTCTTTTTTTCCTTTGTTTTTTAGTTAGTGTAGACCTCATGGTGTAGCCCAAGTCGGCCTCCAACTTGAAGTGATCCTCCTACCTCAGCCTCTCAGTTGTTGGGATGATAAGCACGGAGCCATCATGCCTAGCTCTAAAATCCATTCATTCCATTGATGTATCTAAAACTAAGTAGAGAACTTGGTAACATTTGCTCCTTTGCTTTTTCATTTATTTATCCATCTTATGAGGGAAGGGTTAGCCATGCCATGGCTCAAGTGTGGAGGGCAGAAGACAGCTTTAGAGTCAAGTCTATTCTCTTTCCACTATATAGATCCCTGGGATTGAACTTGGGCCCTCACACTGAACCATCCCACCCACCCCCTTTTGGGTTTTTTATTTTGCTTTCTTTGGTTTTGTCTTTTTGAATTTGTGATTCCTCTCCAGCCTTTCAAGTGGTGGGAATATGGATGCAAACCACTGTGTCCAGTTTAACATTTTGCTTTTCTTTCATAGAAATTGCTAGATTTTTTTTTTGCTACCTTTACCCTGTTTTTTTGTTCAAGCTTGTTTAAATGAAGAGGAAAATTCACATCTAAGGTTCAGAGAAAAATCTGCAAGCTGGGATTAAAGCTGTGCACCACCATGTTTGGCTCTTTTTTTTTTTTTTTTTTTCGTGATTTCTTACTTTTCCATTCAGAATTACTAAGGATATTGCCGTGTGTATACTGTGTAGTCTGTCTTTAATCATACCTTTTGCTTTCATTTCCAAGTAAAGTAAAATTTGGGAACTGAGTATGTCTGATCTGGTGAGCTGTGATTGTAGTTTGAGCACTAGCCTTTTCATATCCGAGAACAATATGTTTTATTGCTGCTGCTTATATAAAATCCTCAGTGAAGAGTGAGCTGGGAGCTAGTGTAGCTCTCAGAAATGGCCTCTGTAGTGTCACCTGGTTCAAAACTCACCCAGTGTGGAACGCATGATGGTGATGCCCCTACCATTTTGTGCCAGTGGTTACACCGCCACTCTGGGAATGGCGAGAGCCCTTTGATGTGGACTCAGCAGTTGAAACATGCTTCCCTTGCTCCTTTGTCTGTGTCTGTGTGGACTCAGCAGCAAACTTAATTTCCTTCAATGTTTGCTGACCTATCGTCACGTGTAGCATTTTGTAAAATCAGTTTAAAACCATTTATTGCAAGAAATTAGGAAATATGTTTGAAAAGTGAAAAGTCCTTTGTAATTCCTTGAAGCTAATTTTCTTAACTTTATGAAATATGAATAGATGTAATATCAAAAATGTAGTCACTGTTCACCCTTTCCTGACAGTGAGGGTAACTGTGTTCATCTCTGTGTTGTTATTAAAGTTTGGACATGTAGTAAGTGCATTTCTGAAGCTCTGTGGTCATCTCCATGGGCAGTCACTGGTGAGCATGGCCCAGGCCCATTGAACGATGAGAGTTTCAAAATGATCTTGTCCTCTGCTGTTGCTTTTGACTAAAGAAAATAGGGGAACTTCCCTTACCAATTATAAAGAAAATTGAAATTTTACTTTGATCCATGCCTCCATCCTGTTTTAACCTATTTGTTGAATCCTTATCATCCGTCCAAAAGTATATCAACTGTCATTTTCTTTTCTTTTTTAAAGATTTATTTATTATGTATACAACATTCTGCCTCCAAGTGTTCACGCATGCCAGAGGAGGGCTCTAGATCTCATTACAGATGGTTGTGAGCCACCATGTGGTTGCTGGGAATTGAACTCAGGACCTCTGGAAGAGCAAGCCAGTGCTCTTAACCACTGAGCCATCTCTCCAGCCCAACTGTCATTTTCGTAAAACCCAGATTGAAACAATGCGTTCCCACCTGTCTTACTGGCTTCCTGCCTTTCTCTGTGTTCATCTCTGTGTTGTTATTAAAGTTTGGACATGTAGTAAGTGCATTTCTGAAGCTCTGTGGTCATCTCCATGGGCAGTCACTGGTGACTAAATAAGTCTCTGATCTTATTTAGAAGTTAAACATTGATACTTTTCTGTAGTGGCAGCCACTATGCTTCCTGATGGTGGAATTGTCTAGTTGAGCTGTCAGAAGTGCCAGTGAATCTCTCCGTACAACTCAGTACTCTGATAGCTTCCTTGCTCTTTGTGTGAGAAGATAATTGCAGGCTCATTTGGTTCATTTCATGTGTCAGACCCAGTCAGCCATTTTTCCAAGGCAGATCTTGTCCTCATTAGTGGAGATGTTTCCTGGTCATATGTTTGGGCTGGGGACCTTCTGCCTTAGTGCGGCTGGAGCAGTTATGGGATGCAACTGTGCATAATATTTGCTCTGCACCTTGTGTTCTATAGCTTCTGCACTAATTATTTTCTTTATGTGTCCTTTAGCTTGATAACTATGGACAACAAGAACTTGGGGATCTTTTTGTGAACTATAATGTAAAGTCTCCCACTACTGGCAATGACCTGTCTCCTCCAGTACCTTTTAATTTAATGTTCAAGACCTTCATCGGGCCTGGAGGAAATATGCCTGGGTATGTATTGCTTTTATTTATCTGTTTATCTAACACATTTATTGAAATTGCCTGTACCAAAAGGCAAAACTTCGTGCCAAGGAGAACGGCTGCACCTTCATAAGCTGAAGCATAGTGAGGTTTTTGTGTTTGCTATTAAATAAGTACAGAAGCCCACGATCACCTTATCTTTCAGTAAGAACTGCATAGGACAGGAGGGCCAGAGAGAGATGATTTTTTTTTTTTTATGTCCGATGCAGTTTGTGCATCCTGTACCACACTGTCCTTTATAGCTCCTGGTCATGTATGGCTTTTTAGCACTTGAAATGAAGCCAGTACTTCTGAGGATTGACTTTCCATATTTATTACACTTACACTAAATTTAAGTAGATATATCTAATAGCTCACTGTGCTGGAGTGTTGATCTAGCCCACATTCTTGAAAGATAGCTTTTATGCCTGAAACAAAGCTGGTGACAGTACAGAGCCCTAACGTGGGACAGACTTTCTTACTCTCCTGTTCATTCCTGGTGATTTAAGAAAATAGTTCTTTTCATCAGTCAATCTTTCTTCCTTCCTCTTTTCTTTCTGCATTTATTAATTTATTCAGGGAGTAGGGGTACATGTTCCACAGCCCCGGAATGTAGGTCAGAACAACTTGTAGAGTTCATTGTCTCCACCATGTGGACAGCAACTGAACTCAGGCTTGTAGTTGTGCAGCTGGCACACCTCCCAGTGAGCCACCTTCAGGCTATGTCACCTTGACACAGGCTAGAGTTTTCTGCAAAGAGGGAACCTCAACTGAGAAAGTGCCTTCGTGAGATCTGGCTGGAGGCATTTTTTTTATTAGTGATCAATGGAGGAGGGCCCAGCCCACTGGGCTGGTGGTCCTGGGTTCTGTAAGAAAGCAGGCTGAGCAAACCATGATGCACAAGCCAATAAAGAGCACCCTCCGTG
>JAQHUG010000344.1:1919006-1945075 GCA_028555095.1 Dicrostonyx torquatus | reverse complement strand
CTTCCATCTAACTTCCTGTTCTTACTCTTTGAAAACAACAACAAAACTCAAAACACATGAGAGCCCAATAAGACAAAAAACAACCCTCCCCCTCTAGCAGACACAGACACACATGCCATGGAGTTTATCTGTATTCCAACTACTCCTGAGCTCAGGACCTGTTCTGGAGTGTGGTTGATACTCCCCGGGATATTTCATTAAAAAGAACTACTGTTCCCTTTTCTAGTGGGTATCAGTTGCATATAGCTTCTTGGTTAAGTATGGGTCTCTGTGCCTTTCCCCTTCTCAGTACTGGGACCATTTCTAGCTTGAAACTGTGCAAGCCCTGGCATACTACCACAGTCTGTGTGAGTTCATATGTGCATCAGCCCTGTTGTGTCTGGAAGACACTGTTTCCTTGAAGTCATCCATTGGCTCTGACTCTTTTCATCTTTCTACTTCCTCTTCCACACAGATCCTTGAGCTTTGAAGGGGGAGCGGTGTGATAAAACCCTCCTAATTAGGACTCAATGTTCCGAAGTCTCTCACTGTGCACATTATCCAGTTACGGGTCTCCGTGTTAATTATCATCTCTGAAAGAAGCTTTTCTAATGAGGGTTGAATGCCTGATGTATGGGTATAGCAATATGTCATTAGGAGTAATTGTATTTTGATCTTCCTTTAGTATATAATACTCTTAAGTTTCCCCTAGGCCTATTACCTGTGTTGTCTCAGGTTGGCCACTTTAGCAGTATCAGGTATTATTCCACCTCCTGAAGTGGGGCTTTACTCTGATTATGAAGAAAGGGTGATTGGTGTTAACATTTGTGCTACTGTTGCACTAGTATATCTTATAGGCAGATTGCTACTGCAGGTCGCAATGTTTGTAGTTGTGTAATATTGATCATTACCTTTCTTCTCTGGTACCATGCAGAGTACCTTCCAGTACCATGAATGCTAGTTAGTAGGAGTGAAGCTTCAAGTTGGGTACCAGCTCATTTTCTTTCCATGTTTAATGACATAAGTTAGTTGTGTCTTTAGCTATAGGACCTTATTGTCAGGTTGTAAAGAGCAACTAAATATCCTTGGCAATAGCTTGTGTTATTTGGGGAGATCCATGGGACCCTTGGCCAATGACTCAACCAAATACAACCCATCTAGACACCGGTAGCATAAGATATCTAGTCGGGGCAGTGTCTCTCCTGGTATATGTTGACTGTATTTTTAGAGGACGCTGCTGTAGTAATAGGTTTCCATATGCTTTTCAAAAGACCGCTTTTGTAGGCGGAGACTTTCTTTTGTTTTCCAGCCACCGGAAACTATATTAATTACAACACTGCATGGCTGATGACTCAGGTGTATTTCTAGCTACCTTTTACATCTTAAATTAACCCATTTCTATTAATCTGTGTATCGCCATGAGGCTGTGGCTTACAGATACGGTTCTGGTGTCTTTCTCCTTCTACAGCTGCATGATGTCTCCCTGTCTCTGCCTTCTTTCTCCCTGCATTCAGTTTAGTTTCCCATCTGCGTTATTTTGCCCTGCCATAGGTCAAAGCAGCTTCTTTATTAACCAGTGGTAATAAAGCCTATTCATAGCATACAGAGGGGAATCCCACATCAACCTTTAGTGTTATTATCCCTAAAAAGTCCTAATGACTTTACCAGGAAATTTCTACACTTTAGGAAAATAGCAAGATATAAAGAAACAGAAAATTTCTGTGTTAATTTCTTTCTATATACAAATAGCAAGCATACTGAGAAAATTATCACAGAAATAGTACCTTTCTTGGTAGTCTCAAAAAACCAAAATCTTGGGATAACTCACTCCAAACAAGTGAAAGGCTTGTATAATAAAAGCATTAAGACACTGAAGGCAGAAATTGAAGACATCAGAAGATGAAAAGATTTCAGATGCTCTTGAATCAGTAGGGTTAATATTGTGAAAATGGACATCTTACCACAGGCACTGTACAAGTTCCGTGCAATCCCTATCAGAATTCCAACACAATTCATATAAATTGAAAAAATGATCTTCAACTTCATATGGCAACATGAACCCCGAAAAACCAAAATAGCTAAAACAATCCTGAATAATAAAAGAACTTTCGGAAGTATCACCATCCTAGATTTCAGGTTGTGTTATAGTAGCAAAAACAGTATGGTGTTGTCATTAAAATAGATATGTTGGCCAATGGAATCCAAGTAATGACCCAAAAGACAAATATTACATGTTTGAGATTTTGATACTGTACCATTGCAATCCAAGAAATCACAGAGGAAGGGGAAATAGAGTACAGTGTTATGGAGAGATAAAGGGAGGAGTAGAATAGGGGGATTAAGTGGGATGGGGGGTGAGAGAGTAGGAGCAAAGGAGACAACTTAGAAAAGAGAGAGTTCATGATGCTGAGATGAAGACATGGTGCAGGAGGCAGAGAGCACTCTGGGAATGGCATGAGTCCTTTGAAACCTCAAAGTCCACCCCAGTGACACAACTTCTCCAACAAAGCCATGCCTCCTAATCTTTTCCAAACAGTTACACCAACTGGGGACCGAGTATTCAAACTTAGCCTTTGGGGCCTTTCTCATTCAAACAACCATAATGACACTCAGAGAAGTGTGTGTTTTGACCACTGGATTAAAGAAAGAAGGATGGTTCTGATGGCATTGTGGCCATCCCAAGTTCTTGGTCCATCTCCATGGTTCTGTGGGAGTGTTGGCTTCCTTTTATTTATTTATTTTTTTATTTTATTTATTTATTTATTTTTTATTTATTTATTTATTTATTTTTTCAAGACAGGGTTTCTCTGTGGCTTTGGAGCCTGTCCTGGAACTAGCTCTTGTAGACTAGGCTGGTCCTGAACTCACAGAGATCCGTCTGCCTCTGCCTCCCGAGTGCTGGGATTAAAGGCCTGTGCCACCACCGCCCAGCCTGGCTTCCTTTTAAAACTTCTAATGTAGGCCTTAAGCATAGTTTTGCTGTGAAGAGGGCATATGTGATACTTGACTTGTAAAAGACTTTTATTGGAAAACAATTTATTTATGACTGACTTATTTAACTTTATAGATACCTGAGACCAGAAACTGCACAGGGAATTTTCCTGAATTTCAAGCGACTTTTGGAATTCAACCAAGGGAAATTGCCTTTTGCTGCTGCCCAGATTGGGAACTCCTTTAGAAATGAGATCTCTCCTCGGTCTGGACTGATCCGAGTCAGGTATTGTTGGCATTGGGTTAGAGGTGTAAATTTGTGCTTTAGTCTTGTCGTAGATTTATTTATTTATTTATTCCCAGTGTAATCTCTGGTGAGGCTAACAGTTTCGATTGAGAACATGAATTATGAGGGAAAGGAAGGAGCCTGGATAATAACTTATGGTTCCTGCTTGCTGTGAAGCTATCTTTCCTTTCCTTGCCACCTGTTTTGAGGATCTACAGATCTTGATGTTGAAACCAATGCCTTTCTGTCAGTGGTGTGTATTATAGGATCAGTCTGGGGTGTGTGTGTGTGTGTGTGTGTGTGTGTGTGTGTGTGTGTGTGTGTGTGTGTGTGTTACAAAGAATGGGCAGTGTTCAGGGCAGGTGGCATTGCTAGGAGGGTGTGTCTGGAATGCAGACTCTGGATATGGTGGGGCTTTGTGACATAAGGCAGTTGGCAGGCCAACACTGATGAGTTCAGACATCTGTCTGGTATGTCAAGGCATGTTTGAGAGGATCCTGGCACTGGCTAGTCTCTCTTTCTCTAGAAGCCTACAGTGATAGAAGTTTATGATTTCCACTTCCTGACATCATCATTCTGAGTAATAGATTCCATATAGAAATAGGCTGTGTGCCATAGTTAGCTTTCTTACGCCCCAAAACAGTCTTCTGGTCCAGCATTTCACTATTTTCTGTTTTCTTCCGGTAACTAGATAATAGTTTTCAAGGTGTATTGATACATGATGTGGGATGTTTTCAAGGTGTATTGATACATGATGTGGGATGATTAGCACAGGCAAACTCATAACCAATCTGTCCTTTTACATTGTTGCCGTTCAGTTCTTACTCTGGTGGTGAGAATCTTAGCCTTTTCAGTGGGTGCTGAGTTGGTATTACATTATTAACTACAGTTGGCATGCAGTTTTCTACAGAACAGATGGAAAGACTTTATCTGCACCGTTTTGGGGGGATTCTGGGTAGGATCATTAATCCCTCTTCCCTGCACTGTTGAAGTTCATTCCTGTCAGTCCTGGTATAAGTTATGCAAGAACACAGCACATTCCCCTCAACTTTCATGTGCACAGACACATTTCATAGTTGTTGAGAGATAATTAAGACTTAATGCTGTGGAACCAAATAAAATGTGCCATTAACGAGTAAAATTCAAAACTCAGAGCTCTTGGCAGTACATTTCTTATGTTTAGGGCCAATCTATGTAATTTTGTGTTGCTTCTAAAACATCTGAGATAATCATGAGGGTACACCATGAGACTGTCCATTTTCTAAAAAAAGATTTTTGACTCATAAAATTAACTTAAAACACTCTCTCTTCCCCTGTAATAGCTACTAAATTGCAATTCAGTGAAATCTCTTTGGAAAACCATTGCCGTGTGCATATTTCATCATTATGTGCTGCGCTTGATCGTGGCTTGTTCAGTTCATGCCCAGTCTCCTTTGCCTGGAATAACGCTTTATTTAGAAGCTCTTGCTCTAACGAGACCATCTGTTTGCTGCCATTATCAGTCATTTACTTGTTTGGAGCTATAACACAGTCAATCAGCTGCTTTAAAACCCGGAGAACCATTTCAGTTCACTTCTAATTTCCCATTCTTTAAAAAGTAAATGTCTGTGGCTTCCTTTATTATATATTTGTGCAAAGACCTGATGCTTATACTAGAATCATTTTATGTGGCTGTCACTGTTCCGCTTCTCATTTCTCTTATATGTGGCCTTTGCTTGTTTTCCTACTTTAAAGGCTGTATTAATCTATTTTAAAATATCAGTTTTATTGCTGGGCAGTGGTGACACACACCTTTAATCCCATCACTTGGGAGGCAGAAGTAGGCAGATTTCTCTGAGTTCGAGGCCAGCCTGGTCTACAGAGTGAGTTCCAGGACTACACAGAGTAGCTCTGTCTCAAAAAACCCAAAACAAACAAGCAAAAATGTTTATTTATAGTTGATACTCTTGGGTATAGCTACCTAAGAGGAATTAATATTTGAGAACAGTTTGTTGCTGAAGTTATTCTTTTTATTATTGTTGTTATTTTGATACTACAGATTGAACCTAATTGCTTGAACATACTAAGCATAAACTCTACCACGGAGTTGTATTCCAGGCCAGTTACTTATATTCTTAAAAAAAACAACCACCTTCACAAACGTCAACTTCCTTAGGAAGTTGAGCAGCTACAAGTAGGAGCATCGGTAACTCAGTTTTATAGTTGAGCATGCAGGTTTCTATTTCCCCCCTTCCAGGGAATTCACAATGGCGGAGATTGAGCACTTTGTAGATCCCACAGAGAAAGACCATCCCAAGTTCCAGAGCGTGGCCGACCTCTACCTTTATCTGTACTCAGCAAAAGCGCAGGTCAGCGGACAGTCTGCTCGGAAGATGCGTCTGGGAGATGCTGTTGAGCAGGTACGATTCTGGAGGAAATTGTTTTAGATTATGCCCAGTTGGGGGTGGCTACACTTAGCAACTTGGTTGAGCACTGGATGATGGAATCTTTGTCTTTTGCAGCATTTTTGTTTATTTATTTTGCAGCATTGCAGGTCAAGCCCAAAGGCAAGTGCAGGTTTGGCAAGTGCTTGGCCTGCATCTTCAGCCCCTGACAGTGTTTGTCTGTTGTGGTACTGGTGAGCAAACCTAGGTCCTTGCATGCTGAACAAGTGACCTAGCTCTGAGCTACACCACCAGTCTCCATGTAGTATTTTTTCATATAGAATTTATCTTACAGCATTAATATCATGAGAAACATTTATCTAAACCACCCAATTCTGAGCCATGAGGTTAACATGAGAAAAGTGTTTAGGGGTTGCAGAGTTGGTTCAGAGCTGCTCTTCTGGAGGACCTGGTTTCAATTCCCAGTACCCACATGGTAGCTCACAGCTGTCTAACTCCAGATCTAGGGGATCTGACACCATCAGACAGATATACATGTAGGCAAACACCAACGTATGTGAAATAAAATTTAAAAAAGAAAAATGTTTAGCAGATGGACCAGGGAGGTTGCTCAGTAAGTAAAGATACATGCTGCCAAGTCTGAGGACTTGAGTTCAATTCCTGGGATCCATGTGGTAGAAGGAGAGAACCAACTCCTGCAAGTTGTCCTCTGGCTACACTCATAACTTTAAAATTCTTGTTGAGCGGAGCCCTTAGGAAATAGGTCTTGGTTTGAACTGTGTATTGTATCTAACTACCCTGCATTAATCTGCACCACTCTGGATCCAAACCTCTTTGTATTGCCCACAGCTTAGGGTTGTAGGCCTTGTATGTCGATGGGTTTCTATCTGCCTGAAGAAATGAGTGAGTGGAGACTTACCCTCATGAGCTGCTTCCCAGTAGTGGCTGTCTTGCCTGGAGGAGCACTTGAGCCTTCTGGTCCTAGAAATATACAGGAAGAGATATTGCCTGTTTTGTGGAAGTTACCTGCTGTGCTAAATACCATAACCAAAAGCAACTTGGGAGGAAAGGGGTTATTTTAGATGACAGACTAGTCCATCATTGAGGGAAGCCAAGGTAGGAGCTTGAAGCAGAAACCAGTGGAGAAATGCTACTGACTAGCTTGCCTCTCCTGGCTTGCTAAGCCACTGTTCTTACACAGCTCAGGCCCACCTCCTCAGGGATAGTACACCTCATCTGCAGTAGACTGGTCCTTCCTATATCAATTAGCAATCTGCAGGGGTCTCTGCTTCCACTACGGCCAGTGCAGAGTAACTGTCTTAGAGCTGAAAAAGTGGTTTGGTTCAGCATGACTCAGTAGCTGGTGTTGGTTCAAACTTTGAGAGTCTGACCCTGGGTGGATTATTTTAGGCATATTTAAGCACAGTACAATTTGGAAAAAAACCATTAACTGAATCCCTTGTGCACAACAAAGCTTAAAGCATGACTACTTCAAACTCTTTGTAAAGAATAAGTAACATCTTCCATAAAGATTGACTGAGAAAACAGGCTCAAGATAAGGGTCTGGGGCAGGATTGACTGAAACTAAGAAACTCAAGATAAGGGTCAGGGAGAGGGTCAGGTGTGGCCTGGTTAACAAGTAGCACAAAGGTCATCAGATTATTAACCAAGTCTGTTCCCAAACTTCTGGGTGGAAAACAGGTTATCCATCTCATCTCTCCCTTGGAAGAGACACCCTGTGTATTTAACATTCCTGGTTTCCTTAGTGCCTATCTGAGTACAAGGACTTGAATGTCTTCTACAACAATCAAGAAAATACCCATTGCCCAGTATGATGGAAGTGGTTCTTCCTTTGAGATTCCTTCTCAGGGATTCTAGGTTTGTGTCAAGGTGACAAAACTAACCAGTAGACAGACTTGCAGTGGTAGGAGGTGAGCTAGATAGTTTCTGAGGTCTATAGGAACAGATGAATTTCAGTGGGTTAGAATACATTTAAAGAAATTCAGAATCGGGCAGTGGTGGTGCACGCCTTTAATCCCAGCACTCACACTCAGGAGGCAGAAGCAGACAGAGCTCTGATTTTGAGGCCAACCTGGTCTATAGAGTGAGTTCCAGGACAGCCAGAGCTGTTACACAGAGAAACCCTGTCTTGAAAAGCAAAAATAAAATAATTCCATATATTTCTTGAGTTAATTTAGTGACTGGATTTTGGGAGTATATGGTATAGGGCTGACATGGTGCTGCTGCAGCTGAGTCCATTGGACAGATATATTAAATTTTTGTTTTGTTTTTTTGAGACAGAATTTCACTGTTTAGCTGGGACTGTCCTGGAACTCACTCTGTAGACCACTCTATCCTGGAACTCACAGATATCTGCCTGCCTCTGTCTCCCTAGTGTTGGGACTAAAGTGTGCACCACTATGCCCAGTGTGTTCGACGTAATTGACAACTTCACCATTAACTTGTCAACTTGACGATAACTCTTAAAATAACTAGGATCTCATTGTGCGTATTTTAAATTGTTCTGAAAGCAAGAAGAAGGTTTATTCTGTGTGTCTTTTTATCAGCAGATTATGAAATACTGCAGATGGTACCTTGGTCTTCAAAGGTGTTGATGTGTACTTTTTTCCCTTGTTCAGGGTGTCATTAACAACTCAGTATTAGGCTATTTCATTGGCCGCATCTACCTCTACCTCACGAAGGTTGGAGTATCTCCTGAGAAACTCCGCTTCCGACAGCACATGGAGAATGAGATGGCCCATTATGCTTGTGACTGCTGGGATGCTGAGTCCAAAACGTCCTATGTGAGTAGACTGCAGTGAGTTTTTACATTACCGTTTACCGATCTTTATGCCAGAGTGGACCAAAGAAACTAGCAAGACGACAGTTGTGCTCCTTGTAGCGAGGGGCTGGCTCTGTGTGTCTAAAAACACCAGGGCGCAGAGTTGGTCGCTGTAGATGGGGAGCAAAGGGTGAAGGTGGTGTGGCACGGGCATGCCTGCTGTGCCTGCTCCCGGGTGGCTACTACTGCAGTCTCCCCCCTTCCCCGCCTCGTGGAGACGTGCATCCAGCCAACACTTGGCACTGCTGCAGGGCTACAAAATTACAGATAGCACTATTAGCTTAGAGAACTATTTGGTAGATTTAGGAGATAGGCTAGGAAATTCTGACCTCTTTTTCTCTAAGCAAGGGGCCTGAGAGTGTCTGGCTCTTCCTGGTTGCATGTCTTTCTTCACCTGTAGAGAGAGAAAGTGTTGTCACTCAGGGGACATGAGTTACACAGGCTTTTGTGTTTTACTTTTATAAGATGACTTTGGCTTTTATTTTGTTTATTTAATACAGTCTAATATGTTAACCCAGGCTGGCTTAAGCCATTAGCCTCTTGCCTTAGCCCCAAAGTGTCCAATTCCAGGTATGAGTCACCACATCTGACTTAGTAAGTGACTTTATATTTATGGATTAATTTTTTTCTTAACATTTTTTAATGATTCATTTTTATTTTATGTGCATTGGTATTTTGCCTGCATGTGTCTGTGTGAGAATGTCACATCACTTGGAGCTGGATCACAGACAGTTGTGGGCTGCCATGCAGGTGCTGGGAATTATACCTGGGTTCCCTGGAAGAAAAGAGAACCTAAGTGCTCTTAACCACAGAACCATCTCCCCAGTCCTGGATTAATTTTCTCTAATTAAAAATTAGTCATACTAAAAAAGCAATGACTTATTTTTATAAGAAAGAATGCCAGATGTCAGCCTGGAAAATAGGCCACCAAATACACAGTGTGAATTCCTCTATGTACTTTATAAACTCCCTCATGTATGAACTGTTCTCTTTTTAATAATTTACAAAATCCAGTTGGAGAGTCTCTAACTGCATATTTGGAAGGATCAGTTACTGTCTGCGTGTTTTCATGAACAATACCAATGTGAGCAGTATATGAATTTGTTTGTTCTGTCTTCCTAGGGTTGGATTGAGATTGTTGGATGTGCCGATCGTTCCTGCTATGACCTATCCTGTCATGCTCGAGCCACCAAAGTCCCACTAGTAGCTGAGAAACCTCTGAAGGAACCCATATCCTTTCTGGCCACTCCAAACTGAAGAGTAAAGGTGTGTGAGCCCCAATTTGTCCCTTGGTTTTGGATGAATGGCGAGCTTAGGAATTGTTTAATTGTTGGTTGGTATCCCTCATTGCTCCTTTGCTGTTCTCTCCTTAGTCTAATGAGCACCCCAGCATTAGGCCCTTACAGACACACATTTGTCTCACATTAGCTCACTCATGCTGTAAGTTAGCAGAATGCGAGGTTGCCCCTTTTATTTTATTTTATTTTTTGGTTTTTCTAGATACAGTTTCTCTGTGTAACAGCCCTAGCTGTCCTGGAACTCACTCTGTAGACCAGGCTGGCCTGAAACTCACAGAGATCTGCTTGCCTCTACCTCCTGAGTGCTGGGATAAAAGGCGTGCACCACCTGCCTCCACTGAGTTTGCTTCTTATATGGCTCTGACATTGTGAGCTGTTCCTTAGGGTTGACTAGTGGTAAAAAATTACATTTATTTATTATTTGTTTGGACTTTTGATACAGCACATGCATGGAGGTCAGGACAACTTCCAGGAGTCAGTTCCATCCTTTTGTCATGTGGGTCCCAGGGATTTAGTTGAGTTTATCATTTTGGAAACAAGCACTTTTTCCCATTGAGCACCTCATTCATCCAAGATATTACCAGTTCTTATGGGATGGGTTGAGATATAGCATCTTGTTTATTTCACTGTAACTTTAAAAATTTTTGATAATAGTATTCATTCTTTCTTTGTGTGTGGTTTGTGTGTACATGTTCATATGTGTAAGGTTGCACGAAGACATGTCCAAATTGAGCGTCTTCCTCTGTTATCCTCTACCTTCTTTTTTGAGATAGTCCCTCACTGAAATGGAGTTCACTGATTTCACCAAGACTGAACAGCAGCCCAAAGGAGGCTTTCTGTCTCTGCTTCCCCAGTGCTGGAACTGTAGGCATTCACGGGCACACTTGGCTGTGATGTGGGTGCTGGCCACCTGAGCTCAGAGCCTCATGCTTGTGTGGAGTCACCTCCCCAGCCCCTGCTGTAAGGCTGCTCAGGATGATTTTGTGTCCCTGACTCATCTTGTGCTTGGTACAGGAATGAACAGGGTCTGGGTTGCTGATGCTGACAGCCCTGGTGGTAGTTTTAGAGTGTTACGATCATTTCCAAAGTCCTAAAGCAGTGCTGTGCTGCAATTCCTTAACTGTTTTATACAAAACAGTTAACGTTGTACAGTTTGAGCCCAATAAGGGAGCAGTGGGCAAGGCGTACAAGAAGGATGCCAAGCTGGTGATGGAGTACCTCAGCGCCTGTGACGAATGCTACATTACAGAGATGGAGCTGCTGCTGAACGAGAAAGGGTAAGGTGTTGTTTCTTCCTGGGGCCCACTGCAGGCTCAGGGGAGGCAAGATGGGTGTTTCTAGAAGGGTTTTGAGGTAAGTTCTGTTTGTGTGGTACTGTTTAAATAAATCTTGTTGCTAGAATTTCAACATTATAGCCTAGAAATATATTTGAAGCAAAATAATAAAGATCTTATTATCTTTATGAACATTGTCCCAGCTTTAATCTCCAGCATTTCAGAAGAACAAGCAGGAGCAGGTTCTTTTCTAGTGATTTTCCTAGAGAAGACTTCTGAGTTAGTTTCAAAGCTAATCTCACTTTTCCTTGGAGGCCTGGCGTACTCTGTCATCATAGATACAAGCACAGCAGAGGAGAGTCCTTAAAGGAATACAACAAAATCCAGTTGCGAACGGTGTGGAACGTACCGTAATAAAACGTAATCTGTGAAAGCAGTGTCATGTGACTCCTGGTGAGGGAAGCCAATTTGAAGACCTTGAAATAAGAAATGTGATTGAGTAAATACATAGATAAAAGTAAGCTAGTTGCATATGTCTGCATGTTCTTACATATGGAAAGGAAGGTCTGGAGAGATGGCCCAGCAGTGAAGAGTGCTGCCAGCTCCAGGGCCCTCTCTGACCTCGTGGGCACCGGCCCACTTATGGCAAACATTCACACACATAAGTCTTTAATAAAGACTATAAAGGAGAACATGGACCATCATGAGATGTGGAAGTGTAAACACAGTGCCAACTGTCACCTCCCATTAATGCCTCGCTGCGTGGGGCAACAGTGAATTAAATAGTGCAGAGGAGATAACATTTAATTTAAGGTCACAGTCTCAGAAACTCCATGGAGCGTCAAAAGTTAGAGGCTGGGAGATGCCATGGAACAGTGCCAGACAGATAAGCACGTGTGTGATCGTCATGGTGTGTGGAGCAGACATCTGATGATGTGGTAGCAAGAAGCTTAGCCCAGGCAGGTTGAAGACAAAATGACATGATGGCGTATTAGACTCAGATTGCTAAAAACTGGGGACAAAGACAAAAATCTTTAAAGCAGTCAATAGAGGAGAAAGAGTCATTATGTAACAGCCAAGAAAGGTAAGAGTAATTTAGAGTTCCTGTCAAAATGATCGAAGCCAGAACACCGTGGGTTAGGGTCTATAGGTATCTAGAGCCAAAAGTGTAAACATGCTAGACTCAGCAGTACTGTGAAACAGCAAAGAAGACTCCATGAGCTGTTGGGATGCAGATCTCTCAAAACTATGCCAGAGCTTTAAAAAGGAGAAGTATGTGGGGGAGTGTAAACAGTAAGTTCTTCAGAGACAATGGACTGAGCTTTAAAAAGGAGAAATATGTGGTAAGTGTAAATTGTGTAAGTTCCTTAGAGAGACAGTGGACTGAGCACTGGGAGGTGACTCAGCGGATAAAGTGCTTACTGTGCAGCCGCGAGAACGTGAGTGTCCATCCTCACCCCACAGAAAAGCTCCACTCTGTGCTTCGCATCTGTAACCCCAGTACTACGTGGCAGGTGTCAGGGGCTCCAGGAAGACATTCCACACAGCCACTGGCTCCACATATGCCCACGTGGGGCAGTCCTGCACGTAGAGAAAGAGAACAGACTATCTAAAGCAAAGACAATAGTATGTTAAGGAATTTATGTATGGAAATAAAATGCGTGCCAAAGTAAGAGTAAATGATTGGGAATGCACTGTTATAAAAACCTTAGGAAGTGCAGACAGTAAATTCCAGAGCTGTTGTCTACAGAGAAAGCATCCAGACCAGACACAAGCTTAAAATACTGTTTAAGAATACACAGAACCTCTAGAAAATTGGTAAAGAGAGCAACAATGGCAGATTTGTACTAAATGCCAATGAAATAAAATAACCTAGTGATAGTGAGTCTGTTCCAAAAGTTACAGATTTGATTAAATGCGATTTACACTGAACTTCAGTGATAATACAGAAGTAGGTTTAAATGTAAAAGGATCAAGATTTTTATATAAATACTAGTCAGAAATTGGAGTGACTTATGTTAGTATCAAAGTAACCTCCAGATACTTCATAATGATAAAGTTGGTTATGTCATTTCTAAATACGCACATAACTGAAACTAGAACTTAAAGTATACAGACCTAAAACTGAAGAGAAACCGGGCGGCTTTCAGTTACTGTAGATTTCTACTGTCAGTAATTGGCAGACCGAGCAGCAGAGGAACACAATAGCAGTTAGAAGCACATACTGTTAATAACTGAATTTGGCCATTGGTAGAGCTGTCTTTAAAATGCATTAGAACGCTTGTTACTCCTCCCACCTCCTTTTCCTTTTAGAATTGCTCTCAAACCAAAAAATGATTTTTTGAATTTTCAGTGGGGTGGGTTTAAACAAGAACAGTTACAAAAATACTCAAATGAAACAAAACAAGAAAACAGTATATAAGAGACCACATAGGGTCAGCAAACCTGCTCTTTTACTGAAGGGCTGCCTTCCAGTCTTATCATAGTCTCTAGTTACATGGACTCCTAAGAAAATGGAAAGCAGGGGCCAGGTGGTGGTGGCGCACGCCTTTAATCCCAGCACTCGGGAGGCAGAGGCAGATGGATCTTTGTGAGTTCGAGACCAGCCTGGTCTATAAGAGCTAGTTCCAGTGCAGGCTCCAAAGCCACAGAGAAACCCTGTCTCGGGGGGAAAAAAATGGAAAGCAGATTTCTTGTCATTTCCAGTTAGGGCACAGAGGGGAGGGACTTGGGAACCTGGAGGCCATGATGGTGTGGGTGTTAACCATTCGCTAATGGTCGTGAACTCTGCAAGACCATTTGCTGGGTTTATTCTCAAGCAATAGCTATCTTGCTGACTATATATACTATAGGGGTTTCCAACTCTGCATTTAGACTACTCATAGACTATATGACACTGTGTGCGCACACACAAACCAAACCAATAGTTATTTCCAGGAAATCAGTGGAAACCATCCAGATGAGGCAGAAGATTGACAGGAAGAACCCTGCAAAATGTTAATGACAAGTACCCCATACAGCTTCAAGACACCACATGAGGGCGCTCTCTAGTTCTGGGTTGCAGTCAGGCCAGAGAACTGCACGCTGGCCTTTAAAGTGAGAAAACAGCTGGAGTGTAGGGCTATGTGGGGTGCCCCTGCGAACCTGTAACTGATCTCAGGACACAAACATATGACAGCCATGGGGGGAATGTTTTATACTCTGATAGCAAACAGTTTGGAAATCTATTTAAAGTTTTGGTTTTTTTTTTTTATTTTATTTTTGTGTGATAATGAGCTGGTTTGTGTTTGCATTTGCTGGGATAGTGTGAAGAATGGTGATCATTTTACTTACAGAGCTATTTTGGACAAATCTGATTACAACAGTTTTTAAGTTTTTATATTTAATCTTGACTTCAAGATCAGAGGAATTTACTGTTAAATCACTTGTAGAATTTTATAAAGTGAGCCACACTTTCACATCCTCTTCAGGATATGGTTTGGTGCCATTGTTTGAGTAATACTTAACTTGGTGGTCCTTATGAAATGACTTTGATTTGAGTTGTAATCTGGAGAAAAGACCACGTTGTGTTAGCACTTGAGATGAGGCGTGTTCAGCATGCTGGAGGAGAGGTTTAACTGCTGTGTAGTGAGTTTTCTCTCTTTATTCTCTGTTTATAGGGAATTCACTATTGAAACTGAAGGAAAAACATTTCAGTTAACGAAAGACATGGTCAGTGTGAAGAGATTCCAGAAAACACTACACGGTAATTTATGAGAACAATAAAGAAACAGGCAAATAGCAGTCATTATTCCTGAACTAAAAAAAAAAAAAGAAAAAAGGTTTAATCATTTAATGTAAGTTTTGAAAAGAAAAGCCACTTAATGGCTAAGGAAAAGCCTTCCCTTGGGCGTTATTCTCTCTCAAGAGGCTTGTGCTCCACGCTAAACAGTAAAAGTGAGTGCCCTGTGTTCCCTGCGACCCAAGGTGCATGAGATGAGATCTGACTGAAGACCACCGATAGTACTGTTAAAAGGCCTTGTTTCTTGAGTAAATAGGCCTTTCTTTCTCCTAACCTACATTGCTGAGGGGGGTGTTGTTTGGGTAAAACATATTAAAGATAATTCTTTTACTTTTAATGCTATATATATAAAAAGCTAAGGATAATGGTTTTTTGTCTGTTTTGTTTTGGTCAGGCAGAGTCTGAATTAGGCAGTGTGTATTTTGGAGCACGTGTGAAGGTCACTTGGACCTGAAATGAAGCTCCTAGAAACTGTTGTAGATATTTGAAAAAACTATGGCCAGTGAACAGGAGAGACCTGGCCTTGGAGCTAGCACAGGGGTGACTAGGATGACCACTGTGTCCTGACAGCTGCTTCAGAGCCTGTACCTTGCCATTACTCAGCTGCTACAAAGGATGGACAGAAAAAGTGCCTTGATTATGTTCCTAAAATGCATTCCTTTTTCCCTTCTGGTACTAAGGATCAAACCCAGGGCCTTGTTCATGACAGGTGGGCAAGTGCCATACTAAGCTACACTTTACTCTTGTTATTTTTTATTTATTTATTTATTTACTTTTTGGTTTCTCTGTGACTTTGGAGCCTGTTCTGTAACTAGCTCTTGTAGACCAGGTTGGTCTCGAACTCCCAAAGATTCGCCTGCCTCTGCCTCCCGAGTGCTAGGATTAAAGGTGTGTGCCACCACCGCCCGGCTCATTTTACTCTTTTTATTTTTTCTTTTGTAATGGTGTGTGGAACTGTTAATACAATTCACTATACTGGTGGTGCTGAAAGTCTCTGGAAAGAGGGTACTCAGTCAACATAAATCTTTTGATAGGATGAGTGAAGGAGAAACTGTAATGAAAGCACATTTTACATGAAGGGGAAGCAAGCATTGTGGCGACAGTGACTCCTTTATCTCAAACCAGTGAGTGGTTGGTCCTGGTTATCTCTTCCCTACAGAGCAGGAGCTCCCCAAGGCCTCCAGGTAGAGAGTTACCACACATTCCTGAGTTTTGCCTCTAGGAAGAACTGTAGCACCCTGTGGAAGGTGTTAGATGGGTTATTGGGCCTTCAGTGTTTCCTGACCCGGGACCTTGAATACAATGGTGCTAACTTGGCTCTGAAGGTGTTCTCACCTGGTAACAAGGTCAAATACAAATCATAGTTGTCACAGTTGTTCTTTGTTAGCTGTGGGGGTTGGTAGGTATTTTTTTGATTCTTTGTGTTTCTTCCAGTATTAAGGATTGAACCAAGGATCTCTCACCTGCTAGGCAAATGTTTGCCAGTGTGCTGTATAGTCAGCCCTTTTTCTCACCTCTTGTGTTGAGAAGGACTTTAGTTAGTTCTCCAGGACTGGCTTTAAAGTTGTTTTGGCTCAGGGAGTTCTAGAACTAGCAATCCTCCTGTCTCAGCCTCCTAATTATAAACTTGCATGACCAGGTCTAAGTTAAGGTATTTGTTTTTGTTTTTAATTTTGTTTTTTATGTATATGTTTTTGCCTGCATGTATGTCTTGGTACTACATGTATGCCTGGAAACCAGAAGAGGCTTCAGATTGCTAGAACTGGAGTTACAGACAGTTGTGATCCATCTCTCCGGTCCCCTGTAGTTGATTTCACAAAGTCTTAAAGCAAACTCCAGCTCTCTTAGCTTCCTAGAAAGGCAAAGCCAGTGGTGAAGTAGAGAGCTCAGCTGCTCCTGGAACTCAGGCTTCATTTCTATATGTGAACAAAGTCTTAAGTTGGTTCACAAATGCTTTGACTCTAACTTTTCTCTTCCAAGGGAAGAGAACTATGTTTTTATCAGCACATAGTTCTTAGGAGTGTATTCTCTGTCCTGCTATACGGAGTTCCAGGCTCTGGTCGCATCGTGTCGTTCTTGAGAGAATGTTACTGAATTATTTACCGCCTCTTTTGCAGTGGAAGAAGTTGTTCCGAGTGTAATTGAGCCCTCCTTTGGCCTCGGCAGGATCATGTATACCATATTGGAACATACATTCCATGTCCGAGAGGGAGATGAGCAGAGAACGGTAAGCTGCCCCTGGGATGAGCTCTTCTTAGCTGTGTTGTGTGCGGGGAACTGTCGCATTGGGGCCTGACATGGTCCTTTCTGGTGTGGCCCTTTGTTTTTACAAAATTCAGAAGACTGGATATTTAGCCAGACTACAAAATTGTTTATGTGTTCTTACTAACCAGACAATCCGCCTGGATTGTCTGGCATCCTTGTAAGGTAAGGCGTAAACCCCGAGGTTCTAGTCTAGCAAACTCATAGTTTAAGGCTGAGACCCAGGCATCTGTTCAGTGTTTTGTTTTCCTTTAGTAACTCTCCTGACACGCGTGCATGCATGCGCGCACACACACACATACCATAATTCCAGTGTGTTCAGCTGACAGATCTTAGAGTGGGCAGTAGCATCTGAGCATCTGGGATGGAGCTTTTCTGGCCTTGAAGTGTTGAAGAAGTTGGAGTTGATAAAAAGCCTTATCAGTGCCTTCCTGTTCTCTTTTCACTTGATGACCCTTTGTCTAGGCTCCAGGACTTCCACTTTGTCTCCTTGGCCGGTGAGCCTTTGCCCTTGTGATCTCACTCTGTCTAGGAAGGTATATTCCTGTAGCTTCTAGCAGATCTCCAGGAGGATAGTAAAAAAGCTAGCTAGAAATAAGAGAGGTTCTGTCTATATCATACCAGTTAAAGAAACAGTCTCATTTACCTGCAGTCCAAAGCCGGGCATTTATGTAGCATTGGATGTCAACCCTGTTTTTTGTGAAGCACTGAGCATTGAAGAAGGAACTGGTGCATTCTAGATGCCTTCTTAGAAAGTCTGACATACTATTTTACTATGTAGCTAATAAAATTGCCTTTTTGGCCAGACAGTGGTGGTGAACATTTTTTTTTTTTTAAAGATTTATTTATTATGTATACAACATTACTTCCATGTATGCTTTCAAGCCAGAAGACGGCACCAGATCTCATTAAAGATGGCTGTGAGCACCATGTGGTTGCTGGGAATTGAACTCAGGACCTCTGGAAGAGCAGTCAGTGCTCTTAACCTCTGAGCCATCATCTCTCCAGCCCCTGGTGAACACTTTTAGTCCTTGTACTCGGGAAGTAGAAGCAGGCAAATCACTGAGTTTAGGGCCAGCCTGGTCTAAAAAATGAGTTCCAGGACAGCCTGGAATATTAAACAGAGAAACCCTGTTCCAAAAAACTACTGACAACAATAAACCCCCTCTCCAAAACAACAACAAAATATTGCCCCTTTTTATCTCTGTAAAGTACGTCTTCATTCTCGATTTGAGGGAGCAGCTGACCTTCTTTTGGCAGACAGTAGTAGCCTGGCCCGGGCAGTAGGTATGCCTCTACAGACAGCACTTTCCATAGAGTGATGGCGTGCATACCTAAAGGCGTTCTTTCAGATGGCAATTCCTGCTTATTTTTATAATAGAAAGGTTTTTCGTTTTTAAGAAAAAAAAATCTTTTGGCTGTTTCTTTGAATTGAACAATATTGATATAACTAGAGCTTTAATAGACATTTCATAAAAGCTAAACAAGAATAAATTAGTCACAATTCTTTATAAACTAACATTTGAATTTCTTTCTTTTTCAACCATCTAGTTCTTCAGTTTCCCTGCTGTGGTTGCTCCATTCAAATGTTCTGTCCTTCCGCTGAGCCAAAACCAAGAGTTCATGCCATTTGTCAAGGAATTATGTAAGCAAATGCAATCGGGCAATCTCCATGGGAGCATGGTCAGCAGACTCAGTTTTACAGAATGTGTTATCTGTTTCAGGAAAAGCATAGATTGACTGTGAATAAATGTGACTTCAGCCTCTGCTCTTACACTTATGCACTTAGCATTGGGTGAGCCTGAGCCAGGAGTCAGGGTTAAGGTTCCTTGCTGCTCTTGTTGACCCTGTGGAATGTGGCACCTACTGGATCTCCAGCCACTGAGTCTACAGCACTGGAAGGGATCCCCAGAGTGCCAGCCCCTTTCTGAGTTGGGAAACGGGGAGGCTGCCTGAGCAGCTCAGGATGATGCTTTTACCTTAGCACCTGTCCAGTCCTCCTTCCCATGTAGCTCTGTGAGGTATAGATAGCAGTGACTGTCTGGGCTCCAGCAAGGAACTTCGTCAACATCCATGCACTGAGACTTGCTGTTCCTTGTCTCAGAGTCCTTTGTGTTTCCTGAGCTTCTAAATTTATATTCAGATGGCGCTGAGAGTTTCTGCAGTGTTTCACTCTTGCCTCACTTTGTTTTGGATAGCGGAAGCCCTGACCAGGAATGGCGTGTCTCATAAAGTAGATGATTCCTCTGGGTCCATTGGCAGGCGCTATGCAAGGACTGATGAGATTGGCGTGGCTTTTGGCATCACCATTGACTTTGACACAGTGAACAAGACCCCCCACACTGCAACGCTGAGGGACCGAGACTCCATGCGACAGATAAGGGCAGAGGTGACCGGTCTTTTCTTTGACATTCATCTTAGACGTGTGCATAGCTTCCTACTTGCTTGAATTAGACTTTGATGTATTTATATTCCTGGTCCTTTTTTTTCCTTTGTAATATTAATGATGAGTTTGTATTAGAAAGAGCCTGGATTCCCAAAACTGTTTGGGTTAATTATGAAAATACCCATTAGCACTTGCCTAATATTGTATAGACATTTGAATTGCTCTGGGCTTTTTCTCCAGCAGTTTGTTTTTATGGTTGGTTGTTTATTGGGCAAGAGAAATGTCATCCCCAAGAGGCTGTTACCATAGTTTTATTGGCAAGCTTTGGGGACTTAGACAATTTTATCATTATATTTCTATAAAAATATAAAAATGTGTGTATAAACTTTGTGCTAGGCCATTGGAGATGGAATATTTCTGTGATTTTTATGTAAAAAGAAGGGAATGATGGTGGGACAAGAGAAGGCTCGGCTGAGTGGTAGAGGAAGGGGCTGGAGGGGGCACTGCTGTTGGTAATTGTCTAAGTTTTTAACTTTGAACGGATATTTATTTAGAGTACCTATTTGTATCCATCTTGATATAGTTGTAATAAGGAAATAGAGATAAAACTGCTTTTACCGAATGGAGTTAGTTCACTCAGTTTGTAAGTCATGGGCCTCTGGTTTATCTTTATACACCCATCCTCGCTGTTCTGGACTGCCATTCTCAGCAGCTGTGGATCTCAAAGAGTATGAGCCCCAGAGCAGCCTCAACACCAGCATCTCCTGGGAACTTGTCAGAGCTGCAAGATCTGTAACCCAATCCTGCCAGCCCATTATCAGTGGGAGAGGGAAGGGCTGCAGAAGGGCCCACCAGGCTCTGCAGATGTTGCTTTTCCACATCCAACTTTGTAAACCATTGATGGTGCCACCAACACATGCATAGGCTGGGCAGCTGACTCCCTGCTGCACTTCATAGACTTGATTAGCTACAGGAGTGAAATAAAACAGAGGTGCAGAATAGGACCGGAAGCTTTGTGGCAATGCTGGACTGTCATGGGAACTGGTAGGCTTAGTGGGCTTGAGAACAAAGACTCCAGCCTAGGAAGGGATGAGCATAATTAAGAATGCCAACACAGCTCTAAAGGGACTTCATCGTGACACAGTGTCTGTGCTCTGTACTGTGTGTAACGGTTCCTGAATTTAGGGCAAATACTCTCTTCATGAACGTAAAGTAGGCTAATGCTTGCACTTGTTTTCTCTTCCCAGGTCTCTGAACTGCCTGGTGTGGTCCGTGATCTGGCCAATGGCAGCATCACTTGGGCTGATGTGGAGGCCAGGTATCCCCTCTTTGAAGGGCAAGAGACTGGCAAAAAAGAGACAGTAGAGGAATGAGAACAGCTGGCACCTCGTGATGACTTGTGCTAATGAATAACTCATCATGTCCACTACTCAAAGAATTGTGATTGCTTCCATGGACTGTATTTTTTGTCAGTGGCTGCTTGATTTTACCCTTGCAATTAAAGTGAAAGGAATTCTGAACAAATTTATAATCCATTTGTTATGTTTCCTTTTTTTTTTTAAAGCAAAGACATTTCTCTTACACATTTATTTGGTTAGGTGTGCTTGTGTTTAACACGGTACATCTTTTAAAATTAAGTTTTATTGGGGTATAATTTATAGACTGCAAATTATTTCAAGTGTACAATTTAGTGTTCTTAATGAGTTAAACAGCCACAGTCCAACTTTAGAACATTTATACCCGAAGGAATTCTCATGCCCATTCTTCATACGCCTCTATTGCCTCCTCAGCTCCCAGCAGGCACTAACCTACATCTGTGGATGAGCAAGTGATGCCCTGTTCCAAAGAGACAGCCATTTTCAGGCAGCTTGGTGGCTTCTGGGAAAGACCAAGTGTATGGGAAGGTGGTGCTGGCGTAGGGTAGGTTTCTGCCTACTCTGCAATCTCAGTTCCTAGCTTCTTTGTGAGTCCTGGAAGTCAGTGGTTTCTTGAGGCTGGAGGAGCCCCAGTGCGGTTACTTGACTCAGCAGTTCCCAGTGTCTTGATCCCGGTTTTGTAGTGTAGTCTTGTTTTTAAAAGATTTTGCTACTTGTGTGTTTTTGTTTAGAACACTGAAGTGTCACGTATTTACCTAAGGAACAAATACGTTTAAGGAAGAAGCAGTTTGTAGAATTAAGGCCTTGTCTGGCTCCCAGCTCTGGCCCATGCAGGTCTAGGACCACTGGCCTCCCAAGAGTCCCCAGTGTTCTCTTACCACCTTTGCTATGATGCTGCAGGTAGCAGGGACTCAGCGAAGATCCTGGGTTAGTATTAGTTTTCTGAGCTGGGACTGGAGCTGGTGCTTGTGTACTGAGCGGTACCCGCAGCCCCAGTCCTGCCCTCAGCATTGAAGTTGTGAGCAGACCTTGCTGGGAAGAAACCTTTTACCAAGGCTGATTTGTCTTCTGTCTGCTTCTGTGAGCTCTTGCTATTACACTAGAATGAACTATACTCCAATGAACTACTCATTCTCCAGGGATCCCTCTTGCCTCACAGTCTTTATCCTCCAGCATTCTCCCTTCCTTCTTTCCATGTGCTTCTCTTTTCAGCAGATTTCACCATAGCAAAACAGTCCAGACTGATGAGCTCGTTAATACGGAGATATATTAACTATCGTAGGATTTGCCTCCCTTGCACCATAAAGGGATTCCAGCTAAAGCTTTCTTCTCAGTTGGACTCAGTCTGCACGTGATGGGCAAGCCTGCCCTTCCTCTGCTCTGCCTCTAGTTGTCGCTGTGCCATCCTCCCCAGAGAAGGCATGCCTTCTCCAAGAGGATGGATGGATTTCCCCAGTGTGCACCACGGGCAACAGCTTGACTGGACTTAAGCACAAGTGTGCAGAGAGCTGTGTTCTACGTGAACAGGCCTTTTGCACACTTATTTCTGCTTATGGCTTAATGGCGGGTTAAAGCTCACATATTTCTGGCTTGATGCCCTGAAAGTCTTTTTAGGTTTAAAGAAAAGTATTTTATTTATAAATCTGTGTATCTAGTGGTAAGCTGTACATAGTTAAATTAGCCTGGCTCAGAAGTCCTCCCTCCCATTGATGAGGTGGCTCAGACTGAGTGCTCCCAGGTAACACCATAGAAGGGTTCTTTACAGCTTAGGTTAGGCTTCAGGACACTTGACCAGGTGTGACATAGAGTTAAGTCTAGAGCGTGTGCCTGGCTTCTGCAGGAGTAGTGAGACCTTGACATTATCCAAAAACCATAGTAGCAAAGCATTGAATATAGAGGGGCATTCCAGAAATGGACTCGCCAGCTAGTTAGGAAAACAGACAGATTTCAGTACTAATGTCATGAAATGGTGTTCCTGTTCTCAATGAGAACAAGGTCACTCAAGCATTTATTCTAGACCTTTATTTACCATTTCATTGGCCAGTGTAATCTCAGTGAGTGAGGCTTCGTAGAGCGTGCCTGAGAGGATCCCACGAGAAAGTCCCAGTTACCTTTGCTGTATTAGTAGCTGCCTGGGATGAGCCTATTGTGATCAGGTTTCCCTGGACATGGATGTAATGGGTGGGGCTAGGGTGCAGCCATTTTGAAAGCATTGCTTACCACATAGCTTGCACCCTCATTGTTGAAAATCTATGTTTCAAGCAGGTGTTTGTGACATTTGGCCCACATGGACATGAAATCGAATTGAAAATTCAGTAAATGAGTGAATAATCGTGCTCTGCCTCAAAATCCTCCTCCTGTTGCCTACGCAATAAGTCTTGGTTATCGGGCTGCCTCTAAGCTGTAATTGTGTTAAGAGCATGTAGATGGACTAATGTCTTCTCTGGAAATTAGGATGCTGGCTTCAGAGCTTTGCCAGTGTTTGCCCGAGATGAGCACCCTGCAGCCCCACCCTCCTGCCCACAAGCCCCTTCCCCAGGTAGGACTGTTCTCAGTAATGACTCTCCTGCCTCAAGAAGACCATTGACCAACGTGTACCCCAGAACTAGGTCCCTTCTCACCGCCTCAGCCACGACTGTCTCGCTGCCATCAGGCCTGCACATTGGTGTCTTGGGGGAAGAGTTGTGTGAAATTCTTGCCACTTGACGGTCTGTGTCACACCCAGTAGCTAGAGTGGTCCCATTCTGCCCTTAAACTCGGTGGCTTTTCGTGTCCCTCTGGGAGGAACACTGCAGACTTTACCCTCCCTAGCCCACCACCGCTCTCCTACTGGCCCTTTCCTGCTGCCCCAGCACCCCACACCTTTTTTCTGCCATCACCACACTGGGGTTTTCAACTCACCCAAAGGACCAAAGCAGTCAAAAGGAGAAGCAATGCACCGTAAGTCTGATGTTAAGTCACACACCTCAACCTTGGTTAGAATTCAATTTTCCACCCAGCAGAAGGCCGAAAGCCACTAGACAGATTATCAAATTTAGTGGAGACGACTTTTAAGGGAAATGAAATCTCAGTCCCTCTGAAATCCCTAGCTGGAGAAACTTCAGCTGATATTATGAACTGTAAACCATCTTTCGGCTGACGTCAAGTAAATTATGGCTCTAGCAAGCCACTTTTAAAAATCAGCTCAAAATTAGGGCAGTAAATGTAAGAACCTCTAAAATGTGTACTCTGAGAAGAGAAAGTCGTGTGGCCAGTGGAAGCCTCTGAGGCCTGGGGACCCCAGAAGAGGCAGATTATCTGTAACCAGGACTGGCTGCTCAAACTCAGACCAGATGTGGTCCTGCCCGCAAGCCCTTGCCAGGTTGGGGAAATGGTCACAGTACAGAGTGAGTCCTGAGGTATGCTCCCTCTAACCTGGGAAAATAGAGCCACTTGGTGCAGTTGATATTGGCAGGTAATTGGGGGTTGGTGGGTGTCTCCAGAGATATTCAGGTTCTTGCGGCAAGGAACAATTGGACAGTCGACTTGAGCTCCACCCCCTAAAAATGCCAGGATGCACACCTGGGTTAAAGATTCCACAGGACAGACTGACAAATAAGCTTAGTGACTGTGTACAGCTGGATGTTGGAGATCTGAAACCAAATTGCTGTGATCAGTCTTTAGCTCCCTGGGGAGGCATTTATAGGCAGTGATGAGTCAGAATTATTCTGCCTTCCTGGGCAAAGGATCCTCTGTGAGGATCCAGGATGGTGATGTGTGGATGGGAGCTGAATCTCAAGGAACCAGAGGGAGGCTTATTGGTTCCCTGCAAAGCTAGTTAAGAGCACAGTTTGTCACTATGCCATCTTCCCAGCAATGGTGAAGCACAATTTTATTTCCAGATAGAGAATCATTGGCTTGTCTCTGCCTGTGCCTACTTGTGGATTTAACCAGCAGATTCTGAAATGGGACTCAGGACTCTGCCTAGGAAGGTCCCTCTTATTCCAGCACTGTTCCCAAACTGCAGATGCGAACATGACGGGTTTTCTGTAGATCTGACCTTCGCCACTCATTTATCCCAGCAGCATCTGTGATGCTCTCCGGGGTAGTGAGACAGTTTGGAGTTAAGTAGGGGGATCATGTCATTTATTGTTCAAACCAGGACACATGCGTAAGCCATGTCTAGTTCCATCTTCAGGAGCTGGTGAAGTGCAGACAGCATCTTCTGCCATTGGGAAGTCACGTCTACCAGGATGTCTTTGGTTGAGATTATGATTATGATGGAGACAGGATCTTCCTATGTAACTATGGCCTTGAACTTGCTATGTAGGTAGGCTGGCCTTGATCTTGCTGCCCACCTGCCTGTTCCTCCAGAGTGCTGAGATTACAGGTTACTACATCCTCAGGAAGGGCTTACACCATTTATTTTGTGGTGTTGGGGATCAGCCTGGGGCCTTAGATATTAGGCAAAGCACCACTGAACTACACCCCAACCTTCTGCTGAAGATTCTATAGGATGTGATAGAAATACCCCAAGATCTTCATTTTGGTCATTCCTGTGAAATGGAAAAGAGGGGATGCCGTGTTGGGGACTGGGGCTTGGCCCTGATGGGAGGTCAGGGTAGGGATGGAATGGGAAAAGAGAGTTTTTCCCCTGTGCCAATGCTGATTGCTTTCTTTGTGTCCTTGTTCTGTCTTGCTGGCACTGGACTCCTGTGGACTAGCCCAGCCTCGAGTGAAGCAAATGAGAAGGGACTAAATGTTCAGTGAGTTCTAGGGACAGTCATGGACAGCACAGTGCCAGGGATAACCCAGCAGGGGCTTCTGTCATAAAGCACCTCGATGCACATGTCTGGCTGACACTAGCAGTGAGGCTCTCTGAAAAAGGCTATTTATTGGTCAGGCCTCACCAGCTAGAGGCAGAGGCCACTGGTGGTTCTGTGATGAGCACCATTCGTCAGCCCCGCGTGGAGGGCCTTATACTGCCTCAGAAATTCCCTCCTCACAGGAAACATGGAAGGATCAGTCACCCAAAGGTGGAAACATCTGTCTATCCCTGCTGCTAATTATCATCTTTAAGTAATGCTGACCCCCACAAGAGAATAAGAGGTGACCTTGGGGGCAAAGCTTTGGGGGCAAAGCCTAGCATACTGGCAATACCAATGGGTAAAGAAAGTTACTTGTGCAGGGCGGTGGTGGCACTTGGGAGGCAGAGGCAGGCAGATCTCTGTGAGTTCGAGGCCAGCCTGGTCTACAAGAGCTGGTTCCAGGACAGGCACCAAAAACTACAG
>JAQHUG010000344.1:1850833-1918250 GCA_028555095.1 Dicrostonyx torquatus | reverse complement strand
CTTATATACCAATTCTTACACCAGCCGGCACTTTCTGACCCCACTTTCCCATGTGCTCTTCCCCGGCTTTATAGGGCAACGTGGGTGGAGGATTAAACGAGAGCCCGAGGGCCAGCCCGAGGGCCTGCAGGGTCTGCGTGTTGGAACCTGTTCCAACAGAGTCCGCTAATGAGGCCTCTTTCCAGGAAGGCCCTCATTGAAGAACTGCGAGCTCAGAAAGTCTACGACACTAATGAGGACTGGCTGTGCTGTGGGGGCAGTTGCTGAGTGAGGTTAACTAGTGGGGACCCAGAGAAATGGCCTAATGGCTCTGGTGGCATTTCAAGGGCACCACTCAGTCAGGGCCATGACCAGGAGCTCAGGGAGCAGGGCAGTGCAGGGCTGGGGTGGAATCTCTACCCAGCTGGTCTGTAACTTAATGCTTCTCATGGTGCTGGCATGAGTAGTGCTGTCCCAGCCAGCAGAGATCACAGACCTGTGAGCCCTCCAGGTAACTCATACAGGAGAAATAATAAGTAGTACTAAGGGAGGTGGGCATTTGAGGAGCACTCATTGGTGGCACTGGGGAAGGTAGGCGTTTGAGGAGCACTCATGGAGGGAGGTGGGCGTTTGAGGAGCATTGGTGGGTGGCACTGAGGGAGGTGGGCGTTTGAGAAACATTCGTGGGTGGCACTGAGGGAGGTGAGCGTTTGAGAAACACTCGTGGGTGGCACTGAGGGAGGTGGGCATTTGAGAAACACTCATGGGTGGCACTGAGGGAAGTGGGCGTTTGAGGAGCACTCATGGGTGGCACTGAGGGAGGTGGGCATCTGAGGAGCATTGGTGGGTGGCACTGGGGGAGGTGGGTGTTTGAGGAGCACTCATGGATGGCACTGAGGGAGGTGGGCATCTGAGGAGCATTGGTGGGTGGCACTGGGGGAGGTGGGCATTTGAGGAGCATTCATGGGTGGCACTGAGGGAGGTGGGCGTTTGAGGGGCACTCATGGGTGGCACTGAGGGAGGTGGGCGTTTGAGGGGCACTCATGGGTGGCACTGGGGAAGGTGGGCGTTTGAGGAGCAGTCATGGGTGGCACCGAGGCTCTGTAGAATCAGCTCTGATCAATCCCGCTGTCTCTTCTAGTCTCAGCAATCTTCACATGACCCATTGGGCCAAGCCATTTATACTTCTTTGCTCTACAAGAGCATCTACAATGCTAACCACTTCATTTACCCTCCTCTGGCCAGGCAGGAAGACTTTGCATGTCTGACTTCTGTCCCTTGAGAAAGCCAAGCCTAGGCACTCTTGTCACCTACCCCCACCTCCCAATGACAAGAGATGCAGAACCAAAGCCTTGCCCATACCACTCTGCAGGGCATTGCCAAGTGTGAAGCTCCCCATCACCAGCTCCCGTCAACACTATCTGGTCCATGGAACGGGGAGCAGACACGGAGCACACGCTGACTAGGGCCACAAAGCTCATGGCAGAATTATTTTCAGCTCATTTTTTTCCCAGTCAGATATAAAGAGGGCTTACGAGGCAGCAGATAGAGCATTTTTGGTGATAAATTGCCGTGCAATCTGGGACGTACAACTCAGAAGCAGTACAAGGAAGTGAGTGGCCTGGAAGTGAGTGGCCTGCCTACAGCTTCTTATTTATCTGAGAAACCTTAGCATATGCAGCTGTAGAAAAGTGGGGAGGGAAGGAAGGAAGGAAATGGATGCTGAATTCTGACTCATTCTTGCTGCAAGATGCATCCAAGGATTTCTGAACAATCAAATTTCTATTCTTTTGTTTAAGGTGTGGCTTCAATATACTTTCCATTTTAGGTTTAACAATTACTTAAAAAAAACCTGTCTATAAATGTCAAAATCTAGGCCTAGCAAGATGGGTCAGCAGGTTAACGCCCCAAAGCCAGATGACCTGAGTTTAATCTCAAAGACCCATGTGGTAGAAAAAGAAAACTGACTTCCAAAAATTTTCCTCTGACAAACAATGGTACACACACACTCCCCACAAGGAAATAAGTGAAAAAAACTTTCCATATCTAATATGGCTTTAATAAATTGTTTATATTCAAAAACAGATTTAAGTATGTCTCTATAATCCTAGCACTCAGAATGCTGAGGCATAATTGTAAGTTCAAGGTGAGCCTGAATTACTCAGCAAGACTGAGTTCAACCTGAGCTAAATACTGAGGCCTTGTCCAACAAATCCAGAAAAATAAAAAAGCTGTGATAGCCCAATCTAGAGGACTCTAAAAAAATCCCAAGAGTCAGGCAGACAAGTTCTATAAGGGCCAAAAAGTGTCTCTGAAAATAAAATCCTCTAGGGACAGAGGGATGAAGGCAGGGGCTAGGAAAAAAGGTGGCAACAGAAGCCACCTGCTGACAAAGGTTTTTCTCTTTTCTTTTTTTCTTTTTTTTTTTTTTGTTTGTTTTTTGAGACAGGGTTTCTATGTGGCTTTGGAACTGTCCTGGAGCTAGCTCTTGTAGACCAGGCCAGCCTTGAACTCATGGAGATCTGCCTGCCTCTGCCTCCCAAGTGACAGGATTAAAGGTGTGTGCCACCACTGCCCGGCTTGACAAAGTGTTTGAAGACAGGTGACAGTGGCCCTGGAAGCATGCAGTATCTAGGTGTGGTTTTGGTGTGCTTTAAGGTGCTGTGACAGTTTTCTTCTAAAATTCAGATATTTACCAAAATGTCAGAAATCACATCTTTCCATGCTTTAAATGTATTCAATGCCAAACTAAGTATGTATAAAAGTGGATAATTTTTCAAAGTTTATTTTTGTGGGGTACTTAGACAAGGGGCTCTTCCCCCTCCTCTTCTGCTGCGGGGGTGAGGGGGGCAAAGGAATGGAGGTGGAGCCCGAAGCCAACCTCTGCTTCTTCTTGTCTGTGGCCCCTGAGGGGCCTTGCCTCCCCTCCCTCCCAGTTCCAGAATCTTAGTCCCTGACACAGGCAGGCTCTGCACTGGGGATGGGGCAGATATCATCCTCGGGGATAATCAAAGGTAATTCTGGCCCTTTGAACCCGAAGACTCCAAACTCCCCACAGGCCAGAGGAAGACCTGCTTGGGTCCAGGCCATCATCTCTAAGGAGAGGGACATGGCTCTGGCCTGCAGACATTCTGCCCTCATCATTGGCCCGCTTCATCTCTCCAGTGTCCAGCTGCTCCACTTGAAGTTTGTCACCCCCACAGGTACCTGGCTGATGTCACAAAGAGCTATTTCTGCAGCAGAGGCTGAATCAGTCTGAGGAGAGATGCTCGGATTTGGGTGAGCCTCACTGACTCCCTCTGGCTCTGGTGTTCTCCTCTTCTGTCCAGCATTGTGTGTCTGATTGGCCTGAGAGTGTGGCTTTCCGTCTGTCTCACCTCCAGATCCCCAGACTGAGCCCAGGCTGAATGGGAGTTTCCCAGGAGGGAGAGCAAACTGGAAGCCAGAATTCTCCTAGAGACACAGGGGCAGGAGGACTGGGAAAGGAGCGGAGGGGCAGCTTGGTGAGGGGTTGGTTCTTAGGAGGGAGGCTTATCTGCTAGACAGTATCTGCAATGAAGCCGGATAAGTTAATTCTTGTTTCCCCCACCTTCAGAGGGCACCCTCAAGTGAGGGCACCCCAAGTGCAGAACCAGAAACAAGCAGAGCCAACTGTAGATGCTGTGGGTGGTCCAAGTAACTGTGTGACTTGGCCAGCCCTTGCCTGCTCTGCACCTTGGTTTTTTCATATGGAAATGGTGCTTCAGTGAGGATCCACCAGAGAGGCCAGGTGTGCAAAGACGTAATGATGTGAGAGCCACTCTTTGCGAGGGACCTGCCATGTCCTTCTGCTCCCTCTTGCTTGTAGACTTGTGGCTGTACTGGGCCCTGGACCTTCAGAGCCCCCTTCCATAGCTTTCCTTTCCTTCCAGACTGGAGAGTTGATCTCTCCCCTCCTTCTCCTGCAACCCAAGGGCCAGTGTAGCAAGGAGGACCCAGGGGAAGGCTGTAGAGGATGGGGAAGCTGCTTCAGTGGTGTAGTGGTGACAGAGAGATGACAGAGGGTCACACAGCAGCTGTCTGCTTGATGCTGTGGAAGCTGATCCTGGTGGGGGATGTGGGGATAGACATGGCCCGGGCCACAGGCACTCGGAGGGAGTGATGGTCCTGCCAGCGGTGCCATCTCTTTCTCAGGGCTGAGCGCACCTGCAGGGAGGGAGAGGCTCAGTCACCTGTTGGGCCAAGCCTCTGCCAGTCCCCCAGCTCCACCCCAAGAGCCATTAAAGGAGTCTGGGTTGGCCCTCGGCCTGCTACCCTCACTCCAAGAGGCTGATGAGGTCCCAAACTGAGGTCCTCCCCTGAACACCGTGCCTGCCCTGAAGTTTCTTACAGGGATCCATTCTACTTCTCCTGGAGAGGCCTGCTTAAGGTTCCAGCTTCCTGTGGCTACCCCTGCCACCATGACTTAGGCATCTCTAGCTTTGTAAATCAGCCCCTCAGCTCAGTTCAGCCCTGCTGGAGCAGGCGTCAGGCCTAGCTTCCTCCTCATCAAGAAGGGCTTCTCCTTGTCCCCTCCACAGTCCAGCCTTCCCTACCATTGTCTTAGGGAACGCTCCTGGCTCGTTCTCTACACCTGACTCCCTTCTGTTTGTATTATAATGGCAAACATCAGCTTCTTCCTGTGTGTGTGTGTGTGTGTGTGTGTGTGTGTGTGTGTGTGTGCGCGCGCGCGTGCTCGCGCGCGTGTGTGTTTCCAGTGAGCACTATGGTGTATGTGTGGAGGTCAGCTTTCATTCAGGAGTTGATTCTCTCTTCCACCATGTGAGTTTCTGGGGTTGAACTCAGGTGGTCCGGTTTGGCAGCCAAATGCCTTTATTCACTGAGTCATTTCACCAGCCCCAGACTGTTTCTTTTCTGCTGAGTTGGTAAAGAACTGCTTGAATGACATTTGTTTTTTCTGGAACCTTCCTTCTGTCATCCCCTCTGTGTGGCTTCCACAGGCCCTGCTATCTGGGCACCTTGCTCCTTGGTTCAGAGGGCATGCACTGGGCGCTGACATGTTACTTCTGGCTTGTGGAGTGAGCTACACTGATTCTGCAGTTCTATTTGCCGAAAGCTGAGTGCTTTCTCAGCTCTCCCACCGCCCGGAGCTGAGCAGAGCCAGTGACAGAGCTCGTCTGAAAGGCTGAGCAGCTTGACCAGATCACGTGCAAGTACAGGGTAAAGGCCTGAGCCCCTAGACTACAAGGGAGGTCCGTCTCCTACCTCTCCATTGAAGAAGCAATAGAAGACAGACACAAAAAAACCCTAGAAAGGAAGGAAAGAGACGTCAGGCATCGGCTGGGGAGTCATTCCTGCTGGAGGTGTGGCTGGAGGCACATCTCCCAGGACTTAGGGCTCAGAGGTGGGTGGGACCTCAGAAGTCCTGGGCCCAGACAAGGGATACAAGTTACAGCAGGGTCTACTCTGAGTGCTTGTGGTTTCCAGCCTGGCCTCAGCATCCTGAGCTTGTCATAGGTATTCTCATAAGTGTTAACAAAACTGAACACTGGGATGGGGGATGACATGACCCGGGCAACCTTGTTAGCATCTGGGGCCCCGTGGGGTTCTGAGTGTGCCAGCACTTGGATTCCGGTGTACATATAACTGATCCTAGTGCACAGGCCTATTCTGAGCGTCTGGATCTGGGAAGTGTCCTGCTGCTGAGGCGCCTACCTGGAAAGACTGCAGGAAAGAGTTGAAATAGATGAACACAATCTGTGAGAGGTCATCCTCCCCAGGGTTGACAAAGAAGAGCATGTAGGTGATGCCCAGCAGGGGGAGGAGGACCAGGGTGGCCTTCACTGCCTTCCTGGATGGGGAAGCAAGAGCGCAATGACAAACTTGAGTTCACCTACTATAGCAGCACTCACTCAGGTGGGAAGATGGGCGGCCCTGCTTGGCTTCTGGGAGCTCGAGCAAACTCTGGGGCGAGGACTTCCAGGGCTCTGATGAGAGGACCTTCTTGCCTTTTTGCTGCCTGTCAGGGCTCCAGGAAGTTCCATACCTGTACTGGATTGTCTCAGATGTGGTTGATGCTCGTAATTTTGTCATCAGGATCCTGACGATGTTGAAGAGAAATATAAAATTGATCTGGAAGAAAGCAGAGAGGGACAAGGGGAGGTCCGTGGGGGTGACTCAGAAGCAAACCTCCTCCCCGAATCCTTGACATCTGCCCCCTGACACATGCCCCAGCACCAAGCACCTGCTGTGACGGCCCAACTTCTGCTCTTCCCTAGCCTGGGCTGGAGGCATCCATTGTCCTCAGGTCCCCATCTCCACCAGTGGCCCAGACAGTGTGTAAAAGTGGTGGGTGGGAGAAGTGACCACTCCTCCGAGGTCACTTCTGAGAGCCTCAATCCTTGCCCTCCTCTGAGACTACACAGAACCACACCCTAGATCTCGGATCCATCTGTCTTCTCTCAGTCACAGGGTCCCTACATATTAATGGAAGAGCTCAGAGGCCCTCAAACTGTCACCAGCTCTAGGTTGGTCAAAGGTCCTTTCAGCTCAGCCCTGGGGGGAGAGGGACACAGTCCAGGTGGAGTGGTTAATCTCTACCCCAGCTCCTAAGCTTTCAGGCATACACAGGCACAGAAGATGAATGGGCTCTGGGAAGGGACTAATTTATCTTCATTAGTGTTTTCCCTTAACATCAAAGACATGCCCACCTGTCACTGCCATGGGTCTGCTGGCTCCTGACTCAGCTGCGTGGGTCTATGTGGATCCCCAGGGTCTCTTGGTCTCTGAGGGGACTCTTAAGGGTCAGTGAATTGGTCTGCTGGTCCCCGTGGCTGTGCTGTCGCTCTGTGTGCATCGCCCTGTATGCGTGTCCCCCATGTGCTTGTCTCAGAGTGGGTCTTGTGCGACCATGCATGTGTGTCTATCTGGGAACACCGTGTGCCTGCATTTCTCTTCATGTACTGCCGAGCACAAGCAAACAGGAATGGGAGTGTGTACAAGCCTGCTGGGACTCTTTCCTCAGAAAATATTCACAGGCTGGGAGGCATGTAATTAGCCTAGGAATGTCTGCTGGCTCATATGTGTGGAGACATACACATGTCCCCCACTCTGGTCTCTGTCTAGAAAAATCCATTGCCTCTACAAATGGAGGCAGCCCTTCTAATCCTCCTATACGGTAGATTCCAGGCAGGGCGTGAGGGGCGTGGTCAGCCTTGCTGCCCCTGTCTCCCAAGCTGGAAAGTAGAGGGACAGGAGGATTCTAACTCCTCCCTGTCCCCTCACCACTCTCTCCCACGTATATACAGTACCTAGTGAGCCCACAGCTGATGGGGAAGCCTTCCAGGAGGCTGTGCACGGCCTGCTGCCTGCTTTCTCTAAAGGCTCACCTATCCTGAAATAACACAAAATCCTTGGTCTTTTTCCAGTTCTTTCTGACTTCCCTGAGAGCAGAGACTTTTGGAATAAAAAGATATTCAAATTTCTATATTATTTTCTTGCATTAAATATCTAGTTCACTAATTAGTTCAATTATCTACCCAATATTTCATCTATCCGTTAATTTACCAAACACTCATCCATTTATCTATCCATTGTCCCACAAAATACTTTATCCAATTGTCCACCCATTGTTTTTGCCCACCCATCCATCCATCCACCCATCCATCCACCCATCCACCCACCCACCCACACATTCATCTACCCACCCATCTACCCATCCACCCATCCATCCACCCACCCACCCACCCATCCATCCACCCACCCACCCATTCATCTATCCATCCATATACCCATCCACCCTTCCATCCACCCACCCATCCACCCATCCACCCATCCATCCATCCATCCATCCATCCATCCACCGAGCCACCATGCACCCAGAGGTCACTGAGTACCCCTTGACAATAGGGCCTTGTTCTCTGTGGTGAGCAGGGCAGGAAAGGTGGCTGATATGGAGCACCTAGGAGACCTGGCCTTCTCCTTTGACTAACAGGCTACCCCCACCTGGATTCTGCCCCCAGAAAGCTACTCTTTTCTTCCCAGTTTATTTCCCAGGCTCCTCCTTTATGGTGCCTACATCAGACACCTTCCTCCCTCTCCAGGGAGTCCACTGACCACTCCAGCCCACACAGACCTCTTCAAAACTCCATCTTAGACACTACCCTGCATGCCAAAGCAAAACACACCATCTCCTCCATGAGCCATCATAACCAGACTTTGTCCAACCTGGCTCTTAGTTGTATTTAACCATTCTTGCACTCAACCAATCATCTTGCCGTGCTGGCCTCTATGCTGGGTACCAGCGAAAGGCATGTGGACAGGCAGACACAGCACCTGCTCCCAGAGAGGTATGGCCTAGTTGCAGATGGGGCTGCAATTTTCTTACAGACTCACTCAGAAATGTCTGGAGAAACGGCTGAGATGTGAAAGTAGGAGCCTCCAGGCAGAGACCAGACCAGGAGAGAGGGGTCTTGGGTGGAGGAGCCAGCCCCTGATGGTGGCCAATGTAATGCTGCTTGTGGGAGTCAAGACAAGCTCCAGGAGGGAGAAGCCCCTGAACACCCATGCAGGAAAAAAAAATCTGTCTCCTCCAACAACTCCCTTGCAGCCTAGAATGGCTGGAGTTTGAGAGGGCTGGAGCGGCACAGGTGAGGTTAGCTCTTGAAGAAGCTTCCCCTGAGCAGTCTCGCCTTTCCACACCCCTCACGTTGGTGGTTCAGCACCATGGACACTTGCATTCCATCTGCTTCTCCTCAGGAGGCTCAGCGGAGGGAGTGGGTGCTAGGCCTTGAGGGGCTTAAGCCTGGAAGGTGGTGATTGCTATCAAAGCAGCCACCATGCAAGAAGATCTTGTCTTGACTCCCACAGAGCACTTCAGTCCCTACACTCTTGTGACAGGACCGGCCTCAGGGAGAGCATGAGACCCTCAGGATCACACCACAGACCCAGGGGCTACAGCCACTACTTATCCCACAGTGCACATGGCACAGCCCTGCCTAACACTGTAATTCAAGGCAGAGAAAGTACAAAGCCAGATCATTGCTTCTACACCCCAATACATATAAGGCTCACAAGCCTGCTGGAGGGGAAGTACTTAGTACGGCCTGCCACTTGCTCACGAGGGTCACGTTGTTGTCAGATCCTCACTGTAGGCAGTCTGAGAGGGAAGCAGGGGACGACATGGGAGGTAGGGGAGAAGACAAGCTAACAGAACAGGTGACTTGGTTCATCTCTCTGTGCTCTTCAGATTTGCCTCTTGCCATCTTTACGTTGGCCGCCTTAGGCCTAGGGGACATCTCTACTCTGCCCTCTCCTGGTTCGGAGCAGGCCTCTCCAGGCTTTTTGTATTTGCCTCCTCCTTTTGGCTCTCACCCATCTTGCAGCTCCCTGCACCACACCTACTTCAGGACTACACCTATCTGCTCTCCATGGGTCTGTACAGCCCAGGAGCCTCTCAAGATGGACTTGGTTAGCAGCTACAGCCCCTGGGAGATTGGTCCCCATTAGATGCATTACTACGTGCGTGGAGCTAATTAGCACAGGGAGGAACTTCTGACAGCACGTGTCCCCTGCTGGCAGCTGTGCACACCTGACTTTACACTCAGGACCCCAGATGTGCAGAGTCAAGGCCCCTGGGTGTTGCTATGTGTGCATGTTGCTGGAGCAGACTGAGGCCTCGGGCATCTGCATTGGAAACAAGTATGGTCAAGGACTGTAAGGATGCTGTAGGGATGCTGAAAGTACTTTGGGGAGGCATGAAGGTAAGGAGCCACCATCCATGACCTACAAAGGCCAGCATCAGTCAGACCTGAAGCGTCACATGCTTTAGATGGCTATCCTGTGTCCTTTGGGCTCAAGAGCACTTGCAAGTGATCAATCTGAGGCTTTCTGTAGGGTCACAGGACTAGTTCATCATGCAAACAGGGTAGACTGAATGAGTCAATAGTCCTGAGCCAGCCTCGAGGGCAGATAGGTAGGACAGCCTCCCCACCTTCAAAGGGACATGTCTAAGACCTTTGTACCGAGCTCTTCCAAGGTGCCAGGTTGAGAGCAAAGTTGTTTGTCTTGGTGGTAACCTTGACCTTGCTTCCTTGCTTCCAATCACCCACGGCAGGTCCCAAGAAGATCTCCAGTGAACTCCTGGCTCCAAGTGTGGGTCTCCAGGTTCAAATTCCCTGTGTCTTTGTGGCCTCAGGCAAATCACTAACCACAGATTCTGCTTCCTCGGTGTCCAACACAGATGACCACAGAACTTGCCTTGAAGATTGGCGCAGGGTGACCATCACGCCAAAAAGGCCATGTGTCAGTTGTAAAGAGTGAGCATCCTTTTCCCACAACAGCCTCTAGGCAGTAGTCAGGCTTCTCACAGACTATGCCACCAGATCACATTCACAGAACCCAGAAGTAAATGACAGCAAGCCTCTAAAGAACAGGAGAGGCAGGCCGGCCAATCAGGCAGGGTGGTGACGCAGAGGGCAGGTCCCTGGGTTTCAGCTCCATTAGTTGTGCCTGGCCTGTAACCTTGGGTTCATCTCTGCAATGGGGAGTACCATCTTCCCTATGTAGCAGAAGTGTGAGGATTAGAAGTGCTGGGAATGGAACCTGTAGAAGGGCTCAGCTCAGGCCCTGGAAGCCTCTGCTAGTATATAACTACCTGGCTCCAAAGGCAGGGTGTACTACGCAGCAGGAGACGTGGGCAGACTTGGGCAGTAGGGAACCGGACTCCAACCCCTCCCCTCCTTCCTTCTTTATGGTTCCCTCACTACCTGAACAACAGTGTTAGGCAGGAGCTCGTTCCCAAGCTTTTGATTCCTGTCCAGGCCTGCCTCCTTGGCTGGGTCCCAGGTTTATCAAAAGCCCCATCCCTTCACATGAGCTCCCGGCAGCTGGCTGGGAGGTTTTTGTTCACACTGAGGGGTGAGTGAGTCACTGCAGCTGCCAGTCCAAGGACAATCCTTCCCTCATGGCTGACAAAGACCAGCCTCTGCCTCTTCAGTGAGTGGCGTCCTGAAGGTGGGTGGAAGACCTTTCTAGTCAGCTTCTACTGATGTCCCTCAAGGACACTCCAAAGATGGGGTCCAATGACTCCAAGCGTCACAGGAAGGAGAGAGTCAGGAAATGGAAGAGATAAATGGTACTTAACGCCGTGGTAGACAAAGGTAGGCCCCGCTAGGCACCTGCTGTGTGCAAGAGGAGGGCATCCTCTGAGTTTGCCAGAAGGCGCCATGACCCTTTAAGAGAGCTGGTATACACAGAAGCCTGAAATAAATCTTATGTAAATGCCAATTTCTTATGGGGCTTTTTTGTATATTTTTTTAATGCATGATATATAATGGACTCTTTTTCCCCCTAGAATGCAGCCCCTACTTAAACTCTATCTTAATTAAAGCTTGTTGTGGATTAAAGATGTGGTGGCAATTATATCCTAGATGCGAATGCACTTGGCAAAGGGCGGGGAGCTGGCCTAGGAACAATTGCTCATTATGCTGCATTCTGGAACCTGCTGCCAGCCGGAGGGTGGTGGGCGGGACCCTAGAGGGTGTTCCTGGGGGCCGAGGAACTCAGCGCTATGCTGAACAGAAGCTGGCCCACCTTTCACTTATACCAGCTGCCTGCCTACCTTCCCGTTTCAGCATTGTACCTGGCACGGAGCTTACAACCCAGAAAGGCACTAGTACCGACCAGTTGGACCATTTCTCCACCCAGAGAAAAAGCCAAGGAAAGTCTGGAGCCATGAGCAGGTGGCCCCCGAAAGAACCCATAGAAGAATTAGTGATGATGGAAGCTGGATGCCTTGTGCAGGGCACAGGAGCAGTACAGGGTGCTGCCCAGGCCAGGTCTTTATCTGTGTCTCTGCCTGGGTGGATCTCCTGCTATGCTCCTAATGCCCCAACCCTTAAATCCCCTCAGGACGTACCAGGAGCACGAGGATGATGGGGCCCTGGTAGATGTAGTCCACCAAGTCACCAGGTTCCTTGCCAAACCAGCACCTGCAAAGATAGGGCAGCTGAGGTGGCAACGCCCAGAGGGCTATTCTCAATTCAGAACTAGACCCCTCTGGTGGGACCCTTCCTGAGCCCAACCTCCAGGGAAGTTCTTGGTAGACACTGCCCTCGCAAGGCCCTTCCCTGTCTTTTGTTTTATCTGGTGGGACTCAGGGTTTGCCTGTGGCCTCCTCTGCAGTCCCTTACTTTGCTGCAGTCTGTGGGGACACAGGACTGGGAATGCAGCAGGTACAGGAAGCAAGGAAGAGCTGAACTCTCCTCCACTGGTCTAGGGCCATTCTGTCCCATCCCACCTATTGTTTATAGAACACGAATGCCAGACACTCATGGCACAAATCTGTAGGTGTCCAAGTGGGGTCTTCTCTAGTCCTGGGCTTCTTCTGCTCAGGTAAGGGTTGTGATTCCACCCCTCCCAGGGCTGGACCAGAGCCAAGGCTGACCGACTGCACTATCTTAACTCAAAACCCCCATGCTGACCTGTCCCACTTACTGTTCATTCTCATAGTACAGTTTGCCAAGAGCCCAGGCGATGATAATAGGGCAGGGGATGCCTGAAAGGAGAGACATGGGCTGCACAGGGCGGACAGATGCATAAAGATCCTCTTGTATCAAGACAGGAGATCACAAGGGGCTTGGGGTTATGTGCTTGGTCTTCTAACTACAGGTCACCTGTGACACTATGGTGCCTGTCTTAGCTCCTGCCCCAACTCTCAGCCATTCTTTCCAAGCAGAGGAAGGCTTTCTGGAATGCCCTCTGGGGGCCAGGGTTGGGTGCAGAATGGAGGAAGCAGATGCTTCCTAAGGGGGAGCAGGGGTGTGGCTGGCAGAGCCGTACCAGGGCATCAGTCAGGTCTGCATAGGGTAATGACGGGAGCTGCAGGGGTAGCAAGGCAGGCTGGTTCCAGTCCTTGGTCTCAAGGTAAAGGGGGAAGTTTATCAGCAGTGCCCCTTTCCCCAGGGACCCTCACACCATCCAATGAAGAGGAAGAGCCACTTGCGCAGGTGCTCCGTGGAGTATGTCATGACGATGGCAGTGTGCAGGTAGCAGCCCTCCACAAACATCCAGAAGAAGTTGGTGACCACGAAGTAGTTAAAGATGGTGGTGATGCAGCGGCACCAGATCTGCATGTGGGCGGGATGGTGAGAGCTGCTGGGACAGCAGAGCGGGTCCCACAGAAAGGCAAGGGACCTCCCACTTTGGGGCTCACAGGCAGGGTTCCAAATAATATCAACTCTCAGTAGGGTAGCTCAGCCTCCCACCCTCATTTCCGGGCAGCTCTTCTCGCAGGACCCCCTCCCCCTTTTACCTCTTCTCCTCCCCCACCTCTTCAGTCTCTTTTTGCTTATGCACTATAGGGGACAGAACCCAGGCTCTCCCTCCTGCTTGGCAAGCATTCTGAGCTACAGTCCTACCCTTTTCAAACATTTGAAAATACTTGTATTTTGTATCAGTGTCTCACAAAATTACCCAGGCGGGCTGTGAACTCACTATGTGACCCAGATAGGCCTTAAATTTATAAAACTCTTTCTCAGTTTCCCAAGTAGCTGAGATTACAGGCTGACATCACCATGTCTGATGTCTCTTTTCAGTCTAGAAAGGGAGACTGGTTGGCTTCCTAAAAACAGAGCTGGGTCAGAACAGCCCTGTTTTCAATGTTCAGGTCACTTTGGGTACACAGCTAGTCAGATTGGGTCCAATTAGGGATAGACTTTGAACTTTCCCTTAAAAAAAAAAAAAAAAAAAAACAAGCCGAGCAGTGGTGGCGCACACCTTTAATCCCTGCACTTGGGAGGCAGCGGCAGGTGGGTCTCTGTATTTGTGGCCAGCCTGGTCTACAGAGTGAGTTCTAGGACAACCAGGGCTACACAGAGAAATCCTGTCTTGAATAACCAAAACAAACAAAACCAAGAAATGAAAAGAATGTGCGGGAAACAAGTTCTCAGAACAAGAGTAGGGGAGGCCTGGCCACTAAGATATTAGGTTGGCTCATGGGGGCGGGGGCAGTGCAGGGTCTTGCTGGGTTTGAGGCCTATACAAATCTGGCACTTCTCTGAGCCTCGAGGCAATCACCTTCCCAGTGGTGAGGAGAAAGGAAGGCACTGAGACATGAGTGGGAGCTGTGGTCAGGGCTGCCATTGTGTGGCCTCTCAGCAGAGTGGCGACTGTCCCTGTTCCTCTGAATGAGGAGACGCCCCTGAGAGCACATTTCATGGATGTAGGGAGGATGGGCACTGGCCCAGACTCACACAGTGGGCCCCTCTGAGCCGGGCTTCAAGCCACGGGTTTCCATTCCTGTGGCTTTCTTTATCATAGGACTCTATTACAGCCAATGTGAACAAGTGAAGAATGTGGGCGCAGCACCTGGCTGGATGAGGGGAGCCCTGGGCAGCCTACTTCCTCCTGTGTGGCCAGCCATCCTGGGTACTGCTCCTAGGCTGAGCTGCCTGCTGACTCATGGCTCTATCCTATAACCCCAGCACTAATCTTGGGTTCATGTAGCTACTGGCTCTTTTGTTCTCGAGAGTGTTAGTGGGTGAGAGGCTATGAACCCCAAACAGTAAAGCTGCCTTTTTTTCGCAGGTGAAGTGCGGTCTCATTAGTGCCAGCCAACATTGAGTCTGGAGCATACCTGACACCTCATGACCCTGGCCTGGCTCTGAGACAGGGCCCTGAGGCAGACTTCAGGTCAGGCAGAGTTCAGGATCAAACTAGAGTGTGTGTGTGTGTGTGTGTGTGTGTGTGTGTGTGTGCATGAGTGTGCATATATATTTTCAGGATCAGGCCAGCCAAAAAATGTACTGAGATAATATGCCAGAGATTGGGGTTGGCCCTCTTTCAGTCTACAGTTTTACAGTGACACTATGAAGTAACAGTTGACACAAATCCTAATATGTGGGTCCATGCTGTGGAGGTACCATACCAATGTGCAACCTTCACTTTTCTGAGCTTCAACTTCCATGTCTGTGGAAGGGAAATCAATCTCTCCAGCCCTATGTTAGAAGTTCGTAGCATCTCCCTTTCCTTTAAGGTACCTGGACATGCAAGATGGGTAAGGGCAGGGGGTAAGGGGCAGGGAATCAGAGGTGGTTTTAGCTGGGAGCAAGCCCCAAGGCCTGGCCCATGGTGGGTCACTACATAAGATAGATAGACTATCAGGCAGCAGGACAGGCATCCCCAAGTCTAAGGTTTCTGGCAGTGACCAAGGGAGGCAACCCAAGTCTGCGGCTCCCATCAGTGACCTCATTGCCCTCGTGAACTTCGTGGTCAATGAGCTGCAGCAGGAACCACGTGACGTTCCTCAGGATGAAGGTGGTGATGAGGTTCCAGTGGATCACATTCCGCAGGCAGCGAATGCTCCTGTGGAGGCCCAGGTCAAGGTCAGCCAGTTTGGCTGGGGCTTGGGCTGGGGGTCAGCAGGGTAAGGACCCCCTGTGAAAGACTTGGGATGAGATGGGTCTGTGCCAGAGTCCAAGTCCCCCCTGATGGTCACAGCTGGGCATGTTTTCCACCCTCCAGGCAGCTCCAGTACCTGACTTAGCCCTTCTCTGTCCATTCTTCCCGGGCCCCAGAATGGAAGGAAGAGACAGTGAGGTACTGGAGGGTTTAGCTCATTGGGGGTGGGGTGGGGTTCAGGTTGCAGAAGAGGAAGCAGGGTGGAGATGGACTCACCGCAGGAACAGGAAGAGCAGGAAAGCAGCCACTAGGGCCACCACGGAAACACAGTGGCCTAGGTAGTTGACAATGAGGGCGATTCGGTAATGCAGGTCGTACTTCCTCTGCTGGACAGACAGATGGACATGGGAAGACAGAAACATGACTATGTGGGAGTAGGGCTGGCGCTCCAGTCATTTCTGTCCTGACCTTGTGACAAAAGAGCCCCTAAGTACCTCCTCCAATCCCGGCTTCTTGTTCTTCCCCTTGTTGGCCTGCTGCCTCTGTTATTATAAATGGCCAAAGCCCAGAGGTGCAGACCTGTAATCCAGTTACTTTGGAGGTTGAGCTAAGAGGACCTATCTGGTCCTTCATGACTCAAAATAAAATAGAGGCTGGAGCTGAGGATCAATGGTAGAGAGCTTGTCCTGGGTTCAGTCCTCAGCAACACACACACACACACACACACACACACACACACACACACACACACACACACACATACACACACTCCCAGAAGCTGTGGTCAGTCCTCCCAACATGAATTTTTAAGAGCACATTTGGACATAGTCTATTTTTTTTGTTTTTGTTTTTGTTTTGTTTTGTTTTGAGACAGGGTTTCCCTGTGTAACAGTTCTGGCTACCCTGGAACTCTTTTGTAGACCATGTTGGCCTCGAACTCACAGAGATCTGCCTGCATCTGCCCCCCAAGTGCTGAGATTAGAGGCATGCGCCACCACTGCCCAGCAGACACAGTTTATTCTGAGATGCCCTAGAGCTGTAGATACAGACTTAAAACTTGAGCCTCTACAGTGCCACATCTGGGCTTAGTCTCTGCTCAGATCCCAGCTGGCTGAGCAACCGAGGGTGAGATGGCCCTTAGCTATGACATCTATACTATGTCATATACAACCTTCCCTCCTACCTTAAAAGCAGTGACCTCTGGGAGGCCCAGAGAGGTAGGTTGGGATTGGTCCTGAGCAGAGCAATGAAGACATGCATTGCAGGACACTTCAGAATAACACTCAGCTGGAATACAAGTCAGTCTACCTTATATCACCACCCGAGGGGCTGTAAGGACGTAGAGGAAGGACGGAGGGTTGTCAGAGAGAGTTTCTATCCAGGTTGTATGGCTTTCCTCCTGCTCCCCCGAGTCCTCTCTGTGGACCGCCTGTGTACTACTTCTCAGAAGAGGTGAATGGTCCAGCCTCTGCACTTGAACTTTATTTGGGAAAGAGCTCCAGACCAACTGAGGACTTCTTTGGGGAAATGACGGGAGGGATGGGCCTGGAACATTCCATTTTGGGTCAGAAGTGAAGCATGGCTTGTTGGAGGTGGAACTCAGAGTTAGGGTGTTTGCCTAGCACATGTAATGCCCTGGGTTGGGTCACAGTACTACACCTGACAGTAAGAGAGATGAGATCTTTGGCAGCACTGAATCCATTTCTATCGCAAGAGCCAGTGCTGGGTGGTAAGGACCAGGCAGGCCCAGCTCCCTGCCGGGTGGTCCTGATGAGGCTGCACCTGGTTTTCCATGGAATGGTAGAAGCAAAATTCCAGGTGGGGAAAGTGAGGTTCAGTGGAAGAAGAAAGGACACGCTCACAGAACCCACCAGCTGCAGTGAGCACTGACTACATGGCTGTGCCCTTTCCAAGCTTCATGCCACCAGCTCTAGCTCTCTTGGAGTGGGCTCTGTGGAGAGCAGGACATGCAGAAAAGAGGGTCTGGGCAACACAAAGCCTGGTTCTGTTGCCCACAAGGTCCCTGTGTTCAGCCTGAGTCCTAACACTCTATGAGAACCTGGGTGGGAGAAAGCAGGGTCACTCACCTTGTCATCCAAAATGGGTTCACAGTGTGAGTAGTTGATCCTTGAGGCCCACGTCCCATTCTCCAAGCATTCTCGGTAGGCATTCCCTAGAGAAGATGCCAACCACTGAGACTCAGGTCACTCTTCTTCCTCAAAATCCCTCCCTGCCTCCCTGGTACCTGCAGGATAAGGTCCACATTCTTTGGTTCCCCTGGACCTGAAAACACAATGCATATCTGAAAGCTTACGTGAGTCATTTATATGAAAATTGCATAAAGGGCTTTATCTTACACAGTAGCTGGAAGGAATGCTAAAACCCACTTCAGGCACACTCTTTGACCAGCTTTGTGCACCTCCTTTCATTTTCTTCCTCTGCTACAAAACTGAACCCAATTGTGAGTCCTGGGTTGTGGCTGAAGATTGGCTGCTTTTAGCACAACAGACAATTTCTGTCCCTGCTTCCATCATTTCCCATGTGTGCCCCATACCCTTCTCCAATAGCAGCTTTTGCATTTCAACAATAGCTGCCACTTACACGGCATGTGTTTGCCTGCCCAGGTACTCTTCTAGCTGAGTCTAATGGACAAGATACATTTGCCATGCAGTCTTTGTTCTGATCCTTTACCTATAGGGGAGGAAACTGAGGCACAGGAAGAGACAAGAATACCAAGATTGCAAGGTCTGGCTCTGGGTTTTGTGTTCCTGACCTCCAGGTCACCGGGTTGTGGTAACACAGAAGTTTGGCGATGCGGGGCTGTGCTCTTGCCCTGGAACTATGACCACTTTGCAGGTCACTTGCGCTGTGTATGTTCAGGGGCCCAGTATTCACATCGAAACTGAACGTGGTGTCCAACGGGACACTTTGGAGAAGCAGTGTCCAGGAAACAGAAGCTTGGGCTTCATCAGGCATAAAGCATGAAGGCCTTTAATGCTCAGACCCAGCGTTCAACTGGAACTCTGACCTGTGAAGTCTAGATATGAAGCAGCTCTCTCCATAGCCCAGCTCTACACCCTCCAGGCAGGAGGGTGCCTCCTCCCTGAGATCCCTCAAAGCCCTTCCCCAGTCTCTGCTTTGCAGCACACTATTAGCAGGGAGCTCAGCTCCCCTTTGATTGCAATTCCGAATAATCCATTGTTTGGGGGTGATTTGTTCCAGGGCTCTGCTTACTGGCTAATGGGCAGCTGTTCGTGGGTTTTCTTTTTTGGCTCATGTTAGATATACAATATAAAGCTAATTAAAATAAATAGCTCAGAGCACAGAGTCATGGGGCTGGAGGGGAAACTTTAGATTGTTTCTGGATGTATTGAGTTCTGAAAAAAAAACATTAAGTTACTTAGAAACTCACTTCCCCTGAACTGACAGTGAGCTCAGAGAGATGGGATTATTAAAGAGCATTGCCAAAGAGCAGAAAGCAATGGGGGGAGAGTCTATTAGCTTAATTATTCTTTAATCTGGTGCTCCAAGTCAATAGATTTTTCAAATTTAGGGTTTAAAAAAGTTTGCCTCTGGTGCCATCAGCATGAGGCCCATGTTTGTCAGGATCCTGCGTCAGCCTGTAGCACCTGACAATGATTGTAATCCTCAACGAGAGACCCCAGCATCTCTCCAGTGCTCAGTTCCCATCAGAAAGAGATCAGTGGTTACGAGCAGAGGACCCGAGTTCAGTTTCCTAGCACCCATCTGGTGGTGCATAGTCACCCCTAACTCCAATTCCATGAAATCCAACACCTGGCTCTGACCTCTTTCGGTGCTAAGCACACACATGGTGTACAGACATACAAGCAGGTAAAACATTCATACATATCAAATGTAGAAAGACCCGGACTCCCAAGGTCATGCCTCTCCTTTATCCAGTGATATCCCTTACCTGGCATGTTGTGGGAACACCTCCTTCACTGTTGGTAAGAAAGGTGGTACTGGCCATTGATTACATGCCATGCTTGCTTAAAAACCATCAATAAGTGTCTCTTTATCACTCTAAAGAATGAAGTTCAACTTTCTTGGCACGATATTAATTCTCTACCCCTGGACCCCACGTCTGCCTAGCACCCATACACAGCTGATGTTTGCCTTAGTGGGCCTAGAGCATGCCCAGATCAATGCTGCCCTAGACCCTGGCACTTCTGCATGTTCTCTGCTCTTTAACAAACTTCTGCCTGTCCTCAAACTGGCCCAATGCCAGCTCCTCCACAGGGCCTGTCTAATGCTCTATATCTGAATCCATCATTCCGTTTCCTCTAAGTACCTCTTCTAGAGAGTCTCACTTCTTGGAACATAGCACATCACCTTTTATTGCCCTTGGACTCCATTAACACATACGTTTTTGTATTATTGAATATACACACACGGACGTGTGCACAGGAGTGCTTGGATCCAGTTTCACCAAGCAAAATTTAGTTTGACCACAGCCATAATGCTTTCCATTCTACTCTGTTCTAATGTATCCATCTACTTGCTTCGTATACAAATGCTAGTCATGACCCACCAAATCAATTTCACAGTCCACTATTGTCACACAATCCGTAGTTTGAAAAACAAAGAATCTATTTTAGAGTGTCTGCCATGATTCAGTGTGGGCTCTATCTCTTTGAATCTATTCCTTCCCTTTGCTACTGAACATAAGCTCCCTGATGACAGACAGGTAGGCAGGGTTCATATTGGCTACTGTGTGCCCCTCTGGAGCAAGATTTTGAGTGCATGTGGACAGCACTGAACGGGCTTAGATTTGCTAAGCCTTGAAAATTGTTATCTGAAATGTGGTATGTGAGAGTGTAAAGGGTTTCCCTCCAGGGGTCCACTGCTGTCTGGGGATGAGTTTCTGGCTGTCAACACTGGGTGCCAGAAGACTGGAAGACAGATGTGCCTGCTCTTTGAGGGAGCTGTCTGCTACAGCTAATGAGGGCACCAAGCCCTCAGGCACAGCCTTGGACAGGAGAGTAGAAGAGCCCTGCTCCCTCCTCTCCCTGAACCACAGGAGGATGGACACATGCAGTCTGAGGGCAGATGTCCAGGCCAGAACTGTGGGACGGGATGCAGTGAGGTGGGTACCGGTTGCCATGGTAACACAGGATCGATGTCAATGGTGTGTGGTGTGACCTTCTAGGGGAATTAGGCTACGAATGCTACAGGTGGGGAATCCCCAGAGTGTCTTTGGACTGTTGAAACTTAGACTCTGGATGCTACAGGCAGGGATCCCCAGGGTGGCACAAGGTGAAGCAATAGGATCTCCCCATTTCAGGTGGCAATGGTTGGCTGATAATTTCTTGTTCAGAGGTTCACCCAAAGTGGTTCAGAAGCCTGACTGGGGAATGGGAGCCTATTACTTATCTATAATTTTGTTTTTGGTGGCTAGGTGACCATGGTCAAGTCTTTTCCCTTTTGCCTCAGCTTCCCCTCTGAGAAAAAAGTCATTCCCATTGATTCCCCCCACCAAAATCATTGACATCTTAGGTAGGCTGTTTATCTACTTGGTGGGACTTTTCATTTTGCTAAATGCCAGCCATGAAGCCATTATGACAGTTCCAAGATTCCATAATTCCAAATGCCCCCTATAGTATCACCTCTATCTCTCATATCCTCACTGATAGACAGGGACTTTGTAAAACAGACTGCGGTGGAACATTTTGGGAAATAATTCAAGAGGCAGGTTGAGCAGAGGAGAAAGAGTAAATGAGGATGTGTTTCAAGGAGAGATGTTGTCTTTGGCTATTTGGAAAGGAGAGCAGGTGATGGCAACAGGAAGGTAGAGACTAGAAGTCATTTTACAGAAGGCGGGACTCAGGCTTGGCCCATTCAGCACCACGGACAGCAAAACCGAAGCACCAAGTCAATCACCAGCTCTGTAGGTGTTAAGACCTTGGAGAGCTCCTGATCACTTAGGTCCAGTGTCAGCCCAGTTCCTACAGCAGCTTCTATAGCTGCTGTTGCCCCAAGGGTCCAGCTATTCACCTCTGCCTAGGACATACTGGGCTAGGACTGTTATTTTGCTAATTCCTGTTTTAAAAAGCTCTTTGCTCCGACCCTACTCACAGGCTGCCTGGAGTGAGATCCTTCATCTCCAGGCTGAGAGCCCTTAAAGCAAGGCCTATACTTCCCTCTCATCTGACCCCTTCTTTAAATGCAGAACAGAACACATAGGGATGGGCCAAGACTGACGTTGTTGCCTCGGATACTGGGAAACTAAAAGAGTGAGACTCATGGCAAGCCAAGAGAAGGACTGACAAACCCTACCACACTGCACAACACTTGCAGAGGAGGCAACTAAGTCTCTCACATATCCAATGACAGGCCAACCCCACTGCCGAAACTTCAACTACCAAAGTCCAAGGCCCTGTCCTGTGGAATATCAATCTCAAAAGGCAAGCCCCATGGGAAGCATCCTTTATTTGCCAGATAGTCTTTGTTGCTGCGGGGGGGGGGGTGTGTGTGTGCAGGGGGTGTATTAGAAACTGAGTCAATGGGCAATTCCTTGAGAATGTAAAAGGGGAAGGAAACTTCTCCCTCATTTTGTTTGTTGAGGTCCAAAAAGGGAAAGGAAGTGACATATCTGTGGTCACCCAAAAGTGTGGGCCTTCCCTGGGAACACATCCTCCTGAGATGCCATAGAGCCAATTTTTGTTTGTTTGTTTGTTTTTCTGGAAGAAAGGAGCCTTCCCCATTGTACCTAAGTGCCCTACAACCGATTGTGCCATCTCTGAGGACTGTTGGGATTCCTAGTGACCACATTCATAGAAGGAAGTACCTTAGGGACCACATAGCCCACTTCAGTCTCCCTGTTGCCTGAAGTCCAAGTGCCACAGGTTAAGCCATTTAACTGACCTCATTTTTCTTGCTTGGTGAGAAGAAAGTCTCTCCAGCTTCTCCCACCTTAGTCTCTACTGCCTGACACGGGCAACAATAACGTATGGAATGACTGACTAACTACTGGAGAGACCGCTGTGGAGGCACAGTCAGAACTGGGTGGCTGAGACACAGTCACGATGCCAACAGAGAGTTCCCTGAGCCTCCCAAATGAGGTGGACCTCCCCAAAAGAGTGGTTCTGTACAGGACAGTTAGGATGGGCTGGATCTAGGGTCACCTTACTCATCTCCTTGGTCCTTATCTTCTTTGGGAAGCAGGTGACCAGAGATCAGGTGGCTGGTGATGTCCGCACTTGCTCAGTCCCAGTCTGCCTTAAAAAGCTTGTTGGGCTGAATTGCTAAGGCTGGGAAGCTGCCATTGCCCAAACCGGGTACTGGGTGGTAAAGAGCCTCTCTGGAGCCATCTGCCTATGACACCTAGGGCCAAAGAATGGCCACCCTATTGCTACTGTATTGTGTGGATACTGATCTCTGGGTTTTGACTGTCTACACTGGGCCGCGAGCTTCCTAGTTCCACAGGGCTTTTCACTCATTGAGTCCTGCCATTCCTGAGTGGACAGAGTGGGGACAGCAGCCTGTACTTATAGGGGACAATGAGGAAATTGAGTTATGGAGACACTGAGCAATTTAATGTTGATCACACTAGGTCCATGAATGAGGGCAGGGTGAGTGGGATCCACTTCACTGTGGATATCACTTCTTCCTCACGAGGCTTTGCTTCTCAGTGCTCAGTGCTACTTATTCCAGCCATCCCTAGCAAGGCTCAATGGGTTTGTTGCCATGATATTGGTCTGACATAATGCCAACCTGTGAAGGGACTAAAAAAGGAGGTGAGTTGGGGACCTTGAGATACAGGCTGCTTTAGAACCAAGGACGGGAAGGGAAAGGGGATCCTCCTAAAGCACAGAACTGGAGGTCCAAAGAGGAGGTGAGCTTGCCAGAGGAAGACAAGTAGTCATTGTGAGAAGAATTAGGCCTGGCTCTCAACTCAATGCTCTTGTAAAGTAATGGCTGCTCCAACCCACCCTCCAAAAGCAGAGAAGCCTTTTGGAAAGTCGAAAACTCTGCCTCCTTCTGGCAGCCTTGGGACACCAGACATTCTCAGGTGAGACTGCTTCCTTCCAAGATACAATGCAGAGGCCACACCATCTCAGAATAACAACCTCTGGGCTGTGGGATGTCCCCATCACGCCCCCAAACAAGGGTGCTCCTCCTTCTAGGCCCCAGATCATTGCCTACTCCCTCTCCTCTTGCCCCTCACTGACTGTTCCCTAGAGGCCACAGGAACTCGAACTGTGGACTCGAACACTGTTCCCTCTCCACTTTGACATGTCCCCATGAAGTCAGTGTTTTCTCTTCATGCAGATAAGAAAACTAAGAGAATTCAGTATCAACAAAGGCAAGGAAATGAACCCAGCTTCAATGTCCATCAACAGATGACTAGATAATGAAAATGTGGTAAAAAATCCAATGGACTTTTACTCAGCTGTAAAGAAAAGCTGGAATTATGAAAAATGAATGGATCTGGAAAGCATTATATTCAGTGAGGCAACCCAGGCTCAGAAAGACAAAAATATCATATTTGATCCTAATTTTACTGTTAGTGTGTGTGTAAATAAGAGAATACGAGAGTGGGAATACACTATAAAGCGGCATGGGAGATGAGGCAAGAGGAGCAGGGGATGCTGAGGAAAGTGCGTGAGCCTGACGGATGCAACATGAAATCGGAAAGGAGTTACTGGGGGCAGCAGAGTAGACAGGGGGAAGGAGGAAGATAAACAGCAAAACCTAATTATTTGTAGTCTCAACAAAACAAAACAAACCATTAGCAGCATATTCTAATGAAAACATACTAGAGCAGGAAGATAGCCCAGAGGGAAAGACACTCACCCAGACAGCTTGCTAACCTGATTCAAACTCTGGAATCCTCGTAAAGAACTAACTCCTGACCTCCACACGTATGCTGTGGTGTATGTCCCACCTCCCACGTCATGGATACAGTCGAACATATAATAATGAAATTGTAAAATTCATAAAGTGAAAAAGAAAAGAGAACTAAGAAACAAATCAAGAGATGGCCAGTCATCAAGGAACCTTAATCCTGCCCTGAGGCTGCCTCCCACGTCACCCCAGGCTCCTTGAATCCCCCTGCCTCTGCAGGTACTGCAGAGGAACCACCTTTCTGATTGTAGAGCATGGCTGGAGGTGGTCAGCAAGGCCCAAGTGAATTCGAGCACAGCTAAGAACAGGCTCTTTGGGGTGCTGGAGAGTAGGTGCCTTCCCTTAGGGAGGACTCCAGGGCTCCAGACTTCTGTGGTTGTGGGTGGTTTCTGGTGGCCTTGGACTACATTTCAGATGGCACATCCTGAAAATCAAGCAGCATCCCCTCCAGAATTCTTGGTCCCTCACCATGGGGCTATGGACAATCGCTCAGCATCTTTGGGTCTTGCAGAATGAAGGCCTTCAGTGCCGCCATGGTCCTTTTCTTTCCTGCTCACATACCCACTCTCTACATGACACAACACTAGCTCAATTCTTTCAGCTCTAGTGAAACACTTCTTCCAGGAAAACTTACTCTCCTTCCTCCCACTGGTTCTGGCAGTTGGGACAGTGCTACTTCACCTAGGAGCCAATATACTGCATTCCCTGGCAGTTTCTGCTGCCTTACTCACTAGAACAGAAACCCTTGGAAAGCAGGGTAAGGCCTTTTTATTTTTCAAGACAGGGTTTCTCTGTAGCTTTGGAGCCTGTCCTGGAACTAGCTCTTGTAGTTCAGGCCGGTCTCGAACTCACCGAGATTCACCTACCTCTGCCTCCCAGGTGCTGGGATTAAAGGCATGCACCATCACCTCCTGGCTGTAGGGTGAGGTCTTACATGGCTTTGGGGAACTGCTTTCTCAGCTCTTCAGGGACTTCTCAGGGGGTGGGGGTGGGGTGTGAAGGGCAACACAGCCTGATGTGGAGTGGAGACTCAACAATGTGTTGTGAGGCTGCTCCATCCAAGGGTGGGGGAGGGAGGGGAGTTCAGAAAGACAGATTTGTCTGTCTCCTGGGCTCCTTCCACACAAGGTCGACAGATGTTAGAGCATGGCTGGTCTTTTCCTACATGAAGGGACAGGGAAGGGTGGCTGGAGGCAGATGGACAGTTAGTTCTGGTGGCCAGAGAGTCTCCCTACCTGCTATCTCTTTGCTCTGCCCCCATTATCCACCTTCTGGGATGGAGAAACCTGTGCTGAGTTCCCTCTGTCTTAGCAGGGAAACGGTCCTCACACACAGAGGACTTCCTTCCTGTGGAAGAGTTTGGGTGTGGCCATGTCTCCCTGGAGACAGAGGCAGCCCAGGTTCTAGATCTGTGGCTTCTAACTCCTTGTCTAGAGGCTGTGGTCTATCTGGGACCCTCAGACCATGGCACAAATGAAAGGAGGGGCCAGAATGGGGAGAGTAGGAAGAGGTAACATATAATGGTCTGTGACCACAGGGAGATCAGTGGTACAGAAGAAAGGGGGAGAGATGGGGAGAGGGGAGACAGAGCTATAGAAGAAGGAAGGAAAAGAAGAGGAGAGAAGGAGGAAGGGAGAGAGAGGAGGGGGGAGAGTACTTGGAGATGTGTGCTCAGAGAAGCCTGTGTTGTGGGAATTTCTTTCCACCATAGCTTTTTGGGTACCAGCCTTAGGGCAAAACTTTGGTGTAGGGATGTGATCTCTTATATGGGAGAAGGGTCTCACTTGCTTTCTTGGAAGGTTAGAGAAGCAAGCTTGTGCAGTTGTTCACATCTCTCTGGGACATGGGGTCTTCTACCTTGCCTGGTATTCTGTGAGTCTGTGTTTCCCTTTGAATCCATCCCACTTCCTCTTGTATCCCCATAATAAAGACAATTTGTAACTTCTGCATTATTTCGCGCTTTATCTGGCACCCAACATGGGGATGAACCCATGATCCTGAGATTAAGAGTCCCATGCTCTCTCTACTGACTGTGCAGATGGGGAGGTGGAGTAAAGTGGAATTTAAGTGCCCTGTCTCCCCAACAAGTTGCTGCTGAAAACCCGCTGCCTTTCTCCCTATAGGTGGGAGACTGAGACCCAGGAAGGATGGGGGCTCACCCCAGCTTATACTGTGCATGAACATTTTAGGATTAGTTTTAGCTGCCCAGGATTTGAACCTAGTTTGGGGAAACATAGGGGTGACAGGGGCCACCTCCCACTAGAGTCTTAGGAGCCCTGGCAGTCAGAACTTGAACATGTGAGCAGGAATCACTATGTCCCCTAGCCATCAGACTGCCTACCCATGAAAGAGAGATGAAAGCCCCTTCCTCCAGGGAGCTCTAGACACAGCAGCATGACATTGCCCAGCTGGTGGTCAGGGATGGGGGCATCAACCACCCAGGGAAAGCAAAACCACCAGGGTCTTCTCACTGGGTCATTTCTGTCCTGTATTCCTGGCTGGGGCCCCCAAATCTAGCTGCCTATGTTTAGGATCCTTGCTCTATTAGGTAAGTTATGTCAGGCCTTCAAGCCTCTGTTTCCCCATGTGTAACATGAGGACAGCCCCAAGTTTCCATCCCAATGCATGACAAGTAAACTGGGCACCAGTATAGACACACCAGGGTTCAGGGTGCTAGAGCACAGGCATTAAGGTGGTTCTGCTACGGATTCAGGTGTGTGACCCTGCCCAGGGCCTCTTCCTTTGGAACCTTGCCTTTCTTTCCTTTGGTCATTGCTGGCTGTGACAGCTCGTGATAATCTCTGCATAGGACCAGTCACAGCTTTGATGTGCTCTTAGACACCTGTGCCCACCCATCCCAACAGCTGCCCCAGACCTCACCTCCACTCTGGTGCCCTGCGGCTCTCTTGGGCTGTTGCTACCCCGTCAGCTGCTTTTTGGATGCCTCCGCTCAAAGGTCCCCTCAATGTTTCAAAGCCAGCACATCCCCCACTGTGTTCAGCCAATTTTTTTTCCAGCCAATTTTTTTGTGCAATTCCTGGTCCTTGCCATCTCCTCTCCCTCTTGTCCAATATCACTGGCATGGGAACCCTCCTCTGCTCCCAGAGAGCCTTCTCCACCAGAGGGCTGTTGCAATGTGCTAACCCTTCCTCTCCCTGCCTAAGACCAAGAGGACCTCAGCTTAACCCCTCTCTACTCACAAGCTTGCCCAGGGCTCCATCCTGTACCTACAATGAAGTCCTTTGCAGCACTGTGCATTTTCAGGTCTCCACGCCCCTCTCTGGGGTCTTATAAGCTTTTGTCCTAATATGTTCTGTGACATTCCATAGTCTCAAAGCACTAAGCACTCCCTATCTGTAGGCCTTCTGTTATCTTTTTGGCCTGGAACACCTCCCTCTACTTATCATATATCCACCTGCTGAATCAAATGTGCCTCAAAAGAGCAGTTCAGAAGGCCGAGTCCTCCTTGAGCCCCCAGACTGGGGGCTTGTGTCATCTTCTCAGGTCCTTGCTGCAAACTGAGCTGTCAGTCCTGGAGATAGTGTTGCCCTGAGGTTGCTGGAGGATCATGGCTTCCTGCCTGGCCTGGTCCACAGGAGCTAGCTAGCGGTCCCCCACCTCTGGGCTCTGCAAACAGGGCCTGGAAACAGCTGGGACTTTAGGGGGGTGGTGGCAGGAGTGGGATTGTGGTTAATAGGTCCTCCTGGTGAGCCTGGCACCTGGCGGTGATTAGCACGTAGAGGTTCTATGGCAGGTTCTCTGTGCTCAGCCGAGTTAACAGACCACAGAGATGTGTGCAGATGCGGCCATCCCCACAGGGTGTTTCTTATCTTCAAGCAATTTCTCTGAGAAGCTGGGCTTTGGGGAGGGGAAAGGGTGACTGGGACATGATGAGATTAGGGCGCTCTTCCCTCACGCTTTTCCCTGAATGGTTCTGTCCCCAGCCCTTTCAGAAGAAGGATCCCACTGAAAAGGCCGACAGAAGGAAGCTGTTGGTGCCAGGCTGGCCGGAGGTAGGAGGAACATCAATCAGGTATTTCCACTGCTGTCACATGCCTCTTCCGGCCAGGGTGACTGCACCTTCCCAGCTCCAGGCATCTCTCTAAGCTAACACCCCAGCCCCAGCTCAATGTTTCCCAGGAGCTAAGATGCAGGCAGCACTTTGGTCCAGTGAAGAAAATTGTTCATTAGACACCAAGGTCTAATTGCCACCATATTCACCAGCCTCAATGGTATTCTGATCTTTTTTCAGCTTCTCATTTGGTTTGATAGGAGGGGATTTGGTACGTGATGTCCCTGCCTCTCCTTCTTCCCATAATCCCCTGGCTTTTTCCTGAAGCAGGGCAGTTATCACTGTATATCCATCTTTCTACAATTGCGAGGGCAGCCTCAACACAGTACAGTCGCTGTAGCTGGCCCATAGTAGGTGTTCAACATATCAGTTATACCATGCTGTGCCGGGCTCTGGTCTGGAGGAAAGGGTCAGGCACTGCCTTGTGTAGGTGGGGTTCCAGGAGGGTGGAGGGAACAGGGCCAGGGTAAGAGCTGAGGCAGAGCTTTCTCAGGCTTAGTCACCCTTCTGCATTAGGCACCTGATCTCCATTGCCCAACTCCATGGAGGTCACATCCTAAAAATGCAATTTTATTCGTTACTCCTGGGAGGGAGCTTGCAGTCGCTCTTTCTTCTTGCATACTTCCTGGGTCGGGATCCTCACTACCTACCCATGAGATGTGTTTTAACCATGCTGAGGAGGCATTTCTCAGGTGGTGGGAAGACCTTCCGCAGTGGTTTCTCTACCTCCACAGATTTTTCTTTTATTAGAGGCATCCAGTCCTAGTTTCCTCAGAGCAGGCTGCTCCTCACTCCCAGGGAGCATGGCCTGGCCCCGGTGCAGGCACTGCTTCTTTCTTAAGTATCCATAAGGTGAAGGCCTCCTCCCACTCAGAGAGCAGGAGCATGCGTGTGTATGCAGTGATGGAGGAGGAAGCTCACAACCAGACACAGCACCTCTAAGATGTAAAGGCTGTAGACAACAGCTTGCCACAAAGTCTCAGCAGTGCCCTGTTAGCAGGTAGCGCTGGACAGGTGAGGGGGTGGGCTAGCCATGGCTACCCACAACCTTCCAAAGCTCAGCGACGGCTCTTATCAGACCTTCCACTTGTGTTGACATACACACACACCCCAAATGAGTCCCCCCCACCACTCCCGCTCCTGGCTTCCCTCTTCAGGAGCTTGCCAGCAGGAAGGAAGCTGTAGGCTGTTCTTCCTGGGAGGTGGGGGTGTGGTCCTGATTCAAAACCACCCAAGGTTGCACAGAGGTAGTGCTGCCCAGGGCTCCAGACTCACAAGCCCAGTGAGCGAGTCCCAGAGATTAGGGAACAGATGACACTTCATTCCCTCTGATCTCCCAGAGTCTGGGCTCAATATGTTCCCTAACATATGCGCTCACCTCCTTCTGATTTCTCCTCTCCAGTGCTAAGGTCTGGTTACCTTAGTCACAACGTGAGTACAGGATTGGGGCCTTAACATCTATAGGCTGCGTCGGCTTAGAGATGGAGAGCACTGTATCTATTCATACAATGCTCTCTGTTTAGACGAAAACCCGAACGGTAGAACTTCAGGGACCTGAACAAATGGTGCAGGGGACACGACCCCAAGGAGAAGAAGTATTTCCTACTCTCTTGCTCGGCTCTTTCCAAATGTATAGCACAAGAACTCTGGGCAAACCCTGCCTAATTCGGGTTAGAAGCGCCATAGAGTTGGGAACAGAAGGCGAGCCCCCACGTTTACAGAATCCCCGGGGTAATTGCTACAGATATACGAAGGTCCTGGGTAGGTGTCCGATTCAGGGTCCAGAGCCCTCCCTTCTTTCCAAACCGCCTTTCTGGGAAGCAGGCAAGCGAGGGGTACTCACGGGTCGTGTTGTATTTGATGCCATTGAAGTACTCGGGACACGGTCTCTCCACTAGGGCTCCGGGCGTGCTCTGGGGCCAGCAGGTCCCGATCTGGTCCAAGGTCGTGTTGCAATAGGAGTAGGAACCTAGTGATAGGAGGGAGCGCAGCGGGGCTCAAAGGGATGGCCCAGGAGCGGCACGGGGTGCTGGGGTGCTGCTCAGACCCGCTCTAGGAAAGCGCCGGAGAGCTAACCCACGTGTGGCTAGTCCGCTCGCCTCCTGCCTACCCTCGGGGTCCGGGGGCAGCCCCCAGCCGTCCAGGAGTAGCTCTTCGACCAGCGCCAGGCTGCAGTTGGCCTCCAGCAGGCTGTGGAGCAGCGCCGCGTCCATTGCGCTCCGGAGCCGCGCGCGGAGGCAGTGGGAGTGCGCGCCCCGCGTGGCTGCGAGGGAGCGGGCGCGACGGGGGAGCGGCCAGAGAGCGCAGCGTCCAGGTCCCTGCCCGCCTACCCCGGACCAGTCGGGCAGCTCCGGAGAGCCGCAACCTATCACGCCCAGCTGCGGAGCCAGGACCTTAGCATAGACGATCCGCGGACTCACGGAGCTGCGGGGCCGGCCGCTAGACCACGGCCAATGGCGGCGTCGGGGGCGGGGCTCTGTCTCCTGCCCCGTCGGACCCGCTGACCCCAAGCGCTCTCAACCCGACAAGTCGCGAGAACACTGTGGCTGGACACTGTGGCTGGCTATCTACCTTCTGGGTTGACCGAATATCCCCTCTGAAGATCAAAGGTCACAGGCCCCGGAGATGCAGGACACCCACGACAACATTCTACACTCGTAGCCGGCCCAGTTGGGTGGCTCCTGACCAGAATTTTTTTTTTCTGAAGGACATTTAGAATTGGGTAGGGGCAACCAGTCAGTACAGGAGCAGATTTGAGCCCTCGGAAGGAAATGGAATGAAGGTGCCCGGGAGGGTAGCCGCAGAGAGGTCACCAGAGAGGATCTAACAGAGGCGAGAAAACGGATGGAGTAGGTAGGCGGTACTCAGACAGAGCTAGGAACCAGGAACAACATCGGGTTACACAATGATAGATTTGCCACCAGTGACAAGATGGGGGTATCTTGGAAGAAATTAATTAAAATTATCTGGAAGACTTGAAGGTCTTAGTATCCTGGGCACCAGATAGAATAAGTTAGAGGTTGGAAAATGTCTCTCTTCCTCCTGGATTATGCAGGGCCATCTGGCGAGAGGAGAAAAAAGTCAGTCTTCCCCATCAGTAGGTGTGGAGGAATGATCACCCCTGAAGAGAATCTTCTGGGTTCTCCAGCACTGCTTGCCTCAGAGTGTTCAAGATGGGCCTAGAGCTCATGCCTGTGAAGTGGGTGGGTGGGCCTAGAGCTCACGCCTGGGAAGTGGGTGGGTGGGCCTAGAGCTCACACCTGGGAAGCAGGCCTAGGTTCTGCACAGGTGTGTCTAAATTCTGCTTTGTCTCTCCTCTCTACCACGTTGCTCGAGGCAAGAGTTTTGTCTTTTTAGGCTTTCTCCTTCAGTGGCCTGTTCTCTGTGATCCTCCACTGCCCACAGAGTCTGTGGTCCTAGAGGCTCTAGAACCATTCCCGTGCCCCTGCACACCCCCCCCGTCGGGAACCAGGTGTCCAGTGCTCCAGGTGGGGGAGGCCAAGAGCAGGCCGGAGCCTTCTAGAGTCTTCCTAGCCCCCTATTAATGCTGCTGTCACTCCTAAGCAGGGCAGGTGAGTGTGTGTGTGAGAGGGAGTGAGCAGCAAGACCAGGCAGAGCCCAGGAATCTCTCCAGGACCTGCCAACCATCAGGGAGACCTACAGAGCTACCTGATAGATGTATTCTCTGCCTTCTGAATGGACAGTTAGGCCCTGGCTCAGCTCCCGGCAGAGCCTTAAGCTGGGTTGGTCCTCACGGCGATGTAGTCTCCTTCGCTAGCAAGGGATGGCCCTTCACACAGCATCACAGCACAGCCAAAGAGAAATGCTTGGTTCATCATCAGAGCTCAGAGGACACATACCGTGTTAAGGAGGTAGTGAGCACCAGCAAAATGCAGATTTCTGCAGAACAGGGATCGGCCTAGGTGACCTGCACTGCTTTACAGAGTTTCCTCAGGGAAGGGACTGGTTCAGTGTCGGGGCCAAAAGTGACTGTGCACCCTAAATGAACAACTAAGATCTCTAGGTTCCTAGAATACGGTACCATTTCTTTATAATCTTGTATTTCCATCCTCCAAGATGTAACATAAGGAGACCGACTGACTTTGCAGCTCACTTTAGTGTTGGCAAATGGGTGGACATAGTGATCTAGAGCTGCCAGCCAGTCCTACCACAGATCCAAGATAGGCATAAGGGGACAAGTATTTGGAAAGTCTGTGTGTCCTAGGCTGGTGGGGTCAGGAACATTGGAGAGTTGGTTCAGGGCAGTGCAGCAGGTACCAGAGAGCAGCCTGCAGTGAGGCATGAGACCACCACCGATACCAGCTATGGTCATGAAAACCACTGCCAAGCCAGCTTAGATACATCTACTGCACAGCCCCATACACGCCATCAGATAGGCCTATAGAGTACCACAGAAGCACTCTGCTGTCACAGTCCTGCACTCAGAAGTCAAACGCACTCTCATTTACCCCCCACCATGCAAATGCCAAGGAGACAATAAGCCTTACAGGGATGGCCATTGCTTCTCTGAGGGGCTGTCCTCCATGGGACTGTGCAGACAGGGAGTCTGTTCAGGGGTAGCTAAGGACAAGCAATAAGGTCTTCTAGAAGGTATAGTGAGGTGTGAGGTATCTCTCTTAACCTACAACATTGAGGGATGCTCCAGGCCACCTCTCCCTCAAGCCTGTCTAAAGACAAAAGAGGTGACACGGTGTCCTGGTGTTCAACAATGGATCCAAGCTGTGGGACCAGTAAAGGTCCACTAGTGATCATCCCACCCAACATATTCAATGTACAGATGGGCAGTGGGAGACCCAGAGGAGGAAGAGCCAATTCCCTGTCCCGTTCCACCAGGCTGCACTCATCTCTGGATCAGCTAGACAGGGCCCCCATTTCCTCAGCAGGGCAGATGGAAAGGACGTCTCTGGTTGTGATCATGCCATTTGACTTCCATGGTTGGCTCTGCATACCCTCCCAAGCGGAGCCTGTATCTTTGGCTTTGTAAAGAAGAAGCTTTGTGATCACCCTTCCCTTTCTCACCCCGTTGCTGGCTGAGATGCCCTTTGGAAGACCCTACTCTCAAGAGACTTCTGTACCTCTGCCATGCTGTGCCCACCATTTAGAATGCCTTTCAGTTCGGCAGTCCAGTCCAGCATCTCTCATCTTCCTTCAGGCATGCAGCTGTGGTCTCACCTCTCCTGCCCCTACTACTCAAGATGCTTCCCTGATACTTCTGTGTGTAGGGTCTCATGTAGGTCTCACCAGAGCTCTACCAACCTAAGACTCCATGGTTTCCCCAGAGTCACCAGCACCCATTAGAATGTTCTAGGGATGGTAACCATCACATGGGGAAAAAGAAAACCAAGTTCCTTGATCTTGGGGCTGGGGAAAACCCAGGATTCTGTCTCCCTGACCAGACTTTCTGCTCCCTTGACTAACACTAGTATTCCTATCTGTGAACACATGAGTGAGTGTGTGTGTGTGTGTGTGTGTGTGTGTGTGTGTGTGTGTGTGTGCATGCACTTTGGACTGGAAAGTTACCTCAAAGATTCCTTAGATGCCTTTGAACCCTTATATTATCTATGAATAGAATAAGTAATATGCCTCCCAATAATGCCCTAGCATTTTTCAACTATATGTAAATGTATCTGTGGTGAGTAAAATAGAAATATTCCATTAAAAGCTTGCTGGAAGTTATAATTGCTCCCCTGACTGTGTGTATTTTTTTATTTATTTGGACCACAGGGACATATAGCCCAATTGGTCATAGTCTTTGATTCACGGTCTCTTGTCATCATCAGCCCACACATGGCCTAACTTTATTTTATGGTCTTTTCTCTTACGGAGGAGGTTTGTGTAGAACAGTGATCATAATGAGCTGGCTGCCCAATCTGGAGCAGATATTAGCAGTCATGCCCATATTTATCCATGCGTGCTTTCCCGGAGGGAGCATTCTCTTGAGTGCTACATTTGTCACTCCTGGCTCTTCTTATTTTCAGTTCTTTACATGGAAGAGTCTCTGAACAATCGTGAGTGTGGTTTTGCTTGGTTGCACACTTTTTAGTCATCGTACATTCTCCTAACTAGTGGGAGCAAGATAAGAGACCACTCACAGGTGAGGAGTCAAGAAGCAATTACTGCGGCTCCGCAGACATCCTAACAGTTCACATGTCCACCCCAGGGCCGTGGCTAATGAGGAATGATGTGTCCCCACAGTGGCTGCTAGGCAGCGTCACCAGCGACGTGCTGAATGAATATTTAATGACACAGGAAACATTCACTCTCTGTTATTAGAGAAAAACAGGTTAGAAAGCTGTGGGCATAATCACAGCTCATTTCTGGTGGAAAAAAATGTACAAAATGAAAAAATCCCAAAATCCCAAAAAGCAACATGAGACTCTGTGGACCATGAACTCATAAGGGACACAAAACACTGTCAAAATTCTTGAACAGTAAGATAATGTGTTCTTATCTTATGAGTCAAAAAGATTTTCCACCAAATTTTTGCATAAATAGCATGGATGCCTTTGGTCAGCAGAAGAAGGCCTTAAAAATTAGGCAGAGAGGGCAGGCATCAAAAAGGAGAACCTTCTCCCTGAGCTCAGGCTGGGGGTGGGGCATCTGTGCTATCTTTTCAAACAGAGAGGTGAGTGAGGAGGGCAGGGAGAGGCCAGGGTGTCTTTGAACAGCAGTTCTGCCTCAGTTGACAAAGTGCAAGAACGGATGGCACTCCTGAAGTAAGAGACCTCTGGTCCTTTCTATGTCTGCTAGGCACAGCCAATGCTGTCTGTCCCCATTGCCAAAGTGTGTCTCTTACACAGACTTAAACCTTATTGCTAATAGGTGAAGAAACAGAGGCATAGAGTGAGTGGTACCCCTCCAAATTCACATGCTGAAATCCAAAGTCCCAGGACCCCAAAATGTGGTCTTAATTGGATCTGGGGTCTTTACAGAGGTGATTCAAACAATATGAACGCAGTTTGGCCAGTAGACCCAGTCCAATACATTGAGTGGTCTTCTGAGAAGAGGAGGTGGGACAGAGTCTCAGAGGGAAGACCTTGTGAGGACAGGAAAGGTCTGCAAGCCAGAGAGAGAGGCCTCAGGATAACCAACCCATGCCAACGCTTGGCCATGTCCTTCCAGACTCCAGAACATGGAGAAAATGAGTCGGAACCCATCAAGCCACCCAGTATAGTGTTTTGTCACAGCTGTCTAGGAAAGTCCCATAGACAGGTGGCTTTCCCAAAGTCCCATAGCTGCTAGATGGAGGAGTTGAGACAGGGTGGCCTGTGACTGATTCTGAATAGCTCCACAGCAGAGGTATAAGTGGTAAGATGAAATTCTTTTGATGTCTGCCTCAGGTTCTATTTGCATGTCCAGGACTGGCTAGCACTCCTGTGCACTTGAGCCCTGACAGAGACTCTAAGCCACAGAGCACCCTCACCCTACCAGCCCTGGCTGTCCTGAAAAACACTTTGTAGACCAGATTGGCCTCGAACTCACAGAGATCTGCCTGCCTCTGCCTCCCAAGTGCTGAGATTAAAGGCATATGCCACCACTGCCTGGTTTACCTGTCCCCCATTACCTGCTGTTTCTGTGACCCAGCCCTTGGAAGTCCAGGAGAGGGGGTGGGGCCCTAGAGATCTCTCCCAGGAACCCTCCCTGCAACAGTAGCACTTTTCCCTACAGTGTGAATCAGTTTCAGGAAGCCCAGAGGGGCAGACCCCAGAGCCTCGCTGCTGTTTCACAGGGCCATACTGGGGTGAAGCCTGTAGCCTGTAGCCACGGCAACCAGAAATGCTTTTACGTCTTCTGCTAGTCTTGTCTTTTGACTGAGTTTGAAAGCAGAAGGGTCATCCTCTCCTTGGGCTCCTAAACACACCAGTCTAAGCCAGTTTCTCCTTTCTTTCTTTCTTTCTTTCTTTCTTTCTTTCTTTCTTTCTTTCTTTCTTTCTTTCCTTCCTTCCTTCCTTCCTTCCCTCTTTCTTTCTTTCTTTCTTTCTTTCTTTCTTTCTTTCTTTCTTTCTTTCTTTCTTTCTTTCTTTCTTTCTTTCTTTCTTTCTTTCTTTCCAGGTGCCCATGCAGGGACAGTGAGCAAGAAGAGGCTCACTAGCCAAAATCTTGTTGTCGACAAAGAGCCTGAGGCTCAAATGGGGAAAGAAACTATACAAAGACCACAAGGAAGAGACCAAGCCAGGCACTGGAGCCAGGTCTCTGTAGACTACCTGAGCTTTCTCCCTTCAGCATCCAGGGGCACTGCAGGATGGGGTGGAGGTTGGAAAGCATACATACCCGAAAGGTTGATGGGCTTTGTCGTCCTGTGGCAATGCTGTTCCAAAAGCACCCACAGGGGCTGGTCCTGGGGCACCTGGCCTGGTCTGGCCACCTAGGAGAGCAGAGGCGAGGGTTATTGGCCAGGTCTGACTGGCCGTTGACAGCATCTGCCTGCTCCCACCCAGCTGAGGGACAGCTGAACAGGGAGATGCTCCGGCTCCTTTGGACAGCAGCACTTCGGCCTCACTTGTAGCCCCCATAAAGACTGTGATCTCGGAAAGAACAACTTTGAGGCAGGAGTATCCTCCTTCCGTCAGCCCCAAAACTGGTTCCTCCCCTACTGGATGAAATGCACCAAGTCTAGTGCCTTGTTCTCTATTACCAAAGTCCTCAGAAAATAACTTCCAGAGGGGCTTCCTGTGTGTTAGGCCCTGTGATGACCTTAGGTGTCCCAGCCAAGGTGTGCATATCCTAAGCTTATAGAGAACGGAGGCGGGAAAGGCAGGCTGCAGCTTAGCTTTTCTTTCCAAGATAGATGGGAGAGATGTAAAGGGTCTGAGGGAAATACATGGGAGAGACGACTAGCCAGGTCCTGAAGGGCTTCCTGCAAGAGGAGGAATTGGATGGTAACAGAAGGATGAGCAGGTAAAAAAGAAAGGACTACAGCGCCTGCTCAGTCACACATCAGGGAGCAGATGTGACAGTGGAAATCCAACCCAGAAGACAAAGCCATTCAGAATCCCCTCTTCCAGGAAAGTCTTCAGTGTGATTGCTGGGCACAGTGGATAAAGCAAATGAGAGGGCATTTTCTAGTGAGAATGATGGATTGATGACCAGCTTTATGGAGGGAACTAGGATGGCACCATGAAAGAGATCATGATGAAGTGGGTTTTGAAATGCGCATAGGAGTTTGCTTAGCTAATAAGGGTCCATACCTACATGGGGAGTACAGCGTGAGCAAAGACAGAAGAAAAAAACAAATGGTATAAGACTGGATTAGAGCGAAGCATGCTAAAATTCTAACCCTTGCCCCCAGCTCCTCCCAAGACCATGCTTCTCTTACTCTGCAACTGGCATGCAAGTGCATGCTCTTTTGTTTGTGTGTGTGTGTGTGTGTGTGTGTGTGTGCACGTGCGTGCTTTGGGGTTCCTCCCAGCCCTGTCACTTTTGATTCTGAGACTGCAGAAGGCATTGTCCCTTAGCAGGCAGCTGTCTTTCTCTCGCTTGTCAGGGTTTCTTTACTGGACAGATGAGCATATGTTTGCCCCTGCAAGTCCCTACAGTCTGAAGCTCTTAGGCATCACATTTAGTCTATGTCTTGGGCTGGGGCTGAAGGCTGAACACTTGGGTTTCCCCATGCTGCTGATTAATAACCCCACTATCCAGACAGTGAGTTTGTGCCCATATAGCTTACTGGAATCTTGTGGACAGCTCTGGGTGCCCAGAGAAATTTGGCGCAGGGAAAGAGGTGTGTGTGTGTGTGTGTGTGTGTGTGTGTGTGTGTGTGTGTGTGTGATCTAAGGGGGAATCCTGAGCTGTCAACCTTAAGTTCTTGCCCTAAGCCTCCAGGACATAAGGAGCCAGGGATTCTGTGCACAGACTCTGCTCCTTTACACCAACCTTATGGGCATCAGGAAGACACTGCTTGCTCAGCGGAAGGATCCCCCCCACCAGGTGGATAGGGTAAATCACAGGGCAGCCCCTCTGCTGCCTAGTCTTTTCTTGTCTTTATGGACATTGGGCTCTTTAAGGTGTGTCCTCTGCCTCCATCTCTGGTCTCAGCTTGCAGTACTGCTTGACGAAAGTCTGTCCTGTCTTGTTTAGGGTGGTCAAGGCTATGGAGGTCAATGCTAAAGATGTCAATGCCTGCTCTGTCTTGTTATGGACGGTCAAGGCTACGGGATACCAGGAGGACTTAGAGCTGAGTTCTGAGGTGAGGTGACTGGGGAGGTATCAGAGTAGACAAGGGAGAGAGTGCAAGGCCCACTGTCATCCCTTTACAGCTCTCTCTCTCCTTTTGTGTGTGTGTTTGTAGCACCTAGTTAGGTTCCCAGGAAGCCCAAGACTTCAGGGGCAAGGGAAATTTAGAAGTTCGCACAGGCTATGCATCTCAGAGGCCATCTCCATTTCTCAGAGACCCTACCACAGTCTTTGTTGGCCCAGGTGTCTCCTCCCGCCACCTGCTTTGAGCCCACAGGGTGGCTGAGGGCAACGTTCTTGGAACTCAGGTGATGTGGGCTTAAGCCAAAATCTTTCCCTTCCCCCCCCCCTCTCTCTTTCGGGTCTGCTTGATTACATTTGACTTAGTTCAAGCCCACAGCATACCCTGCAGGTGCCTATTTCGAGCAGAGACCCTGGTGGCAGTTGAGATTGTGGATGGGTAGGGAAAGGGCAGATTGTGGGTAGTATGGATGGAACGTCAGATATCCCTATATTCAACCTTCTAGGGGATATTGAGTTATTGCTTCTATACTGTGTGGCCTTGGCAAAGCTACTGAACTTCTCTCCGTCTTAGTCTTCTCATCTCTTCAAGGGACACTGAGCTCCTGAAGACATGGCCTCTACCTCCTTCACCAGGCTTAGCCTTAGTTGTGCATAGTGAATGGTGGTCCTGTCTTGTCAAGACTTCCAGTGCTCTGGGAAGCCTGGATTGAAAGCTGAGTCCAAAGGGGAGGTGAGTACAGAAGTGGCAGGATGAACAGTAAGAAAAGAAATGACCTCACGAAGCAAATGAGCAAAGGTTCAAGGTTGCCAGCAGAACTTGGTTAGGGATGTTGCTGGAGGATGGGAGGACGCAGATGAGAGGAAGACACAGACCCCCAGAATGTGGTTAGGGATGCTGTTGGGGAATGTGAGGATGTTGCTGAGAGGAGGATACAGACCCCCAGAACCTGGTTAGGGATGCTGTTGGGGGATGGGAGGACACAGATGAGAGGAGTACACAGGCCAGCAGAACCTAGTTAGGGATGTTGCTGGAGGGTGGGAGGATGCAGATGAGAGGAGGACACAGACCCCCAGAACCTGGTTAGGAATGCTGTTAGGGGATGGGAGGATCCTGATGAGAGGAGTACACAGGCCAGCAGAACCTGGTTAGGGATGCTGTTGACAGGGTTGGAGGCAGTGGGAGATAAACACTTTTCTGAGTAGTGCTTGCTGTGTGCTGGGCACAGCTCTAAACTCAGCCCAAAAGACAGCTCATTTGCTCCTTGTCACAGCTTGGAAAGGAGCTGTGAATAACCCCACTTCACAGAAGCAAAGGCCACACAGCAGGTAAGAGCCCAGTGCAAGCTTCCAGCCCAGACAGCCTGATGCGCTAAGCATCCTGGTCTATTACACATAGAAAGAGTGCTTCTATATAAGAATGTGGCGTGAGATCTACAGAGGCCAATAGGACATTAGCCCAAATGTGGCACTCAGTTGCCCCAGAAGTAAAACGCCTCTCACTGGCCACATAAGAGCAGAGTGGAAGATGGGGAGACCTCACAGAGAGCTTGGTGGACAGGAGGCAGGTGAAGCCTCCTCGGACCAGAGTGCCAAGTGGAAAGATGAGAAATTTGCACTGTGATATCGGGAGATAGAAAGGAGCCTCAGTTTGGCCTTGGTCTCTGGTCCACCACGACATGGCACTCCTGAAGACCCATAAATTCCTGAGTTCCAGGTGTCTTTCCGCCCTTCCTCCATGTCAACTGGCATCTGGAACAGTTTTCCTGGAGTCTTGAGCTGTTCTAGTTCAGTACTAGACACAAAGAAGGGTCATAGGGCCTGGGTTGCCCATAGGCTGAAGCCTAGGAGCTTGGATCTATGCAACTGTTACCTGAGAGGCCCAGCTAAGCCCTCAGTGAAGGCTCTGTGCCATCTCCACAGAGTCAGAGAAGAATGGAATGCAGCAGTCCAGGAGGGAGCCCAGGGAACTAGAGATCTGCCTGGTGTGCACAGAATAGCCTTTGTTTTCTTTGGCCATCACTCTCTATTCTGACGGGCCAGCTTTGACTTCTACACTATTCTTGGCTAGCCTGGGACCAGAGAGCTGCCTTTGTCCTCACCTCTACCACGGGAGTCCCACTGTAGGTCAGGGTCCACATCTGTACCCAGAGTTCCTAACCATGGCATGGTACATAGCAAGTGTGCAACAAATGTTTGCTGATTGACTTAGTGACTGGATGGATGGATGCATGCATGGATGGATGGATGGATGGAAGGATGCATGGATGGATGGATGGATGGATGGATGGATGGATGGATGGATGGATGGATGGATAGATGGGCCCTATTACCTGGGCTGGGTAGAACCACACTCAGTTCTGGGAGTTTGAGCTCTGAGCTTTTGTTGTTTCTCAGATTTCCTTTGCTTTGAAGTTTCCTCAGAAGTTAGCCTGTGGGGCCCATTTCCTGTCTCTAGAATGTGCCCTGGTGAGCCAAGGCTCCAGTTGTTCCTCCTCTACCTGGGCTCTATCCAAGCAGAGCTTGTGCCCCAGGAGCCATCTCACAGGAGCCAGAGGGTCTGGCTGGACCTACTCCTCCTCTTGGGTCTGGTGACACGTTCCCTCTAAATTTAGGCCTCTGCCTAAGCCTGGCAGATTTATGGACCTTGAGTCTTGGGCCTGCAGCCGGGAATCAGCCCCTCCTTGACTGACTCTTCTTTCTGTTGTCCAAGGTCAGGGAAGGAGCCAGGGAGGGAGAGCTCCTCCCACTATCTGGCTCATTCAGTGTGTTCAATGAACTGTGCCCAGGGAGGCAGTCCAGGAAGAGAAGAGGAAGAGGAGGAAGGAGGGAAGGAGGAGGAGAGTAGAGTAGGGAGGAAGGGCAGAAGGGGGGAAGGTAGGGGAGAATAGGAAGAAGGGGAGATGACAGGGTATAGAATAAGTGAGAGAGAAATGAAGAAGGAGAGAACAAAGAGGAAGAGAAGCGGGGATGGGGGGGAAAAGAATGGGAAGGGACCATTGGCATTCAGGGAGGCAGTAATGGAGCTATACCTCCTGAGGATGAACATGGAACTTGACAGTTTACAGAGAGGCCACTGTGTTCTTGAGCATCAGGGCCAAGGACCATAGTGAGAGACTCCCCATGCTCAGATATAACTTACAGGGGATGGGACCTCTAGTGAGGCCTCTGGTGATCTGATCAACCCTGCAGTTCTGCCAGGGGGTCCCTTAGTGAGCCCCTCTTCCTAAGAGTCTTGATGTTTCCTTTTAAGTCCCAGATCACCTGCCAGGCCTGGGAGGGACTCGGCCTCCTAGCTCTGCTCTTCTCTCTGAGAGCTGGTGAGGGTCTTTCTTCCATCCTGTCCCTCGTTCTCACCTGGGCTTTGGCCCAGAAGTGGAGGTGGTAGAAGGGAGGAGTTCCTGGCTGCTGTGTGGAGGGAGCTGGCCGGCAGGAGGCCTTGGGATGGGTCACTTGGTCTAAAAGCTCTCTCCCTATTTATCAACTCATTTAGTGCCCACTTGGTCTACAGTGCTTCTGACCTACAGCGTCTGTCTGGATGTCATAAAAATAGCCTGACATTAAAATTGAGGTTTTGTTAAGGTAGCAGAGTCAACTGCTTATTTAGAATTAGAGCCGTGACCTTGAGCCCTGACCTCCCTCCTCAATTGACAGAAGGATATGGGAGGGTCTTTGGTCTGGGTTCCCTGGCCTTGTTTTGGAGCCTAAAGCAGGGAAGCACGTGGTACCTAGCTGGAGCCTCACATGTTCTGCGCAGGCCAGCTGCACAGAAAAACAAGCAAAACCAGGACATGGGGCAGGCCATCCTCCTCACCACTGTAGACCTAAGATGCCATCTTCAGAAGTTGAGATTTTGAGTAGCCATGCCAGACAAACTGTGTCCGGTCAGAGGAAGTAAATGAAGGGATGCTGAACCATGCTGTCACTCGAGAGCAGCAGACTCAGGCTTCCAAGTTCTGCAGAACTCAATAGGCAGTGCCCACAGAAAAATTGCTTCAGAAAAAAAAATACTTAAACATTGGCAAAATGGCAAAACCAAAGAGACTAAATTAGCTGATTAGGTTAGGAAACACTCAGAAGGGAGCTAAATTTTTGGTCAAAAGTCATTAGATGGAGAGCTTCTGGGAAATGGCCTTGGGTATGCCGTGTTCTTGGCAAGGGGTAGTGTAGGGGGAGATGCAGAAGGGTGGGCATGAACTCAGTTTCAGGAGAGGATGGAGTGGGTTATGTAAGGTCCAGTTTTCTACAGCTGTTTGGATATAGCCAGACTTCTCTGTGTCTCCTCCCTTTGCCGGGCCTTCTCTGGACGAAAACCAGCTCCTGGGGCAAGGGGCTCAAGAGAAACCTGTTCTGTGGTGAGGGACTGGAACTGGTTAAGAGAGGCTGAACTCCTGAGGCCTTCACAGAGGTCAGATGGAAGACGTGGCAGCTACAGTGTCTTTATTTGACATGCTTAGGACTACAAATGTTTCAGGCTTCAGAATTTGGAATATTTATATGAACTTCACTGGCTGAATATCCGTAATCCCCAAATCTAAAATCCCAAATGGAAAATTTACTTAAAAAGCTTGGGATTTTGGAGCACTTCATCTAGTGTGTTTGCTCTGCCTGAACCACCAGTCTGGGGACCCGCACAGGACCTGATGTGCAGGAGGCACCATTTCTCTGAGGCCTCCAGAGGCCCTCGAGCTGGAAGCCCTAGTTGGAGACCGATTATAGCCTCCAGGCTGTGGAAGAGTGGATAGGGAGAGAAGTATTCTTCCTTTGCTTGTTCTGACCTCCCTCCTGTAAATCACACCCAACCCCCTCCTGTTTAGAGGCCTCCCTGTGCACTTGGGAGGCAGAGCTCTTCTGGAAGCCAAACTCCTAGGCCAGGCCCCTGAGAGCCTCCCCCAGCCTCCCCCAGGCTGCTGGTCCATCTCTGTCTCCTCCCACCAGACTCCTCTACTTCCTGCCGGGGGTCTCTCACACCTTTTATCTCTTTCTGCAGACCCAATTTACAAAGGTTATAAATTGCTCTTCTTCCTGCCAGGGCCCCTTCTGGCTGTGAGCACACCAGGACAGAAGCCCAGGGTGGGTTTCAGCAGCTGCATTCTTAGTCTGTGGGAACTTGTTAAGTCCAGACTGGATAAGGGCAAGAGCTGTGAGCTACTTTCCTCCAGCTGCTTTTCCTCCACTCTGCTGCCTCACTCTCAAATTCTCATTCCCCTGGGGGCCGACATCTCAGAATAGTGGGCCAAGGATCCAGAAATCAATCCTATTACCAAGAAGGCCTGGGGCGAGGAAGGGGCTTGGGGGTTGGAAAGACCCAGACTTGGTTGGCATCTTCTCAGTTGTACTTTAGGATAACCCTATGGAGGAAGTACCTCCATTTTCCTGATGAGGAAACTGAGGCTGGGGAAGTTGGAGGAACCTGCCTAAGGTGGCAAAAGCCTTATTGCCACCGGCAGTGGTGGCACAGACCTTTAATCCCAGCACTCAAGGAGGCAGAGGCAGGCAGATCTCTGTGAGTTTGAGGCCAGCCTGATCTACAAGAGTTAGTTCCAGGACAGCTAGAGCTGTTACACAGAGAAACCCTGTCTCAACAAACAAATAAGTCATACTGCCTCAGATAGTGGAGACTCACTAGGAGTCTATGGAATGACTGTCTAATGAATCAGTTCTCGCACACCTGGGAATAACAGGTACAATATGCTGTCCCTGAACCTACTCCAGGGCATGCATGACTTCTAGCTTGGCTCTGTTTCTTGGGGTCTTTTGCACAGAGTTTTTCATGAGAAGTGGGGTCTCAGGAAGATCACTGTGCTCTCTGAGCCTTGGTTTCCCCATATAAAAAGTGAGGAGACAGTTGGAGGTAGGTTGCCTCCACATCTCTTCTGGGAGCCACCCCCTTCTTCAGCTCTTTCTTTTTAGCTGCCCACTGTCTCACCAACTCCTCAGCCAGTAGCTTTTCTCCTGGCCCTCTTGCCAGTGCCTCATTTGATACTGAGGGTTAGCCAAGGTGGGGGGAGGCAGCAGGGAGTGGGGGTGGCTCTGTGGTGATCTGCTGGAGAAAGGGTGGAGAAGAGATCTGGGGATCGTCAGAAGATGTAGAAGGGCAGTGGGGGAGGGGAGGCTGGGCAGCAGAGAGAGAACTGCTAACCATGAAGGACTGGTTCTGCACTTGATGCTGTCACCTCAGAGCCCCAAGTTCATCCACACAGGACTTCCTCTCCTCTCCCAGCTAATGTCACTCTCCTTCTTCCTTTTCCTGCCCCCTCTGGGTTTGAGACTCTCTCCCATTTTCAGAGACATAGATCCCCAATGCTACCAAACCACCAAGTCCGGAGACTCCCTTCCTGGGCTCTGTCACAGAGCCAGAAGCTCCCATTCTGATACCCCTAACACACCCACTAATCCACTTACCTGGAACAGTAGGAGCAGGCAAATCAGGCAGAGGAGCGGTGCACTGGGAGGATGGCCTGGAGCCCCCATGGGACACCAGATACTGCCGCTAGGGGATGGGGACCAGAAGAGGCTGCTTCCTTCCGAAGGAGGTCTGCCCTGGTCCCTCCCCCAGGCCTGTCTTGCCTGACCTACCAGCCAAGGTAAAACCCTGGGCACCAGGGCATTCTTCACCCGCCTCCCTCAGGGTAGCAGTGACACCACCCCATAGCCAACCGCCTCCAGGTTATTTATAGCTGGCTATGGGCAGAAACTTCTGCAGGCGGCCTGGGGACAAACTCCAGTTCCCAGAGCAGGGCTTAATGCACATGGTCTTCCCACCAGCATGGCCAGGGCTGTAGTTTCTCAGAGCCAGGAGCCAGGAATACAGAGGCAGGATGGACCTAAGGATTTTGGGGGGCTTCCTGAGGCCATATGGACAAGTGCTCCCCACTGATTTGAGAGGTCCCAATTACCCAAGGAGCTTCAACCTGGCCCACAAGCCTAGAGGAGAAGGGAGGCCAGCATGTGGATGCAGTGCATACAGGGAAAGGTCTAGAAAAGGGGGTGTGGGTGTGATTTAATCACAGCGCACTTTTCCATACATTTGGAGTTATATCAAAACAAAAACGCTCAAAGCCAAAAGCAACTGAAGCAATGAGAGCAAGTGGGGAAGGGGAGTTCCTGGGAATTTGGACCTCAGTGGTTAGGATAGGGATCCAGAGTCCTAGAACGAGGTAGAGCCAAGCATCCCTGCTCTCACTGGTGACAGGTGCAGAGATCTTGGGAACACAGACGGTGCTCCTGCTCCTGGCAAGTGGGCCTTTTGTGTAGGGGTTAAAAGCTTAATCACTCTTGTCCTTAGGCTCCCAGGGGAAGGCATTCCAGGAATGTGATTAAGAGGTAGGTCCAGGCTTTTCTTGGAGGTGCCCCCATCCATTGGAAGCAGTGAAGAACTCAGTCCAGGTTCAAGACACTCAGGCACCCCCTGTGTCTTTTGGTTTTTCTGCCCATTCTCTCCTTCTACTCCATCTCTCTGGGTGGGTTTCTCCCCTGCTCCTGTTGGAACCCCAGCTCCCTCCCTGTAATCTCAGGGCCTCAATGGGAACAGCCACTGCTGACTGTGATTTCCCTGTTTGGATGAGTGTGGCCTTCCCTTCTGTTTTCCTCTTCTCCCTTCCCTCCCTTTTGGCATAAAACTTGACCCTATGATTGATGCAAGAAAATCTTCGTGGGAGAAACTGAAGAAGAATGGACCAGAGTTCTTGTTCGTTTTGGAGATTACAGGGGGTCAGGGTGGCAACTTCTTTCTCAGACCCTAGGGAGAAAGTGGCTTTACTGGACTCAGGCAAACAACCTTGAACAGAGAGGGCTCTGGTAGGAGGTAAGGGCTCCTCAGGACCTGGGGTGGTGGGCTCTGAGAGAGCTGAGTGGGCCAGCAGGAGAGCGTGAAGCTTTGTTGAGCCCACTTTGTGGAACATGCTTGGGACCTAATTCACAGTGAGTGCCAAGATCAAAGAGGGTGTCCTCAGGACAAACACCACAGCCTGAAGAGGGAGGGAGGGGACCAGAAGGGGAGGGGAGGAGCAAGGGAAGAGAGAGGGGCTTAGAGAAGGGGTGGGGTAGAAAATTAAGGGAGATGAAGGGAAGGGATTGCAGGAGCTCTGGGCAGTTAGTGGGGTGAGTTTGGGACTTCCTGGGACAGGTGTTATGGGCACACTTTGACTCAGACTTTGGATAAAGGAAAAGGGGAGTCCTCTAGTCATTTGGAGGAATCAAGATGAGCAGTAGGCAGAAGCTGGGTCAAGGCAGGATGGCTAGAGTGTGTCCAGGGTTGAGCTGAGGCAGTGATGTTGTGGCTCAGAGCAGGAGACAGGCTGATGCTGTGATGCTCGGCACACTTCCCTTCCTAGCAGGGTTGCCTTGTTCTTTGGCTGCTATAGCACAACGCCACATGCGCCACATGCCGAGTGGCTCATCAACAGATGGACTTTCATGCACCCCCACCCTCAGGGCTGGGGAATCTGAGGTGTAATTGCCATTGTGCCGGTCCCAATGAGGGTCTTCTTGATTTGAAAATGGCTGCTTTCTTGCATCTTCTCTCCTTATAAGGGGCCACATTCCCACAACTTCATCTAACCCAGAAACCTCTCAAAGAGCCGACTCCAAAGACATTTGGAGTAGGCTAACCCCACGAATGTGAGGGCACACACCTTCAACCCTTAGCAGTGTCACTGTCTTGACTTTCCTGCATTTCCAAACATATGTCCACACCCAGTCTGGATCCCTGTTTGAAGAACTGCCTTCAGAAAACTAGATTTCCTTATTTACCAATCAGAATCCCAAAGTTTCCAGCAGTGTGTCCCTTCCAACCTCCAGGGCAGCCTTAGCATTCCTGACAAAAGACCCTTTGCCTGGAGGCATTATTGACTTTCGAGAGCTCCCCAAGGGATCAGGCTGGAGCTTTGCCTAGGATTTTTCTGTTGGCTCTCCTTCAACACTCCCTCTCTCTTTTTTATTGCTTTTTTATTTTTTGAGGTTATAATACAATTACATTATTTCTCCTTTTCCCCTGCATACCCTACCACGTACCTCATCTTGGCCTCTTTCCCATTAACTGTTGTTACATACATATATGTATACACGTATATATTCTTAAAGACATAAGTACAACCTGCTCCACCTGTATAATGTTATTTTTATGTATATGTTCTCAGGGCTGACCATTTGATATTGCGTAACCAATTGGTGTCTGGGGAAGACAATTTCTCCTGATCTCAGCATTCCTTAGTTGTCTGTAGTTCTTTGTGTAGGGTTGAAGCCTCCTGATCCTTCCCTCTTCCACTTTAGTATATCTTTCGTTGGTGTCCCTGTTCAGCTCAGGTTTACGCAGTTATGTTGGTCAGACTTTATGGGTGTAATGTTTGACATTAATAGGAGACACAGTCTCATAGCAAACGCCCTGATCCTCTGGCTCTTACAATCTTTCGGCTCCCTGGCCCACAATGTTCCCTGAGCTGTAGATGTAGGAGTTGATTTGTAGATGTATCTGTTGAGACTGGATTCCAAAACTGCATTTGGATTGGTTGTGGTTTTCTGCAATGGTCTCTCTCTTAGTCGGGCTTTCTATTGCTGCAGTGAAACACAAAAAGAGCAAGTTGGGGAGGAAAGAGTTTATTTGGCTTATAATTCTAGATCATAATCCATCATTAGAGAAAGTCAGAACAGGAACTCAAACAGGGCTGGAACCTGGAGACAGGAGCTGATGCAGAGGCCATAGAGGAGTGCTGCTTACTGGCTTGCTTACTGTGGCTTGCTCAGCCTGCTTTAGTATAGAACCCAGGTCCACCAGCCCAGGGATGGCAACACCCACAAGGGGCTGGACCCTCCTCAACTGATAATTAATTAAGAAAATGCCTTACGGCTGGATCTCATGGAGACATTTCCTCAACCGAGGCTCCTTCTTCTCTGATGACTCTAGCTGTGTCAAGTTGACACACAAAACCAACCAGTGTAGTCTCTGCCTGTGACAAAAAGAAGATTCCTGGATGAGGGAGGGATGAAGGCTACACTTACCTACGGGTATCAGGATAAATGTTTAGGATGTAGTTAAGGATGATGTTGGTTAAGTAAAGTGGTGGTTGTATGTTCACAGTCAAGATACATGGCTGCCCTAGCCCTGGGTTGTTGGCTGGGTTTCCAGCACTAGGCACGGTTTCCCCCGTGTTCACAGACCTAATTAGAGAGTTGCTTGTTATCACCAAGGTGTGTGTGCCACTACTGCACCCTTAGGATCATGGTGCCATACTGGTGGCTGATGTGGTTTATAGGTGCCGCAGTTGAGTAGGACTGTTGATTGCTTCTGGAAACTTGCATGGCACTTTCTAGTGCCATGAAATCTAATCCTCAGGAAGAGGCTTTAAGTTAGTTCTAGCTCAGGGGACCCTGGGCCTTGTATCTGAAGTGCGTGGTATTCTCAGCAATAATAGCATACGTTCCATCGCTGAAGGTCAGCCAGGGGCAAGAGCAATAACCTTGGGATGTTTTAGGAGTCTTTTATACAACCCTGACCAATATCAATAGAGGGCTTCTTATGCTTGGTGTTAGGGCCTTGTTAGACAGTCACTGGCTCTTAGAGGAAGCATTGTTAGCTCCAATGGGAAATTTTAACTTAAACTATATATGTGTATTTATATACTGACTTAATGAGTATTAACAGGTATTCTAAAGTAGATAGTTAATAATACGACTTATGACTTTTTTAGATATCCTTACTGTTATTTTACCCCTTTTATTCTTCTTCTGTATTATCTCCCTTCCTCTCCCTAATTAGAGTTCCCCCATCTTTCTCATTTCCTTAATCAGATCACCTCTACCCTGATATTCCTTTTTCTACCCATGCTCCCCATGCCAGCAATGGTCTCTTTTTATTTCCCTGGTTTCTGCAGTTACTCCAGGATATGTACTTACATCTGAAGATTTGAAGCCAAGATCCTTAGATGAAATAGAACATGCAGCATGTGTGTTTATGGGTCTAGGTTCTCTCACTCAATATCATCATTTCTCATTCCTTCCACTTATCTGGGAGGTTTATGATTTAGGTTTTCTTTTCAGCCAAATAATATCTTATAGTGTATATGCACCACATTTTTATTACCATTACTTTGGTTGAAGGACATTTATGCTGCTTTCATTCACCCTACAGTGAGGCAAAGGCGATAACCACTACACTACAGAAACAAGCTCTGTTTCCTACTAGCTATTGTGAAGAGAGCAGCAACGGCAATGGCTGAGCAAGAGTCTGTGAAGTCGGGTGTTGAGTCCTTTGGGCATATGTAAGGAGTGGTACGTCTTGGTCATACGGTAAATTTATTTATTTTTTTTAAATATTTATTTATTTATTATGTATACAATATTCTGTCTGTGTGTATGTCTGCAGGCCGGAAGAAGGCACCAGACCTCATTACAGATGGTTGTGAGCCACCATGTGGTTGCTGGGAATTGAACTCAGGACCTTTGGAAGAGCATCGGTCTATGGGTCTGCTTTGTGTTTATACCATATTGTTTTTATTACTGTGGCTCTATAATAAATCTTAAGATCTGGAACGCTAATCCTTCAGCATTGCTCTTTTTGCACAGGACTTTTTTTTTTCTATTTGGGGGCCTTTTGTGGTTTCATATAAATGTTAGGATAGTTTTCTTTTTTATTTCTGTGAAGAATGAGATGGAGGTTCTGATTGGGATTACATTGAAAATATAAATAGCTTTTGGTAAAAAAAGTCATTTTCACAATATTAAAACTACCAATCCTTGAGCATGGGATGTCTTTCCAATTTTTAGTGTTTTTACCTATTCCTTAGTTTTTTTTTCTTATTTTTATTTTTAAAAAGATTTTATTTTTATTTTTCAGAAAAAAATAAAATAAAACAAAATCCATCCTAGAGAAGTCATGCAAGGCAAACACCCCCAGGGGAACAGTCCTGGGGAAGCCATGTGGTCAGAGAGCAGAGAGGTCTGAATTTGACCTTCTGGATAGAACATGCTGAAAAGAAGCAAGTTATAGCAACAGCAAACAAACAACCATGCGCCTCCTAGGGTCCCTGACTTAGCCACCTTTTCTCGATTTCCTTCATAAAGTAAAGAGGCAGAAAGGACTAGACTGAGGAAGAAGGGGTGGAGGGTTGGTGTCTTTGCTATAGAGAAAAAGTATCAGAAATGAGGACAGAGCTGAAGTCACATGTAAGGAGAAAGAGGGGGTTAGGGAGAGATGCCCATAGCCAGTGCATGTGATGCCCATGACCAGCACGTGTGATGCCCGTGGCCAGCACGTGTGGTGCCCGTGGTCAGCGCATGTGATGCGTATAGTCAGTGCGTGTGATGCCCGTGATCAGTACGTGTGATGCCCGTGATCAGTACATGTGATGCCTGTGGCCAGCGCATGTGATGCCCGTGAGCAGTGCGTGTGATGCACATGGTTAGCGTGTGTGATACGCGTGGTCAGTGCAGGTGAGCATTGGTCTTCACTAACCCTCATTTTCTCAAAGACTATCTGATACAAAGTCACATTGGGAGGACTTGGGGAACCAGGAACAGGCACTACACTGCTCATCATGGGGGATACAGGGTTGGGAAAGGTCAGTAGAGGCAAGAAGTCAGAAGATGGACTCTACATTGTTGTCCCAGAATGGTGTCTTCCTAGAAATACTCCATCACAACTCTTCCCTTGTGATTATTCCTTTTTCTTGTTGTTTTTCAAGACAGAGTTTTTTGTTTTTGTTTTTGTTTTTTTTTAATTTAACAGTCCTGGCTGTCCTGGAACTCCCTCTGTAGACCAGACTGGCCTCGAACTCACAGAGATCTATCTGCCTGCTCTGCCTCCCAAGTGCTGGAATTAAAGGCGTGTGTCACTACTGCCAGGCTTCATGATTATTCTTATAAAGAAGTGTTGTGGTTTAACTAGGTTCACATCCCAACTTCACGTGTGGAACTTGGTAGTGAAGGTGACAGTCTGGGAGACTGAGAAGTGAGTCAGAAAGACATGGGCTAACACACATGTGGATGCATGGGATGGATGCAAGGTCAGAAATGACCTTGTCATTACCCTGAGCCGTCTGGGCCTCTCGTGGTGCAGCATGGGATGCCCTCTGTCATGCATGTAATGGTGCAGAAGGAAGGCCTCACTAGAGGCCATTGCTAGGTTCTGGGGCTTCCCAGATGATGGAACCAGGGAACACAGACTCAGGGATTCTGTTACAGCCATAGAGAATGGAACAAGCTAGGACTGTTTTAGGTTTCTCTTTTCCTCTTAATCTCCCCACTCCTCCTCTTCCCCCTCCTACCACGTCCTATCCCGTTCTCCTTCTTCTTCTTGAGACTGGGCCTTTGTATGTAAGCAATCCAGGTTGGTCTCAATATTGCAGTCTTCCTATCTTAGTCTTCCAAGTGCTGTCTCGTTTGCCATCATGCCTAGCTTAGATACCTGCTTCTTAACATCCTCCCTGTGATATTTTAGCACCACAGAATAAATCTGATATGCAGTTGGTTTTTGGAGGGCTATGGTCGTCATAAATTCTAAGTGTCCCACCTCCCAAGAACTTGTGCTTCCCCTTGGGACTGACTCTTCTCCATCCATGTCATCTGTCTGACAGATGCTTGCTATGGTCGTCTCAGTCTGACTGGGCTGGGATCAATGAGATGGCCTTACTCTACCATCCACAACTGCTTAGTAGGGGAATGGACAGCTAATGAAAATTCACCTCATCAGGTCCCGCCTTAGGACTCCAAAGAAAGAGTTCTTTCCCCCATCCCACCACCTCCCTAACACACACACACACACACACACACACACACACACACACACACACAATCAGTGGCTGTGTTTCTAAAGTCAAATATTCAGTGTGAGTCTCCACACATAGGGGAGTAGAGAAGATGGGGTGAAGGTCATGTGACTTTCAAGCCCTGGTTTCAGTCAGACCAGAAGCCAGTCTTATCTGGGCTCCAGTGAGGGAGCTTTCCAACAAGTTTTCCCTGTCGCTAAGGTAGTTTTGTATGTTTCATATATGCTTATCCCCTAGGGAGTTCTGAGAAATGCAGAGGAATGCTTGGAGAATCCAGTGTAGAAGGATTCCAGGAAGAAGCTACAATACACTGTCCACAAGCCTTGGAACCCACCCTTTCAGGACAGTGTCAGCTTTCTGTTATGAGGATAGGAACATGGCTGGGTCATTGTTTGTGGCTATGAAAGAAAAAAGTGACTGAAAACTAGGGACTTCGGGACTACTTTGGGTTACACATGTCTTGGAGCAGAGGGGGTCAGTGTTCAGGACATCTACTTAGGCAGCAGGGTGGTCTTGGGTTGGAGGTAGAGCTTGAAGAGAGGAAGGCAGAGTGGGCTCATGGGCAGCTTAGGCAAGAGGTCAGATGGCCCTCTCCATTCAACAATGAGTCTCGGGAAAGGCAGGACCGATGGTAATCAGACACCCGACTGTCCTTAAGATACCACACTAGACCAGCTCTCCTCTAGGACGAGGCATCATAGCCAGGGAGGACCCCGGGTCACACCGAGGGAGTCCCCCTCACCTTGCCCCCACCTGCTGCCAGGTGGCATGCACAGCTGTGTGAAGTTGGTATGCTAGTTGGAGCCACACAGATTTAACCTCAGATGCAGACTGTTTTGCTGTGAAATTTCAGGTATAATTCCATAGCATTGATGAGAGAATAGGCACTGATTTTGCTCATTTTTATTTTTATTTTTTCCCAAAGTTTCCATGGAATATTTCCCTACCTCTCCTCAGATCCTGATTCAGGAACACTGGATCTAAGCATGAGCCGTGATGCGATTCTGCCGATATTTGTCTTTAAAGATGAACCAGCCACCATCTTTGATTAGCAGCAATAGATTTAGCCTTGGCAGAGGCTTTACCAGCTCACAAAGCAATCTTGGACTTCGTGCCTGGGAACAGCTGCAGGGCTCCTGTTTTCTGGACGGGTTTGCGCTCTGGTCCTGGAGTGGCACTCAAGCTGGACTCCAGTTGTCATGTTTGTGGTTTCACAGTTGTCCCCTTGTCCCATGTGTAAGCTCCTCCTAGGAGCAGGGCCCAAAAGCTGGGCTTGGCAGAAGCCAGTAGAAGGGATCCAAGGGCAGGGCAGGACGGGTTGCTCCTGGCCCCTGGGAGGAGGTGGCCTGTTCAGGGCCTTCAGGATCCTCTCTGTAGGACCTGCCTCTGTCCCTGCTCTACTAGTGGCTGTGGCCCCGTAGTGCACAGCTTGCTTCTTCTATATTTTCTACTTTAGTCCCTTCACTTATAAAGTAGGAAAGGAATCTGTCTCATAGAGGGTACTGGGAGGAGCAAGAAGGAACCTCTGTGGATGCCGTTCCTAAGAAATGGGAAGGAATGTGGTTATTTATGGCTATGCATTACTTTATAATGGGAGCATACTCAGAGATGCGTGACAAGGTGACTTTATTGTTGTGCAACCCCACATAGTATACTGAGTTGGCTATAATGCCAGCAAGGGATATAAAGGTGGCCCCTTCTTGATTAAAACATCAGTATATGCTTCAGGCCTGTTGTCTTTTTCTTTTCACGGCCAACAACACTAGATACTACTATGCTCAAGACCTCCTGCAAAATACAGCCACGGGTGTCTAGAAGAGAGCATGTCTTAGCAAGTGTTTGCTGAGTACCTGGACTCATGGGAGTTGCAAAGAAAGAGGCATGGAAGAGTGAGGGACAGAGGAACCGCAGGAGCCCATCACACAGTAGAACTCTGCTGCCACCTTTTCTGGACTCCTGCAGGAGCCTGGAAGACAGTCACCATTGGAATTTAATACTAGTTTATTTATCGAGTAACTTCTATGTGGAGGGTGTAGGGAGGGCAAGAAGACACTGACTGCTACAGCTTGGTAGGGAGACAAGTTACCAGACCAAGACCACAGGATGAAGCGAAGGTGATGACCAGACCGTGGATTAGGAAGGTGGGGGGAGGCTGCAGGGAGCTGGCCCCTTACGGGTGAGAAAAAGCAGCTAGAGGGCTGTGGTGATGGAAGAATGGGTCATCAGGGTCAAGAGGCCAGGCCAGGACTAGTTTGCCTGTGAGGGCTCTCTTCTGAATTGCCTCAGTGCTATCAAAATGCCTCTCAGTTTAAACCACAGACATTTAGCTCTCGGTTTTAGAGCTGAGAAGGTCAAGATGAAAGTTCTAGCAGACCCTGGGTCTGGACCTACCTTCTGGTTTGTAAACTGATTCCCTTGTGTCCTCGCACATAGGCAAGCTGTAAAGTTAAAAGCACTGACCCTCTTGTGAGGATGCCATCTATATGATATCCTTACCTTCTGAAGGCTTCATTTCCTTGGCAGTTAGGACTTCTACAAGTAGACTTGTGTGGGTGGGGGGCACACATTCAGTCCAAAATATGGGTGAAGTGGCTGAATAGGAATGGTCCCCATAGACTCCTAGACTCATGTCTTTGGATGCTTAGTCCGTAGGGAGTGGCACTGTTAGGAGGTAGCCTTGTTGGAGGAAGTGAATTACTGTGGGAATGGACCTTGAAGTCTCAAGATGCTCAACCAAGTACTACTGTCACTTTCACTTCTGCTGCTTGTGGATCAAGATGTAGGACTCTCAATGACTTCTCCAGCACCATGTCTGCCTGCATGTTGCTATGTTTCTTGCCATGAGGATAATGGACTAAACCTATGACCTCTAAGCCAGCCTCAGTTAAATGTTACCATGGACAAGGTGTCTCTTCACAGAAATAGGAATCCTAACTAGGGCAGGATGCAACTCCCCAGAAGTCATGAGCTGGAAGGGGCCTCCACAGTCATTTGTTCACTCATCTGCAGTGACAGGACCCCCAGACAAAGCCTCTTATGATTTGGGGGCCAGACTCTGCTGTGTAGTGACTTATTGGGCCTTGGACTTGGGGTCCCCAGAAGACAGGAACCTGAGATCTCAGGTCAGTAGAAGTGAGAGTCCTGTGTGGCTGGCAGGGTCTCAGTTTGGTCTTCATTGGGCAAATGCCAGGCCCAGTGGCTTGGAAGCATTTCTGAAAGATGTTGGTTAGATTATGGGCAGGTGGGATCGTACTGGCCAGGCAGGGCCTTTTCTAATTCCCCAATGGTCAACTCCTTTTCTAATGGAGTTGACCGTTGGAGAATATTATTTTAATGTGTGATACGTTGGCTTATGTTGCCTTTGTTTAACTCTGTGAAGCTGTGTTAATGTTCCTGTCTGAAACACCTGATGGTCTAATAAAGAGCTGAACAGCAAATAGCGAGGCAGGAGAGAGGAGTAAGTGGGGTTGGCAGGCAGAGAGGATAAATATGAGGAGAAATCATGGAGAGAAATGGGATCTGGGAATGAGAGAGGAAAGAGGAGAACTTCAGGGGTCAGTCACCCAGCCACCCAGCCACCCAGCCAGACATGGAATAAGAAGGAAAGAAAAGGTATACAGGAATAGAGAAAGATAAAAGCTCTGGGGCCAAAGATAGATGGGATAATTTAAGAAAAGCTGGCGAGAAACAAGTCAAGTCAAGGCCGGGGGTTTATAAGCAATGATAAGTCCCCATGTGTGATTTATTTTGGAGCTGGGTGGTAGGCCCCCAAAGACCAAAATGAGTAAAGATACAAAAGAGCAAGACCAATCACCAGTAGTTGCCTGTGTTTGGAAGGCTGCACTCTCCTTAGACGATGAGAGGACAAAGAAGAGTGTCAAAGGAAAGAAGCCAGTCACCATGCAGTGTTTTGATTGTGTATCCAACATTCATGTATTGGAAACTTAATTATGCTGGCCAGTTTTCATGTCAGCTTGACATAGGTTAGGGTCATCTGGGAAGAAGGAATCTAAATTGAGAAAAATACCTTCATAGGCTTGGCTGATAGGCAAGTCTTGATTGGCGGTTGATGTGGGAGGGTGTCACCCCTTGGCAGATGGGGCTGGGTGCTATCTGAAAGTAGTCTGAGGAAGCCATGAGGGACAAGTCAGTAAGTAGCATTCCTCAAGGCCTATGGATCAATTCCTGCCTCCAGGTTCCTGCCTTGATGTCTCTGAATGATGGAATTACAAGCTGAAAGATAAAATAAACCTATAGTGTTTTATCCTAGCTAAGATAATCCCTAACACCGGTGCACTGGTGGTATTTGGAGGGCAGCCTTTGGAAGGTCATTAGAGTTAGATGAGGTGATGAAGATGGACCTCCATGTTGGTACCAGTGGCTTTGAGACGAGAGACCTGAACTTACAAGCTCCCTCACTTTCTCCCATGCAATGTCCCCTGCGTATGAAGACAGGGGAAAGTCCCTCAACCTTGAATTTCCCAGTTACCAGATCCAAGAAATGTCTGTAATCATCATAAACTTCCCAGTCTGGTGGAGAGACAATATCAACTAGCATGCCACAGCAGTGTGCTGTGCTGGTAGCCAGCAAGATTAAGTAGGGGGTGGGACCGTAAGGCCAGCATTTTTGGGAGATTTGTCCCCTGCCTATTCAACTTGGCCCAGAGGATGGACAGGAATGAAGGATTCCAGTCCTTTCAACAGTTTATTCCCTGGCAGCCCTTGGAAAGTGGCTCTACCTTCAGGGCCTCAGGTTTCTCATCTGTCCAATGCCTGCCTTGTAATACCTAGGTCCTGGAAGAGGCTGGAGAATTTGGGGTTCTCAAGGCTCTAGACTCTTCTCAGTGTCCCTCTGGTTGCCACTTGGCCCTGCTCTGGCTGAGGGCTGATAGCCTCTTAGATACACGGAGCATCGCTGTGGTCCTGCTGGCTGGTGGAAATGGTACCTTCATTTTCTTGACCTGAAGCACCTGTCAGTCAAGAGTAGGCTACCCTTCCCTGCACTCGGCTCTCCTCTTCTCCTAACACAGTCCTGAAAAGGACATGTAGGGGGCAGGGAGGCTATGAGGGTGGAGCTAATACCCCTTGACTCACCTTGTCTACCTTCCCAAGACAGGCAAAGACATCAGCAATATTGAAGGCTAGAAGTAAGCCAGGGTCAAGGAAGAACCAGAGCTCAGAGAGCTGCTTGAGCAGAGCACTGTGCTTACACTACACCCAGTCTTCTGTGAGGCAGCTCATACAAGGGGATGGTCATGTTCTTGCTCTGTGAAATTTCTTTCTCGTAACTTCTCCCATGTGTATCTCTTCAAGTGTGGTGGCAGCTGTCCCTAGGGATTTAACTCAAGCTTCTGCGAGCATGCTATCCTGCCTCCCAGGGGAAGGGCCAAACCATTACATATTCCAGGAAGTTCGTGTTCTCATGGTCACCTCTGGGTAGAGTTCCAGCTTCTAGATGCCAAGCATACCCCTTCTCCATGGCTTACATAAGCCTACACATGGACCTCCTCCCTCTCCCAACTCCTCAGTGGCAAACAGGGTGCAGCCACCCTTTCTGTGAGAAAACTTAGCCACTAGACTGACCTCTTCTTGTTGGCTCAGTGCCCCATTTCTCCTCACAGTCTGTTCTTGGCTCTGCTGTCTATGACCTTGCCTCTGCCAGGCATAGGATCTACTTGCTCTGGCTGGGGGACTGATTGATTCTATCTGGGGTCAGCACACTGTCCACTGTGTAGGCCATAGAAGGCTCTGTGATGTGCTGCCCTGTTAGGGGAGTGCTGCAGGGTATCTATTGCAATAGAAAAGAGTGCACCAAAATGATCAGAGCCCCTGTGGCAATGTGGCCATTCCTTCTTTTCTTTTGATCTCTGGTCTTCTGTAGCTCCATCAAAGGATCTCAGAGCATCCCTGATATTTTGCTTTTCACAGACTCAGAATTCTCCAGAGAAATAGAACCAGTAAGATAGATGATGGATAAACAGACAGAGATAGGTAAGTAGGTAGATAGATGATAGATAGATAGATAGATAGATAGATAGATAGATGTTTCAAGAGGATTAGCTCATGGTGTTATAGAATATGGCAAGTCTGAGCTCCATTAGTCAGGGCAGAATTCAAGTAACAGTTGTGGTTGCAATCATGAGTCTGCAATTTGCAGGACTGGCCAGACAGGCCAGGAAGTCTAATGTGTGGGTAGGGCTGAAAACACCTGCACTGATGATGCAGAAGTGGGCTGATGAACAGAAGAGCTCATGATTAAGGGGGCGAATACACAGGTGGGATGATGTACAGGAGAGCTGATGAACAGGCAGGGCTTCCTTGAGGGAGTCTCAAGACCCAATGCTTCCTCCTTTGAGAAAGCTTCAGTACTTGCTCTTAACCCTTTAACTGACTACATGAATTCCATCCACATTAAGGAGGGTAATCCGCTTTTCTAAGAGACTCATTGAGATGTTAAGTCACATCCAGATAATACCTTCACTATAGCATCTCATGAGGTATTTCACCCTGGTAACAGGACATCACAGCCTTGCCCAGTTGCTACACAATGTCTCCCATGATCAGAATCTATGCCCGTCTACTTCACAGACCTATGCGTCTAAATTACAAAGTGGGGACTCCCCACTTAATGTTACCAGCTGGGGTGGTAATGACTGTTCCTCTCTGTAGGTGTAGCTGATCTCATGTGTCTAACGTGTCTCTCCAAACAACAGACCCATATTGTTAGGTTTGCTTAACTCTGGACTGTGGAAACCTCCTGTTATGTTCTGAAGTGCCCTCACAGATTCCAGTGTCTGAACATGGCTCCCTGGCTAGTGATTTTATCTTGAGAGGTTCTGGAACTTCTGGGATGGGAAGTATGACAGGTGGAGGTGAGGCACTGGGCTAGACTTTGAGGAATATAGCCTCATCCCACTTCTGGCCCTGCTTCTACCCTGAACTGTCTGCTTCTGCCTAAGCTGTTCCTGTCCAAGCATTCTGCTTCCTGTTCTGCCAAGATGTGAACCAACTCCCCTGCAAGCTCCCACCACCACTGAAGGGGCCATGCCTACCCACAGGGCTGTATCTCCTGAGACATGCGGACTCAACCCTTGTGGAAGCTTTTTTTGTCAGTTATTTGATCACAATGATGAGAGAAGCAGCTAATTCTATCAATGACTTTTTCATGGTGCTTTTGAGCTTTCTGTTTCTTTGTCCAAAAATTTAATAATATATATTATACATTTTAAAATAGAGTTTTTTGTTTAAAGATGTTTTTAAAAAACCTTTGGAGGGAGGGATTGGCTAATGCTCATTCTGTGGTTTTTCCTCAGCCCCCAGGTGGGAAGGTCTTGGCCATACATTAATGATGGCTGTCAGGGAAAGGCCCACAGAACTCCTGAGCCCTAGACCTAGTGGTTCCTCACTCCAGTTGGAACCTTGGAGGGGGAGGTTTCCAGGGCAAGTGAGGCCAGTGTGTTAATTCTGCAGTTGGAGAAGTACCCAGCTTCTCACAAGCCATGGTGCCTCATGGGCGGTGGGGGTGGGGGAGTGGAAGGGTGGGAGGTGGGGGAGGGGGCAAGCGGGAAGGCAGATCAGGAACAGGAGTCATGCTGAGCTGTTCTTCAGCAGATCACTGGCCAATGTCAGAAGAGGCCCTCGAAAGGTGGAGGCCACATCTGGGAGCCATGCTGAAGATAAGCGGTGGCCACATGCACCCTAGTGTATGGGCTCAGCTCAGGGGATGATGGGGTCATGTAGGAGGATATGCTGGGATAGGAGGAGAAGCAAGGGCCAGGATGGCTCCCCTGTCATCAGAGAACAGCTGGGCTGGGCAATGGAGGTTCTGAGGCTGGAACAGTCAGCCATGGATCCCAGGGGATCCGGAGGACAGATGGGATTGGATGAGAGAAGAGATCATCACCTTGGTGCTTTGTGTCCCAGAAGGCCACCACAACACTATTTTTAGAAAGTGGTATGTTTAGCAGGGAAGTGAAATCCTACACGGCTTCATGACTTCTGCATTTCTGGACATTAGGCTTTGTGAGTCATCTGAACTTGTAGTAATGGCGAGTGTAAACAAAGCCTTAGTCCTTGTTGAACATGGTATTAGTCCCTGCGGCCGTGAAGTCACCTGAATCTGTGGGTCTTACATCTATGGGCTCAACCAGCCTCAGTTCAGTAATATTCACAAAGGGAGCCCCAAGTTCAGTCCCTGAACTTGAAAAAAAAAAGAAAATGACAAGAACCGCATCAGGTCCTGGATGCGTAGGCTTCTGTTCTTGCCATCAGCCCCCAGAGCACAGTATATAAGCTATTCACAGAACTCGTGGAGTACACTTTATAAATACTTCAGAGAGGATTGGAAGTATACAGTAGGATGTGCATGGGTAAAATCTATGTAAATATGGAGGCATTTTATATGCGGCAGCCGAACTCCAAAGTAATTTGGTATTCGTGCAGGTCCTGGATCCAGTCTTCCTTGGTATTGGAGGATGCCTGCGCTGTGTGGACTTCCATAGTCCTCATATAACCCAGGGATTGAAGTACAGAGATACTAAGCAATGAACCCCAGGTTCCAGAGCCCCTGTGTGGTGGGAGTTGATCCCAGCCTTTCTGGGCAGGAATCTGTGCTCTAAAGCACCATGCTTTGGTGCCCCTAGAAACAGCAATCTTGCTTCTCAGGGCTTGCAATGCAGTGAGGGCACTAGCCCTCCCCTGCCCAGCAGTCCTGCTGACTGGCCCCTCCTATCCCCTGCTCCGTTTGTAAAGTGAGATTCATGCCTCACACCACAGCTTTGCCTTTCTTTCCCCTAAGTCCACATCAGCTGGGTAATGTGCAGGATTGCCGTGGGGCGGGAGGGAAGCTGCACACCTCACAATAGGATGAAAACCCAACCAGCATGTTTACGAACCCCAAAGGATCTAGCTTTTCCTTTCCTTAAAAAAGACACAATGCTCCTGCCCCAAGCCTGGAGCCATTGATTCAGCGCTAATAGGAGGTATTGTGCTCAGAGCAGCGTCTCCTTGTACAATCACTGAATGTTCTCTTTGGCAGGTGTAAAGAATATTGACAAACAAGATTCAAATAGCCCTGTGATGGCTCCCCCACTCCCTGTTGGCTTCTGGGGAAAAGGGGGAAATTGATTTTTGGACATAATATAAATACTACCACACATGTTTCCAAATATTGATTCTGTTTGGTGATTTTTGTCACATGCACATAGTAGGTCTCAATAGAAGCCGATTGGAGCCAAATTGCCTATGAGAGTACTGTCTGCTTTTCATCTCAACCTCAGGCAGGTGGCTTCCATTCTCTGGCTCACAATTCCTCATGTAAAATGGGGCTGGTAATATTGTCTATCACAAAACAGATGCTTTTCAGTTCCCTGTGTGATCCTGTCCTGATAAAACTGTTGCAAGTCAAAATGCATAAATATGCCTAACCTAGTAGACCTAGCTTAGTGACGTGGGCTCTAGAATGGCCAGCTCACGTGACTGTGGGGATGGCCAGCAACTGCAGTTTCTGCTACTGACCAGCATCCCAAGGCAGCAACATGCTGTTAAATACCTAGGCCAAGAAAGCCTCTCTTGAAAGTCAAAGTACAGGTGTCTATTACATATGTGTGGCTTTTGGATCATCGTGAAGCTTCGGGACAAGCGGACACAGTAGGGGAGGGCTGTAGCTACTGTAATTCGGGTTCAGCGGTCAGATCAGTGTCTGGCCCAAGTATAGCCTTTACGTCTGCTGCAGCTGTGACAGGATATCAGTGGGAAAGCAAGGGGAAATGCGTGGGACAGAGGAGGTCACTCGGGCAAGCTGCTCCTGATGGTCTGAGCTAGAAATGACATTAGTCTTTATTTGATGTTTACAGTCATGAAAGTCTAGGGATAATTGGTGAAGTGCCAGTGCATGCCTGTGGAAATCAGAGGGCAACTTGTGGGAGTCAGTTCTCTCCTCCCAGCACAAGGATTCCGGGGATAGAACTAGGGCCATCAGGCTTGGCAGTGAGTTCTTCTCTGCTGAACCATCTTGCTAGCTCATGAGTGTCTACTGAAACTGAACTCAGGTCTGTTTGACTGGGAGGTTGCACTGCTGCTTCAGATTAATTTTTTTCTGCATGGCTGTGACCCAGGTGCAGGTCTGACAGTCATAGATTCCATAACTGCCTCTGGGAAAGGACAGTTCTAACTCAAGTTAACAAGCGGTCTCAGAGGTGCCAAGGTACATTGTAAGAGAGGGATAGCAGCCGTCCATTGGGGCCTCTGAGCTGTGTTGGCTTAACCTGGGGCCTAAAGTTTTCACTATGGCTCCCAACAAACCCATTAGTGCCTGAGTCCAAGGTCCTATGTATTATGTGATTTTGTTGTTGTTGTTTGGTTGGTTTTGGCCTTTTTGGGTGGCCCTCCACCCTGTTCCTAATAAACATACATGGAAGCTTGTTTTTCCTTATATTGCCCGGCCTTGCCTTGGCTTGTTTCTTTCCAGCTTTTCTTAACTTAAATTGTCCTGATTACTTTTCTTCTCTGCACTTTTATCTTTCTCTATTTCTGTATACCTTTCTTTATTTCTTATTCCATGGCTGGCTGGGTGGCTGACCCTGATGCCCTCCTCTCCTGTTTTCTTGATGCTCCTCTTCTTCCTTGTTTATCCTTCTATTTATCCTCTCTGCCTGCCAGTCCCACCTATTCTTGCTCCTGCCTTGCTATTGGTCATTCAGCGCTTTAGTAGACCAACAGGTGTCTTAGACAGGCAAAGAACCACAGCTTCTCAGAGTTAAACAAATACAGCCCAAACAAAAGTGATAATATTAAAATAATATTCCCCAACACTATGCATTTCAAGCTCTTCAGAAAAGCACTGGTGACACTGTGGGAGTGAGAGAGGCTTTCGGTCCTTTTCCCAGAAAGGAAAAGTGGCTCCCAGAGAAATATTTTGCCTCTTGGCTAGTTAGATATAGATCTAAAATGAGACCCAGCGTTGTTGACTTTCCAGCCAGGGATCCCACTAAAAGGAAACAGTGCCCCTAATAATGGCCTCCCCTAGGAGCGCTACTTTGAAAATGTTTCAAAAGATCCCCCAGCTCTGGCCCTTGTTGAAGCAGACTACATAGATAAAGGACAGGGTCTAATGTTTACCCAGGACTGAAGGCTGTGGATAGTGAAGGCAGGGAGATGACTCTCTGGGGGTGGGGTGAGGGGCACAGAGGGTAAACACTGGTTGTCCTTGTCTGCCTTGTGATAGGCCTGAGGGTAAAGTAGAGATTCTGTCCTGGGGCCACTCAAACTCTGAGGACTCTGCCAGCATGTGCTCTTATGGTTACTACTCTGTAAAACATAGTACAAAAGTAAAGTAAGCCCGAGGAATGGAACAAGTAGAACTTATATTGTTTAGATCTATAAATTATTTCATTTTTTCTAGAAATCTTTCTTTATGTATCACTTTGAAACACTGACAGTTGATTAACAATAGAGACTAAGTGGATCAGGCTCATAACTCAGCGGTGAAGCCTTTGTCTACCATGTGTGAGACTCTGAGTTTATTCCCCAGCCCTGTAAAAACAAACAAGCAAGGAAAGAAAGAAAGAAAGAAAATCCTAAGAAGCAAAAACCAAAACTGGTTCTTCATTCTGGATGGGTTTTCAGATGCTTGGTTGCTAGATCCCTTCTGTTAAGATTTGTATATAAGCAGCCCAGAACACTGAGTAATTTCCGAGCTCCCAGGTCCTAAGAGCCTGGGGACAAGCAGCGTGTACACACTCTGGCCCACTTCAAATTCTCTAGTCAGAAACTCTAGGATGGAGTGACACTTTAAACGCTCCAATGTCATCTGAGGAGTGCTCAAGTTTGTGAACTATTGCCCTCAATCAAGTTGCTTTAGCCTTGTTTCCTCTCCCAACATTGCTGGTTGGCCTGATCACCAATCCTGTGAACATCTAGCAGCACAGACACCCCTCCAACTGCCCAAATTTTTTGCCCTCTGCATCTTCCCTCCCCTTTCCAGCAACTGAACTTCCACCAGAAAAACTATGTTGTTGATTGTTCTTTGGGTCACTCACTACCCAGTTTCCAAATAATCAAACACATAGAGACTTATTTTTTCTTAGGAATGTTTCACAGAATAAACAAATGTAACATATCTTTAACTAATATTCCATAACATTTCCCCCTTTTTGTCTAAATACAAATGAAAGGTTTTAGCTTTAGCATAATAAAACCACATACAACAAAACAGTTATCAAGTAACAATTACATTTACAATATTTAGTCCATTTGTATTTAGCAAATTCAGAGAAAATATGCCTTTATCTATCCTGTCTTAGTGATTCCAATGTTTTATACCTAATTTACTTTCTATCATAACTAAGGAATGTAGACAGAGACTGCACTTTTGTTTCCCAGCCACCCATACCTGAATAATCACATAGAAACTATATTAATTACAACACTGTTTGGCCAATGGCTCAGGCATATTCCTAGCTAGCTCTTACATCTTAAATTAACATATTTCTATTAATCTCTGTATCACTATGAGGCTGTGGTTTACCAATAATGTTCTGGCATCTTTCTCTTTTGGTGGTTACATGGCAGCTTCTTGACTCTGCCTATTCTTTTTCTATATCTCTGTTCAGATTTCCTGTCTGGCTTTACTTTGCTAAGTCATTGACCAAAACAGCTTTATTTATCAACCAATAAAAGCAACATATATACAGAAGGACATTCCACATCAAAGGAAAACCATAACTCTAATAATTTGGTCTTTAACTCTATCAGAGATCCCAGAAGAATATAATATTACCTAACAAAAGAGACACCTGACTTTCTAGATAGTCACCCAAATTTCCTCTGCAATGTTGGAGTATTCATCTTCAGCCTATGGGTCTAGAATATCTGGCAGACTTTTCAGTGAAGCAGAAAATTTAAAGGACTGCCTTGCCATATATTGGCAAAGTTCATCAATTGTTTTCCTCTGTGCCCTGTAGAATATCTGGCAGACTCTTCTATGAAGAAGGAATCTCAAAGGACTGTCCTGCTTTGTCTTGGTGAAGCTCAACTCTTTTTCCTGTGTTCTGCTGGTCCAGTCTGTACAGCATATTGTCAACAATCAAGGCAAATCAGTTTGCATTCTTAAAATATCTAGGCTGCTTTATTTCATCAGTCCCTCCCTCCTTCAATCCCAAGTCTCTTAGTAACTGTCCTTTGCTTATCTGCAATAAAAAATTTCAAGGTCAATATAACAATGTGCAGGATCTAGACACCCTGTGAATTTCCCATCTCTACGTGGCTTATTCTTTTTTTTTTATTAGTTTTCTTCTCTCTTTGCAGACTTGACTTTATTATTTTTTAAATATTTCTTTCTTTGACTATCAATACTCTTTTATTTCTTTCTTAAATCTATACACATTGTAAAGCACACCGAACCTGTTTAGAGAGTTTTTCCATTAGAACCTCTTTTACTGCATATCTCTAGCCATTTTTTGTCTGCGTAAGCAAAAGTAATTGCTAAGTAGCAAGGCTAGGACCTAACAGCATAGACAACCCTCTAACTGCCTAAACTCTTTGCCCTCTGAATCCTCCTTCCCCTCTCCAGCAACCATGCTTCCACCAGAGAAACTCTCCCCTTTCATCCCGAGAGAAGACAGTTTCTTCTTCTTTCTCTGTGGTGAGAAATTCACAAAAGTCTCTAAGCTTTTTGCTCACTCATTTCTCATCCATTCACTTTTTTTCCATTATTAGTTGAACCGGAAACACAATGATGAAGAGAAGGTACAGATGAAGGGGAATAGTCTTCTGTGTGTGTGTGTGGGGGGGGCTACCAGCATCTTCTGCATCTCACCTCTGGCTCTGCCTCCTAGTGAGATTACACAATCTGCTCCCTTCTATGCAATGGGTAAACCTTAAACTCAATAATATTTTTGGAGCCTTCTAGACATAGTGACTCAGGCTTCCAAAGAAGGGCTGAAAGGCTGGGCAGTGGTGGCACATGCCTTTAATCCCAGCACTTGGGAGGCAGAGGCAGGCGGATCTTTGTGAGTTTGAGACCAGCCTGGTCTACAAGAGCTAGTTCCAGGACAGGTTCCAAAGCCACAGAGAAACCCTGTCTCAATAAACAAACAAACAAACAAAAAGAAGGACTGATGGCTGAGACATGTAATGAGCCTAAGTTGTCACTGAATGAATATGATGGATGGCTAGATGGGAAAAAGAATGGATGGTTGTCCTGAAGATACAGAATGCACAGAAAGTCAATGAGGGGGCATTAAGCTGGATAGTATATCCTTTAGTGTGACAGGGAGAGGGGAGTGTGTGTGTGTGTGTGTGTGTGTGTGTGCTATGGTATCGATGTGTGTGTGCTGTTGTGTTTGTGTGGTGTGTGTATTGTGTGATGTGTTTGTGTGATGTGTCTGAGGCTTCAGCAATGGACACTTACCAATCTCTGATGTTGTGTGTCTGGCTACTTAGCATCTCAGGCATAGAAAACAGTACATTTCAGCAATTCCAGCAAATAAAGTTTGGAAAAGCTAATCGGGCCAGAAAGCTCTCTGAAGTCCCCCAGTCTTATTCCGGTTTGGGTTGGAAGTGTCTGGTGCAGCTCCCTAGCAGCTGAACACCCAGCTTGTGCTTGATTGGCTTCTCCATGCAATCTTCCATGGACCCTGGGAGGGAGGACCACTCTTCCACACTGCTCCTCTGAGGACTTGAACCCTTACAGATCGGCCCACTCTTGCATTGTTTCTGTGTTCCCAGAGCCTGGATGCTATTCATCTGTCCCCACCTGCAGTTGTATTTTGTAACTCTTTGCTCTTTTGCTCTTTGGGGGCTTACCACCCAATTCCCAATTAAATACGCAGAGGTTTATTCTTAATTATGAATGCCTGGCCTTAGTTTGGCTTATTTCCAACCAACTTTTCTTAAATTATCCAGCCTACATTATGCTTCTGGGTTTCTGTCTTTCTCTATCCTATATGTTTTTCTTTACTTCTTACTCCATGGCTGGCCCTTGACATCCTCCTCTCCTCCTTTGCTTGCTCCTCTTTCCGGATTTCTCCTATTTATTCTTTATGCTTGCCAGGCCCACCTATCCTTTCTTCTTTCTCTTGGCTGTTCAGCTCTTTGTAGACCAATCAGGTGTTTTAGATAGGCAAAATAACACAGCTTCACA